>JAPKLW010001062.1:10529-91959 GCA_026898455.1 Plectranthus barbatus | reverse complement strand
CCTCAAATCGAAAAATCTTTCATTTCTTCCTCTTTCACTGTCTTCCACTCGTCACTCTCCTAATTAGCGTACCTACTCATTTTTTTCCTTTCAAGAACCTTTAGTCACTCGTTGTTATGTTCACCCAAGTGAAAGCCATATTTAATTTTTTAATCATTATTTTATCATTTTATACGTTGAAAAATGTACTTCTATTACTTAAATTAGTTGGTATATAAGGATTGATGTTTTTTTTTTCTTTTCAAACTATGATTATCCACTTATCATTATTTTTTTACAAAGATATTATTATTTGATGTCTTTTATTTATGTTGGTTCATCATTTTCTTTTTTTATTTTGTTTTAGGGGTTGTTAAAATATATTAAGAAAATCTTTACAAAAATAAACTCGTAAATATTGTCAACCCGACGGGTCAGCCCGAAAACCGGTGGGTTAGGGTTAGGTTCTAGAATTTTTAACCTGATAAAAATTCAGCCCGATTTAACCCGGACCGAATAGCCCGCAGCCCGATAGGGTTAGCCCGAAACCCGACGGGTTAGCCCGATTGACATCCCTAGTTTTGAGATTCCAGTCCGCTCTTCTTACGAGCATACTGATCTTCCTCATCGGCGGCGGGCTAAGAAGCGCCCACGACGTTCCGCATCTGCAGATCCTCTAGAGGTACTTGTGTTTAAATTTCTTTGATTTTTATGTGATTATATTTTACTTATATATTTATATTTTATATTATCTTTTCAGACTGGACAGCCTCCATGGTACGAGGGGCACGAGATGTCCATGGAGGACATGGTGCGATTTGCAGTGCCTTTGGCTAATCAGCTCGTGCAGCCACTGGCAGATACACTTCTCCCACCACTGAGAGGTGGGCTCGTGCAGTCACTAGCAGATTACATGATTGTTCCAGTGGCTGATCGCATCATTGATCCAGTGGCACAGCGAGATGTGCCACCATTGGCGGAGCAGCTTATACAGCCATTAGCGAATTGCATCATTAATCCAGTGGCACAACGGCTTATTAAGCCATTGGGAGAGACGATGATTGATCCGGTGGCTCAGCGACTTATGGGGCCAGTCACAGATAGACTCATGGTGCCGGTAGCTGATCGTGTGGGTCAGTATATTGTAGAGCCGGTGGCTTCCAGGGTTACTCAGAGGTTGAAGATTTTCATACGGGACCTCGCAGATACACTTCTTTGTCGCCCTCGCCGGAGCCAGAGATGAGCCCCAGCGTACCCTCCTTATTCTGGCCCCACTTTTGGCCAGACTTTTGGCCCGACCATCTTTCAGACCGTGGGCCCCACTACCTCATCCACTGCGGGCCCCACCACTTCATCCACTGCTGGCCCCACCACCTCTTCCATTGTCGGCCCCACCGCCCCCTTTCGTGCTCCTAGTGCCAAGATGATGAAAGAATATATGTCATACATGGATGATATCAAGCAACAAGTGAGGGTGCCTGAGCAGGGATTGGTTATGAGTAGGGAGCTATATTTCCGGCCACTTAATGACCCGAAGGAGAATGTTTCAGAAGATGTAAGTGCATAACTATTAGTTGCAAATTTTTTGATTATCGGCTTTATATTATTTTTTTTTGTGTGATATCAGATTTTGCAGATCTTCATGACAATGTCACGAGACATGGTTGCCAGAGCTGACAGCAGCTTACTTGAGGACGGTGTTGACCCGGACAGCACTATCATATTAGACCCCTCTTTCTTTGTAAGTAATGAATGTTGAATTTTTTTTTAATTCTTTAATTTTCATTTCATTTTATAATGTATATTATGTGCAGGACCGTATCTTGCTAAAATGGGAAAAAGTCCCAAAGAAAAAACGAGGGAAGGCTGTTGATGATTACGATTGGTGGAAGCCCCATGAAGATCTAGTTAAAGCTGTCCAGGGTAGTGGTGGAATGTCTGGCTTTAGGAGTTGGTACAAGGCCAAACATGTAAGTAACATATTTTTAGATTAAATTTTTCTATTAGTTTTCATGTTAAGTTTAATTGTGTTGATTTGTATTTTAGGTGATCGGGATTATCCATCTCTACGAGCACTGGGTCACTGTACGGATTGATCTTCATAGCTGGACCGTTGAGTTATATGACTCACTTTTCTACGCTTTAAATGATCCATCTGACCCAGTGATCTATCTGAAGCGGGACATGGAACTCCGACCACTTCTTGTATTACTTCCCTGTGTCCTTGATGCTGTCGGGTATTGGGACAGTGTCGATCCTCCTCGTGTAAGAATCAGTGGTCCTTTATCTCTGATCAAAGATGTTACTGAGATGCCCATGCAGATGGATTCACATAGTTGTGGGGTATATTGTATGATTTTTGTTGATAGGTTCCTACTTAGAAGGAGGAAAGCTCCAGTTAGTGAGCTTACTTATGAGTTTACAGTTCATTATAGGCAGCTTGTAGGTGCTAGGATTGTACATTGGTGTAGAGAAGCAGAAGCTCGAGAAGCTGAACTCTTGTAGTACTATTTTCTATTGTTATCATAAATTATGTTTTTGTTAATATTGAATTTGTATTTTGGTGTATTTTGTGATTGATATGAACTGCGTAGGTGATTCTACAGGATTAAATGGATTTTATTGAATAACAGATCAGGGATTTCGAGATGATTAAGGGGATTTCGAGATCTCAATTTAATTTCGAGATCTCAAAATCAAATCAAGATCTTGAAATCCCCTTAATCATCTCGAAATCATTAATTAAGTAATTAATTACAATTAATCTTAAATTAAGACATTATACAGTTTAAACATATATTACTTAACATTTATTTAACACTTTAAAGTTCATTTAACATAAGATGAATCTATTCATACATAAGATGTTTCTATTTCAAATGTTCATATCTTATTCATGTTTGAATAGGATGAAGTAGAAGTAGTATAATACAAAGTAAACATCTTTGCAATGAATGAATTTTTGCAAGTTTCTTTGTTATCGAATCTATATTCCTTAAATGAATGTTATATGAGTTGATTATCCTCGAAAATTAGCAAATTAAACATCCAATTAGCCAATAATCCACAAAATCGAGATCTCGAAATCGATTTCGAGATATGTCGAGACAACAAATTAAATTATCTCAATTCAAACCCTACAAATCACGAAATGGCAAATTCCGAGATCTCGTCTTGATTTCGAGATCTCGATTTGGTAATCGAGATCTCGATTTCTTTTTGTTCCGATATAATATTTAAATTATATAAATGTTTTAATTTCAATTTAAAAAAAAGTCGAAATCTCGAGATCTCCATATCGAGATCTCGATTTGAAATCTAGATCTCGAAATGGAGACTTCGAGATCTCGATTTTTTTTTTAAAATTTGTCAAATCCACCTGAGTTCGTATACAAACCAAAATACCAAAATAGATTAAACAGGAAGTCAAACATAAGTCCAAACATCAGCCACAATACCTAAATTCTATGATCAACTCTCTCCGGACATTTAATTAACATCATTTAATTAATTAGTCATAAGCTTGCAAATAGAAATTAGCAAATAAATAAAGCAAGTGCCACTACTCACTCATATGGTCAACTCTCTCCGGATATTTTCTTTTTGTATGCCCCGTCTGCTGACAGATACTATATGTCTTCGCCCGTCGCCTTCGTGGCCCGTCTTGGGGTGGAGGATTGTTCAAATCCACCTCACCAATGGCGATATAAGCAGTGCAGGCTCGTGAGTTATGACCGGATTGTCGACACCTCCTACATACTTGAGATCTGTGCGTGGTCGAACTCTCAGCACCAGAACGTGCTCTACTCATCCTCGGACGACCAGCCTGTCGAACTACTATCGGTGGTCTCACTACAAAAGAAGTTACCTCCGATGGAAGTACCCAATCCGATGGATGCGGCACAGTCATAATGGTGTGATGATATGTCTGTAGCAGAGTGAATTGTTTGTAGTAGTGTGTCACGTACTCTGATATCGGCTGCGAAGTATATCTGACAATCAAAAAATAAGACACACATGTTATAACACTACAAGATATGTGAAATAATGAAAGTACGAATTAACATATTACCTGAGGGTGGCAGCCGCATGACAACATGGAATCAGATCGAGATTGAACTGACGACCCTCACACGTTCTGTGCTCTAAGTCGACATTGTAGCTCCTCTGTTGCCCTTCCACCATGTATATGTGTGCCATGGTGGTGCCTCTGACTACAAGCTGTCGCCCATATTCGGACGACTCTGTTAACTTCGTCATAGCTATGTGTGTCAGAGCATGATCTCTAGACCGTGCAGCCGCCCATCGCTCGTCAAACCATCTCTCAACCATAGCTCTGTAAGTCTCAAGAAGGGCACATATGGGCAATCGCCTTGCCCATAACAAACGAGAGTTGAGGGATTTGGCTGCGTTGGATGTCATGAAGCTGAATCGGGTACCAGGGCACTGAGATCTCGACCAACGGTGGACTCCTATATCCAGAAGCCTCTTGTAAGCTCCGTCTTTGCTCAGAATCTCCAAAGTAGACATGTGCTTTTGAAATGCATCGTGCCTATAACAGTAGGCTGCATCTCGTAAAACAGCACCAACTTGAGGACCGTACCTCGACATGTTATTCGCCAAGTGGTAGTAGCAAATAGCATGTCTAACATTCGAAAATGCTAACTCCACTGCATTTTTTATGCTCTTATGCTGATCACTGAAAATGATGACTCCTTTGCGATCTCCAAAGCAAACATGCAAGCGATGCATGAACCACATCCACGACTCATCATCCTCTATGGGCCCGATCCCGATAGCAAGGGAAAATAACTGCTCATTGCCGTCTTTCGTCACCGCAACAAACAACATTCCCTTATTCTTGCCCTTCAGATGTGTGCCATCTACAACGATAACTGGGCGCATGAAGCTGTGAAATGCATCGATGCAAGGAGCAAGCGCAAGAAACATGTGCTTGAACAAACTCTCCGAAGAAGTAGATATATCATACATCGTGCCTGGGTTACGAGACTGTAGCATGTGTAAGTAGCCCGGCAGCATCGCATAAGACTTCTCCTACTCGCCGAATACCATTGCAATGGCTATGTTTCTTGCCCGCAGGGCAAAACTGTAATCAATCTTGATGCCGAATTGAATCAATAATTCAGACATCATCTCCTTCGGCTTTAGAATAGCGCCCTTCGCCGCCAACTTACTAGAGAAATACTTACCCAACACTCTTGCAAGCACTCTGCGGGGTGCAACACGATCAATATCTGTCTGGCAACTGTGCATCAGATCACACTTGAATACTCTCCAAACAGTTCCAGATTGTCTTGCACGTAGCACAAAAGGACAACCATTCCCATGCTTGCATCTGAAGTTGAGTCGAGTAGTGCTGGACCTCTCCGTGGAGTATTCCAACCGGTGATGCAAGTGATGCAGTCCTACAGCAAGGTCAAGTTCATCCTTGCTGCTAAATGTCGCTCCAATGCACAGCTGAGTCGGGGCCCAATATGCGGGAATAATCCACTCCAAACGCTCAGGAGCATCAACCTCTATTAAAGGAAGCACCCAACTCCTTACTTCCTGATCATGTCGAGCTGCAGCCACGGACTGACTCAAGTTATTGTTAGATAGTCCGTACTGATCCATTCGCCCGGGAGCTAGAATCCATCTAGAAAAATTACTGACCAAGGACTCAAACAACCGACTCCGGCCCTCCTCCTCGCTTGCCTCCTCCTCCTCATCATCATCATCATCACAATAATCATCATCATCATCTGTAGATTCCGCCTCATACTCATCTACTAAATCATCAGCTAATGAGATGCTAGGACCACCCATTCGTGTTGATCGTTGTGACTATGACTGGGGTGCCTCAAATTCGGACTGATTTTGCTTCAATTTGGTGACCACATATATAACTGGATCGATGCTATTTTCATATAGCATCCACATTATATCTTCATCGGTCTTCAGTCCAGCCTTTACATGCCTCGAGCCCCCAGATATACTGCTCATGTAAAACAAGCAGTAACTAGTAGTGAGGAGATCACAGTGCATGATCTCATGAATCTCGGACATAATGGCATTGTAGGAGATCCGTTCACGTCTCAAACAAATCAATTGCTCGTCTCCGCCCATATACTCGGATCTGTCCCATGCACCACCATGACGTATGATGAAACGTTGATACGACATCTGCGATAAATGATACGAAGATATTAAATAAAATCAGGAGCATCATACGGCAGACATTTCGAGATCTCGATAATAATATCGAGATCTCGTAATTTAAAAAATCAAAAATCAAAATTCGGTGCAGAAATCGAGATCTCGAAATGGAATCGAGATCGCAATTTCTGCACCGAATTTTGATTTTTCTGGGTTTTTTCCAGAGTTCTCTGCGTATTTTTTTTTACGAAAAACAGTCCTAAAATCACAATATTTTCTAAAAAACTAAGCTATACAAGTCGTTTCAAAACTCATATCATCAATATAATGCATAAAACGAATGAAAAATGTGAAAAAAACGGTTGAAATCAACATACCTTCGATTTTTTGCTCTCAAAACTCTCTCACCTATCTTCAAAATATTTTTTTTGAATACTTCCTCGTACAATGAAAGCAATTTGTTTGTAAAATGTTTTAATAAATTTCCAACAACTTTGGTTGTTGGAAATAAATGATCAAATAAATATTTTGTTGAAAATAAATAATAAAATAAATATTTCCAAAAATAGAAATAACTTTAATAAAGTTGATTTTGTCTTGTAGTCGAAAATAGAAGAGAGAAAAAGACAAAAGTACAAAATAGCCAGAAAATTTATATTTTTATCCTTATAGTTATAAAATATACCCCCTTATTCAAAGTAGCTAATTATATGTATTCCCACCAATTGTGAATATTTTTGTTAGTTGCTACTCTACACAAACTCACAGCAATCAATTTTGGTCCGGTATTCCCGACGCTATCTCTGATTTGCCTAATGTCAGCATCCAGATATGTAGTGGGCCCGCCCCCCACTTTGAGCCGTGCTTAGTTATTGGCTACGCCTTTATAGTTTGTCCTTTTCAGCAGATGCACCTCATTTTATGCCACGTTTAACTTTAAATTCTAATATAATCGTTTCACTAATTTTATATTTATAATTTATTTTTGAAATTATTATGTAAAATTTTATGATCATAGATAAAATATTTTGAGTTCTTAAAGAGAATACTCTTGTAATAAATTAGATTTTATGATTTTAAATGTTTTAATTTAGTAAAAGTAAAATAATAGATAATAATAATAAGTAGGTATAATTAATTGAAATTTAATAATTAAAATAATAATACATAATTTATTGTTTTAAAAAGAATTTATAAGAAGTTAAAAAGTTTCTGGATGTTACGTTCAAATTTTTGTTTGGATGACATACGTATATATTCTTTTTTATATTATGTAGCATTCTATGTTAATAAATATTACAATTACAATTCTTGCAATTAAGGTAGTGTAGTCATGAGTGATTTTTGTTTCGATGACATATGTATATAGTATTTTTTATATAATGTAGCATTCTATGATGATAAATATTACAATTGCAATTCTTGTAATAAAGGTAGTGAAGTCATTAGTGATAATCCATACTCTACTTAATAATTTAAAATTTATAAACATTTTTGCCTTTCTATTTCGTGCACTTAAGTCGGTTCGAACTTGGATGGATCATGGTGGATGAATTAAATTAGAATTAATTTTGTTAACTTACTACCATTATTGTAAAAAATCCCGCTTAGAACCATTTAGGCCCCCTGCCTAGGCACTAGGCAATCTTCATCTGAATTGATTATCCTCAAATCTTCGTGTTAATCGGTTTGGCAAATAATTGACGTTTAGGTACCGCTTTATGCCGATCTAGGTGGCCAACTAAGCTCACTACGTACCGTTTAGGTAACTGACTAAGCGAACTATGTGCTATCTAATTGGTTTAGGCAGCCTATTATTTAAAATTTTTAAAAAATAATTATTATATATTGATATATATATATATATATATATATATATATTATAAATATTAAATATAAAAATTAGCTTATCGATTCATTACCGCTTAAAAAACGTTTAGGTTTTGTCTTAACCGTCTAGACGCTAGATCTCACCTGAGTGCGTAGTAATTTTTACGATAATGCTATACCCCATTTTGGCTGCAATTGTTTAAAAAATGGAAATATATACAAAATATAAATTTCGGTTATATTGATATATTAAGATAATAATATGAAACAAAGATATTAGTGAAAAGTAAATTGGAGTTGAATTGAACCTGCATATGGTGAAGATGATTTTCATCTACAATAATTAGATGAGTTCCCAAGTGTCACTTATGTGATGCCGATATTAATGAAATTTGACGGTCCGCGCGCGTGTGTGTGGAGAGTGGAGATTGGTACAACCAGTGGAAGCATAAACAATGGTACAACCAAGCACTGGTAGTGATGGCTATCCCTGAGCTCTGATACAAAAAGAACCAATGAGCAATTTACAAGGATGAAGCCATCGCTTAATCCAAGCATATGTATATGAGCAATCACACTGTCATTCCTCACATTACTAACTAAGTATATTTATTACATCCATAACTACTTCCATTTTAAATTATATCAAATTTTATCAAATTTGCACCACAATGGATGCTCTCAAATATATATATAGAGGAGGGATCATGTAAAAAAAAATACCCATGTGAGAAAAAAGAATGAATTATATCCATCAGATCTAAAAAAATCAATGGTTGATATTAAATCAAGCAACAACTAAAATGCAATCAAGCAATAAAATAATCAAGCAACAACTAAAGCACAATCAAGCAACATTGCAATCAAGCAACGACCTGAATACAATCAAGCAATGCCGTGAATGCAATCAAACATCTTTCTCACTTTCTCACGTTAAGAGTTTTCTATTTAGCACTATCTATTTTTTAATAATCAGCTCCTTTTCATTTTAATGAATAGTTGGTAAATGAAGTTAATTAAATCATAAAAAATTGCTATTAGACTATTCTCTTATCAGTGATCTGGTTATAATTCAATCATTTAATAAAAATTTATTTTTATTCAACCACTATACAATCTATCACTTAATATCATTTACATCTCTCATGTGACCTAACTAAACCAAATTTTTAATAAAAATATTATTTTCTCACTTTCAATATAATATAAAACTTAGAAAATATTTTAAATTTATAAATGAATAAATCAATCCACTGAGAATTCATATACTTGATATATAAAATCACAAAAATATTTAATTATAGTTTTTTTTTATTGAATTCTTGATAATTTTTTAAAAAAATTATTAGAGGTATACACAATTTCATTTATATTTCAAATATATATATATATAATATTTAATTTAACACTCCATTGTCATATGTCCAGTTTTGAGATGAGAGAGATAGGTTGCAGAGAATTGCTCTACCAATTTTTGCCAATCTAGGGCGCGTCAAATTAAAATTTTCAACCCATTTTTATTTATTTTTTAATTTCTTTTTGTTTGTCTTTTCCTGTTACTTCACTCATGAAGTCACCGGTAGGAATAGCCTTACTATACTACAAATGATTAGGGGAACTAATTAAAGCCCTGATCCCATGGCCAATTAGTTTACCTGAGATCTGTCTTGTTAACTACCAATGACTAGTTTTGGTTTCCAAACGAGCGACTGACCTCACAAGAACTCACTCGCATGCAACCTTGAGAGTCACCCTATCACATGTCAGATAGATTTAACTTTGAAATTTTCTTAGAATGTGCGTGGTACAATATCAAATCCTCTAACTCTATTATCTCACTATGATCTCTTTCATTCATGTATGGGTTCTATTAGAAGTTTTATATGAGTTGTTCATTGTTTATGCACCACGGCGACAAACACCTGGTCTATTGGGTCATTACAAAAGGCCCCCCCCCCCCCCCCCCCTCTCCAAGTCTTGTAGATCTGCCACTGAATAGTGCAAAAAGTCATTTCTTGAATGTACTGCTGACTCGCACTATCAGTGTAGATCACTTAGAAGCATCCCTCCGGTTTCCTAGAATTAATGATCAAATTTCATGTTTATGGTTTTTTTTACTGTCGTTATCTACAAGCTTGAGGTGTTAGTTTGCTTTACAAAGGCACTAACAGAGATGGATGGATTGGAAAAATAGTTGGAGGAGTACTACTTGAAGTGTTAGTTTGCCTGATGACACAAAGCTGTGTAATTTGTCAAAGTTGATGATTAATTGAAAGCAAGAGTTGGCTGACATTGTTTGTAATCGTTGCTTTCACGCCTTCCATGGCTCGACGTTCTTCCAAATGTAAATGTAAATGTAAATGTAAAGGTACTAACATATATATAATTGCCACCAAATTCACCTACACCTTCACAATTATTGCTGGTTTAATTTTCTTGCATTGATATTTGAAAGTTTTCTAACTAATCTTATCTTTTCGTTGACTGATGTATAATTATTAATTAATGCAGATTTAACACTGCTAATGTTAATGCCGTAATTTATAGGTTCTTTAATTTAAACACTCCAACTAAAAATGGAAGAATAGAGTAGAGAAGTGAATATAAAGAGTTAGAACAACTTATTTGATATTTGTAGAGTTTGAATGTTTTTATTATTTGCTTTCTTTGAAGAATTCAAAATCTCTCATTTTACAATAAATGAGGCCCTATTTATAGAGATAAATAATAAATGCAATCTTTGATGAAAAGTGGCAACTCTTCTATTGAAGCCCCATTCGAACAGTAAGATTCCCTATCAATCAAGATATTGACTTTACAGACCGAATCATTAATTTCTTTGAGCTTGACTTAATTACTTGACCGAACTGAGACCTTCGTTTTGGAAAGTGCTTCGACGTAGACTCATATAATCTCAAGAACTTGTCTTTGTCTTATCCATTATTACTTCATTTTTAGTATTCAGGATTCTTTCAGGATTTTCTTCTTCAATGAATTTAAGTATATTTTTAGGTCATAACAGCCAATTTTTTATTTATTTTTTCTTCAAAAAATCTTAAAGCATGATGCAACAATAATAGGAAATTCCAACGGCTAAAGTCTAATAGATTTAAAATTTGACAATCAAAGGATTTTAAAGGGTATTTCCTATTAATACGCGGACAATATGTCTTTACCTACTAATTCTAATTTCCATCTTCGTTAGGGAAAATATGGAAATATATTCCAATCTTTTACATACTAGGGGATTTTATCCCACTCTTTTGCTGTTAGGGAATTATATCCTACATTTTCATTCTGTTAGGGAATTTTGTCTCATGTCGCTGACTAAGCCGTTAAGTGCCACGTGGCCTTGATGTAAAAGATTGAGATATATTTCCCTATTTTCCCTTTTACAAACTACTCTAATAAATAAATAAAAATCAACGCGCGTCATATCATATATCTTTACCCTCTATAAATTCCCTTTCCTACTAATTCTAATTTCCATCTTCGTTATTTTTCACTTTTTTATTCCTCTCTTTTACTTCACGATTACGCCTGATTATGTTCGCCGCCGGCCGCCGGGAACCCGAGAGCGCCTCCACCTTCAGCGCTCTCGGTTCCTCTGCAGACAGTCGCCCTAGGTAAACACCGTGCGTTGTTCACTCGCATAATTAGTACTAACTCTGCATATATAATTACACATAGAAAGCTACTGTATATATCCAAAATGTCGTCGCCGAAGAACTATCGGAAAGGAAGCCGTGAGAAGAGAAGGAAGGGGAGATCGTCTTATGATTTGAGAGGGGGTCGGATTGCAGCGGATATGCTGCCGAGGCCGAGGACGGTGCCGGATTTATCGGCCGGGAGGGGTTTGGCGGAGGATGTGGTGTCGCTGGGGACGCCGCCGCCGAGGTTGACGAAGCTGTTGCTGAACGTGAGTATTCAGAGGATCCTCGGCGCCGTGAAGGTGGTTATGCCGCTGGAGGCTACGGCGGAGGATTTGATCGCGGCGGAGCTCCGGCAGTACGAGAAGGAGGCGCGATTGCCTCTTCTCCCCACCGGCGACGCTTCTGGCTTCGACCTCCACTACTCCCAATTTAGCTTAGAAAGTAAGTTTCCGATCAATAATTAAAATATTACCATATTTATATGAAAATATTAAGCGAGATTTTCATGTTTGAATTTTGAACCACTAATTATTGCTTAATTTAATTTTTAATTTAGCTTTGGATAATAAGGAAATTAGTTCATCGCAATCATTCCATATAATTTAGAAACACATAACAAAAACAATTAATTTTCTTCTGCTTCCAACTGCCATAACAGGTCTGGACAGGGAGGAGAAACTAGTGTCGTTGGGCGCAAGAAACTACTTTCTTTGCCCGAAGAAGACGGCGGAAAGTGCCGCGTCAACGGCAAGATTCTCGAATGAAGCAAATGACAGCATCAAGGAAGTATACTGGCTCAAATTTATGGAATTCTCGCTGTAAATTAATTGTATAGAAAACTAATTATTTGGAAACGTAGATGTTGTATAGTTGGGTGAAGTGAAGTAGCGTACATTCAAAGCTAAGCATATTATTCAACAATTTGAATGCGTCAGTTAGTTATTTGGGTAGGATGTGTTCACTACGATGATATGATGCCCACTATATGTAGAGTGCGGTCATATGAGATGATGTGGACATCCTGCCCACTTCTCTCACCATCAAAATTTAGGAATTTGTTTGTTGGCCTCAACTTTGTGACATAAATAATGCCTTACCTTTGTTATATAATAGAGTGGCTAACAAATTATCAACTAATTTGCTTATTGTTTAACCTGAAATTGTTTTGCAGTAGTTATATGAGGATTCTAATGAAGTTAAAGTGTTACAAACTATCTCCTTGAAAGGCATAAGTGGAATGAAGATGTAAAATTTACCATCGTATATATTTTGAATGTAATCTACAATTTACCTCAACGCCTGTGCACGAGTTTGGCAATTACCACATGCTTTGAGATTGAGTTTTGTGAATATTTTACATGCTATCTGATCGAGCTTCAATTTTGTTTTTCCTCATGAAAACAGTGATCTTGTTTTTATATTGCGGTAACTAAAGACATAATTTTTTTATTCTCTGCGTTTTTTTTTTAAAAAAAAATTCGAACTATTCAAGAAATTTAATTCAAATAATATTCCTAAATTAACTGATGTGGACCTGTTCTGAACTGACCCAAACTGTAGTATATTTTGTTGGGTTGAAAGCTCAACTTGAAAGCCCAAGAAGCATAGACCGGATCCCCAACGCCTGGCTCATTATACTTATTATTTTTTTTTTCCTTTTTTGAATATGGGCAGTATATATATTTTGGTTTATACAAATATAAATATTAGAAAGAGAATCAATGTTTTCTTTAAGGGTGATTCTAAACATAGCCACATTTTTTTCTCAACGTATCCCCTTAATTTTAAAAAATAAAATTATATTTTAATATTACAATTTTACCCTCATAGCCATTACATTAAATTATTAACTAAAATTAAATCTTGATAATATATCATCTTCGACAAAATATAGCCTCTGCCTCTAGTCCTTCCCTCTGTTGCTTCCGTCTCAATTTTGTGCGAAGGAGAATCCAAAAATGCAACCAACAGTGCATATATTTACCAGAAAACCTTGCTCCTCCCGTACAAAACCTTCGGAGCCATGTACACACCAAAAAGTCGGATACTGCTTCACCTTAAATAATTGAGAATGCAAGGTATGCATGGCATTGGAGAGGGAGGTTGCGGCAGGAGGTTTATTGCCAGGGGAGAAAGGTGGTTGCGGCCACTCACACTATAACCTATCACAGCCGCACCATTTCTGCAAGACCTGCCGCCGATACTCGACTAAAGGTGGCGTCCTCCGCAACATCACCGTCGCGAAGACAGCCACAAAGCCAAGCGGTCTAAGTCCAAGGCAAATCGTCCTCCACCGGCGCATCGCCGGGAGATGCCAAAACCTGCGCGCAGAGTTCGAGCAGCGAGAACTCCAGTCTAACCACCGTGACTGCTCCAGTCTCCGATGCTGCCGATAAAGGCATCACACCAGCTTCTGAGTTTTGATTTGTTTTTTCCAAGTTTTTGATACCTCAAGCGATTGATTGTAAATGGGGGCTATGTAACCTTTCTTTTAATTTTTTAATTGACGAGCGGCTATGTTAAGTTATTAATATTTTTTAAAAAAAATTTAGCTTTCTAAGTTAAGAGTTTTAAGGGTAAAAGAGTAATTATAAGTAATTTATTTTATTTAATAGAAAATAGAGGTTACATTGAGAAAAAAAGTACTCCTTTCGTCCCGGTGAAGTAGTCCATTTTCTTTTCGGCACGGGAATTAAGGGTTGTGAGTATAGTGGAATTAATATTTTATTGGTGAGTGTGAAAAAAGTTGTCATTTTAGGAAAATGGGACTATTCTATGGAAAAAAAAAAAAAAAAGTGAGACTACTTCAATGGGACGGAGGGAGGGAGTAGTATTTTTAGAATTTACCTTTGTCTTATTCGAAAAAAAAAAAAAGAATTTACCTTTGTCGTCTAATATGTGAAACATAGCCTCTGAAGTCTGAAGTAAACAGCAATTGCTAAATTACAATTGATTTCTCCAAATTATAGTTCCCAAACCACGATCAGCATCTCTGTCATGACCTCTTATTCAGGCACTTCATCCTCGCCGGCACTGCCCTAATTCTGCTACGAGCTTCCCCCTTATTCCTGTAAGCTATCCTTCTGACCATTTTTATTCTTTTGATGCTTCAAAGACCAGACCCGAATCACCAAATGTTTTGTTCAATTTGATGAATCGTATGTGCTGCGGTTTATAGGTGATGTTTTTTTCTTAGTTGATATTTAAACTTTTTACTGCTCGGGCTTTCTCAACTTCGCGAATATATCTTATGATGCATCCGTAACGTAAGAACCAATATCTGTAACCCTAGAACTAGAATTGGTCAATTCCTGACCAATTAATCTGGTTGTAGTTGAAAAATGGGATTATTGGTTATGCACATTTTTATCAGCTTTCAGCTTCGAGTAGTAGATAAATGTTTGCTTTAGGCATTTCAAATTATGAGTTCTGGTTGGTGCACATAGTGTTTCAAACCGATCACTGACTTATTCTCGACCCTACTTATTGTACGTTCTCTTTTTATTTTTGATAGTAATCATCTCATCTCTCTAAAATATGTTGCTGTAACTTTTTATTTTTTCAGAAATAAAAGGTGAGGTGGTGATTAATTGAAGTGGGATGGTGCTAGTTCTTGCCTTGGGTGATTTACACATACCACACAGGGCACCGGATCTGCCGGCAAAGTTCAAGTCAATGCTCGTTCCAGGAAAGATCCAGCACGTCATTTGTACAGGAAACTTATGTATCAAAGTGAGTAGATATAGCCTCGTTGATTTTCTTTATAAGAAACTACTTGCATATATACATGCTGGAAAATCTCTGCTAATGATTTGATGAATGATTCATAATTGTATATTAGTTGTTTATGTTTTGTTAATGTACTGCTGGCTGACCCATGATATGATTTGTTAAATTATGGGCGAAAACAGTTTGGCTTGACATTATCGGCTACTTCTGATTCTCATGCATTAAACTTTCTCTTTGACAAAGATATTGAAGGTAGATTAATTGAGGCTCTATTATATGTTCTGCTTTGCAAATGAATTTTTCGGGTTCCCTTCAAATCTTTGTGAGCTGTATGAAGTAAATGTGCTGAACCAGGTTGGCTATCAATGAGTTTCGAAGTTATGAACTTATATGATTGCTTGATTGAGTAGCTCTACAGTTAAGTTTGATTTACACAAAACTTAAATATGAAAGCCTTCTGTTAGGTAATAGTTCTTAGTGCTATGCTATCACCTCTCAAAGAAAAGGGTTTGGACACTACTATGTTAATGTTATATATCAAGTGGGATTTTGTTTTTTCTTTCGTTCTTGCTTCCTCTGCACTCATACACTGACCTTGACAGTATTCAGTTTGATTATATCTATGTCATATCAAACTACACAGGAGGTTCATGACTACTTAAAAACTGTTTGTCCAGACTTGCACATTACTCGCGGTGAATATGATGAAGACTCACGTTATCCAGATACCAAAACTTTAACAATTGGTCAGTTTAAGCTTGGTGTATGCCATGGACATCAGGTGTGCGTCTTTTTCTTGTTAGATTGTTGAAACTTCTTGATTGTCTTCTTCAATGTGTTCATCTACATCAACTTTCTAACAACGAGCTCCATGAGCGGGATTGTTAACCACATCTTTTCTTCACCTCCACTTCCTCCCTTTTCATGGTCTCCCCCAAGCAAAGGAAATTTTATTATGGAACAATTTAATGCAGCCAAAACCATAAACAAAAAAAATTTATAACGAGCATAGAATTGCTTGTGCTCATTAATAATGCTAATCTTTTGTGAAGGTTATTCCATGGGGGGATCTGGACTCACTTGCAATGCTCCAGAGGCAGCTAGATGTAGACATTCTTGTGACTGGACATACACACCAATTTACTGCTTACAAACACGAGGCTGGAGTTGTCATTAATCCTGGATCTGCCACCGGTGCCTTCAGCAGCATTACTTATGATGTCAACCCAAGCTTCGTTCTCATGGACATAGATGGCCTACGAGTGGTGGTGTATGTCTATGAACTTATAGACGGAGAGGTTAAGGTTGATAAAATTGATTTTAAGAAGACACCAACACCAACCAGCTGACTTGACTTGCAATGTTCACGCCCGGATGCTCTCCGATGGATTCAGTTGTGCATACTCCATTGTTGACACATTTTCATATGATCGTTTTGCTTTTCTAATCCCATCCAGTTATTGCATTAAGAATGGTATTATGATGCCTGGTTTGAGTGCATTGTTAAGTTCAAAACAGTTTTTTATGAAGTTTACAGTTATACCAATGCTTTTGTAGATAAACTTTCAATTTTTAAGTTGTAAAAAGTATTAGATTGTAGAATTTGATGAATAAAAAGAATCCCATACAATAAACATGCTCTGCTGGTCAAACGGGTGAGTTTATAGTTGAAACTCAATTTTCACCAAAATCAATAAATAACTGTGATTATTAAGAAAGTAGCTTTTTTTTTAGGCCACTCACCTAGGAGATTTTTTTTTATTTTTTTTTTAAAGATAGGTTTTTTTTTTTTTTTTTTAGCAAAAAAGATAGGTTTGGATCTTATTCCCAAATCTTGTAGATATGTGGGGAACCATTTCACGCACGAGTGCTGCACACGCGTGCACTAGCACCAGTTTTTTTTTTTTTTTTTTTAATTTTCATATTTTAATTATTTAAATACAAATTAAATATAAAATATATATTTTTAAAAATCATTGCTCGTTGGGCAATGATTAAAGGCCCGAGTCGCTTACGGTATAAGGAAAACATCCAAGATATTATGTTTACTTATATTATTTTAGATAACATAATTATTGATGATGAAGGGAAAATGACGAGCGAATGGGTTGAGGAAGGCCAACGTCAACTGCTGGGACTATTGAAGGATAAATCAATCAAAGTGCGGCTAGAGAATTTGAACAATACCTCAAAAGCGCCTCTGATTTACGTGACAAGAGAACTCATCACAAACTTCACTCTGACTTTGTTCCGCATATCTGAACACGATTCGGCGGTGATGGTTGATTTAATAATTTTTTCTATCAATTTTTATTAAAATATTGTTTAGTTTTAATTGCAACTTGTATTATCTATCAATGTGTGACCTTTTCTTTATTATGTAATATTAAACTTTTTAATTGAATATATGATTCAATTAACTCGAACTAATTAATTGCATTAAGTAATTTAATTAATTAATTATTATATTTTATTTATCTATATTCAATAAAATAAATAAAGAATATATATATATATATATATATATATAATATTAAATAATTATTATGACAAGTGTGACTCATGAACAATATAAAGTAAAAAGTTGATAAATTAAAAAAATGATAATGGATGTTGATATAAATATTTATGAAATATAAAATAATTATAATTATTGATGTGACACACATGTTGCCGGATTTTAAGAATAGGTGCTCTAAACCCGCGGGTTTCGTTTGATGAAATCCATTGTTGGGTTCGTTTGTGAGCTAGCTAGCTACATTGTTTGATTTGTTTCATTTTGTTTTCAATTATTTGTACTTCAAAATATTGATTGTTTATTTTGGAAATTCTCTGAGTTTTGATTCTTCTTGTTATGATTTTTTTTATGTTTTCACAATCAAAGAAATATTCGAAGCTTATTTTATTGAAGAAATTAGATGTGTGTGACAAAACATGAACATTCGATACACTAGAGGATAGTGCGCGGGATGGATGTCAAATAGTTAGGAGTGTAAATGAATTAAATTGTTTGTAAATTATTTGAATCTTGATTCGATAAAAATTTGTTTGAGTTCGTTTAGTAAAGCTCGTTTATTAAATCAGCCAAACTTGAGCATTATAATATTCGACTCGTGAGCAAGCTCGTTAGCTAAAATTAGCAAGTAATATAAAATAATTAATTATATAAAAGTAATATTTTTAATGATTTAATAGTAAAAATAATGATATATATTTCTAATAATAAGAAATATTTTAATTTGAATATGGATATAATATTATTTTTGGAATAAATAACTTTTTTGGTTCAAAATAATAATAAATAATTTAAATATATTATAAATTCAGAAAGTTCATTTAGGCTCGACTAAGGCTTGATAAAGTTCGTGAACTTCAAAGTATTCGATAAAAAAATTCGAAGCTCGACTCGATATTAAATGAGTTAAACTTGAATATGACACTACTTGGCTCGACTTGGTTCGATGACACCCCTACAAATAATACTATACAGCTATACTACAATTTTGACTTATTTGATTTTCTAAAAAATATAAACAAAATGACAGTTTAGAATTAAATACTTTATTATATACATACCTGTTGCGGGTGTTTTTATGTAGAATTGGAGCCCAAGAACAGTTTAATTAATGATATAGAAAATAATTAAAATTATAGCAGGTAGGCAGAAATATTGTTCTTTGATTACTGAAGTGAATACAAATAAAATGGAAATAGACGAAATGGAACAAGATATGAGATAAACAAGTTGAATCGAGCTATGTCGAGCTATGGTAGCAATTCTTAATTTGTGCAACGCCCTCAGATTGTGTCTTTCCAGAAATATATATAGCCGTTCCCAGAATAACGCTCCCTTCTTGAACTCCGTGATTTCCGCCGAGCTTTATTGCTGATTGATCCGTTTCTCAGTCAAAAGATCCGCTCTTCCTTATTTAAGCACGCCTTAAATGTCGAGCTACAGATTTGAATCCTCACAGCTCGAAGCCATAGTGCTCGATCATTATTGTCGACCTATCATTCATGGGCCTCATCCTGGATTTAAGCCCAAGACGTCAATCAAGCTATTTTAATGGGCCGTTTTTGGGCCTTAAAGTATCGAACTCAACAATACCCAAAATAATATTAGAGATTAGAACCTATAAAATATTGTGACTTAGCTTTTTATGTATATTTCTTATGATATTTGTCACTCATATGCAAATAATTGTAAATTGTGCTTGTTTTGTTTGTTGGGAGGGAGTACTATTTTTGTAATACTATGACATCTCATTCAAAAGGAAAATTAGCTATTATCAAACTAGAAACTTCTTGATCTTCAATGCTTATACAAAAAAATAATATATATTTGAAATATCTTAATTGATTAAATATAATTATAAATGGAACTAAAGAGATGCACACTTGTCTTGTGACTCATGTTTTTTGTTTTCCTTTACAACCAACAGTACTTTCCTCAATAACAAATGTAGTAGTTATTTTAGTTAATTAATTTTTTTTAGCATTTTTGCTATACTAAATAATATTTTCTGCTAGTGTATTATGTTTTTTTTTTGTTTCTTCACCATAAATGATAATTTATTTTTTTAAATAATAGCAAAACGTTATGCTTGAGAAAAGCTTTACCCAAATATTATTGAATTTGAAAAACAGCTGGGCACTAAGGAAATTTACTAGTATAGTTAATTTATCATATAAATATTTTTGGGGCGAAAATTAAATGATTTATATAGGTTGATGGAGTTAAAAATAATGAAACGTTCAAGATCCAATTTTCTTTGCTTTGCGAAATTGCCCGAGATTTTTCCTTTTCTTTCACCACAAATGATCTCGATATACCAGCGCATGTATTGAACCGCTTCGTAGACATGAAGGTTGGGTTTTCTTTTTGATTTTGAGGCGCTTTTGTGAATTTCTTGGGGTTTTTAGATTATAAGGTTCAAGATTTTTGCGATTAAATTTATTTTATTGCTATTACCATTACGATTATGGCATCCAAGATTTTTGGGATTCTGAAGTATCTGTGACTTTCTACTTTATTCTTGAATCGGATTATAGTTAATGAAAGTAGGTTTTGCTTGCTTCTGTTATTGATTTACTGAGATGATTGGGGAGAGGCGATACGGAGGGGGTTCTCGGCGCCCGTCGCC
This sequence comes from Plectranthus barbatus, assembly GCA_026898455.1. Lineage (NCBI taxonomy): Eukaryota > Viridiplantae > Streptophyta > Magnoliopsida > Lamiales > Lamiaceae > Plectranthus > Plectranthus barbatus. The sequence goes on along the minus strand of JAPKLW010001062.1, from coordinate 71,468 downwards.
GTCGCCTCCGCCTCGATTGCCACCGCCTAGGTCACGTGATGTTATTCCTCCAAGGCCTTGGAAACTGTCGCCAAATCGTCGGCATGGGACGGAAGAATATTCAGGGGAGGCCAAGGCATCACGTCGGATTGACAAAATGGATCATTTTGATGATAGGGCTCCGAGATTTTATGCGTTTGATGATAGGAAGAGAGAGAGGTATGGCAGCAGGAGATTCCAGAGCCCGCGGAGGAATGAGGAAAGGGTTGATTTTGTTAGGCCAGTGAGGGTTTCTGATTATGAAGATGTAGCTACTGGTAAGTATGACAAAGAGATCCGTGTTGTGCGGCCGGGGAGATCATACGATGAGGATTCATATTGTGGCGATTTGAGTTCAATGAAGTTAAAGTGGGATCATCCTCTAGGTGGATCCCAGAAATTTGATAATCTCAACGGGATGAATTACGGCTCCAGTGGGGCTGGTGGTATTAATCACTCTAGCTCTGGTGATAGAGATTTTTATAAGCAAAATCCTTACTTGGATTCCAGTCAAGCTGGATTGCCTTCATCCCAGTATTCCGATAGCACCAAGCCTGCTTCCGTTAAGTATGATCCTGCAGGAAAGTTGCACCCTCATTCTTACTCACCAGCTCGTGGTAGACTTGATGATATGCCCGTGAGTAATTTAAGTGGTGGTGATGGAAGCAACCGCATGCCTTACGTGGCATCACATTATTTGAACACTGAAGCTGATAAAGATCGATACTTTCGCGTACGGGATGAACTGCATCTGGAGAGGAAGGATGGATTACGTGATCGAGATGATAATTATTTTGAAAAGAAAAGCAGTGGCTTTGACTTCCAGGATAGGTATCTGGGTTTAGGGAAATCAGTAGAAAGTGACATGTACAAATTCAAGAAGGAAGACAGCTTCTTAACTTCTCGAGGTTATTTGAAGGGTGATTCTAACTATTCGGTGTCATCATCTCATCATAAGGATTACGACCCAATGCCTTCGGGCATTTCTAGAGAGGGTTTTTCTGTTTACTCTCCTTCAAGAGAGCTTCATATGCCATCTGCAGATGTAATTCAACGTGGGAGTGGAGTGCTTTCTCGACAAATTAGCTACGATGGATATAGTGAAAAGAAGCAGAACGTGATACCTGCAGAACCTGAAGTTCAGTTTGAAGATACCAGGAGCAGATCGCATTCATATGTTAGGCTGCCTGAGAAAAGGCAGGAAGTTTGGTCAAATGCAGAGTTTGGTAGAAGCAAAAGGGACAGTACTCATACAGGGCTCAATAATGCCGAAGCAGATTACAGAGATCAGCATATATTAAGAACTGATGTTTTAAAACATACCGTTGATGTACGCTCTCAGAAAGAGCATGTTGAGGATGATGAAATATGGGGCCAATATTCTTCTTTTCAGGGACTATCACCACCTGATAAGTTTGATTTGCATGCATCACTCCATTTTAGAAGGGAAGACGTGGATGACTTGGGCACTGGAAGTACGTGCCTCAATCATGGAGCCAAAGGATACTATGGATATGGAGATGTTAAATTAGAACAAAATCATGCTGATATAGATGGCGGTCAGTGGTCTCAATTTGAAAACTCAGACCCCTTGCAATCAAGAGGATATGGCCCTACATTTGGTAGACTTGGCAATAGCCTGGGGAAGAGGTCATCTATGGCAGACTTGAGCTTGGTTGAACCTTATGAGAGGAGGCTGAGGGACAATCATTTAAGGGATGACGCATCCTATAAGAATGATGTTGGAATTAGAATTTCTGCTGATGGAAATGGTGCTCGTAGGATTTACAACCAAGTAGATGCGGATGATGAAATTGATTTTGTACGTCTGTCAAAGAAGCCCAAATCAAGCAAACCTGACTATGAGAATGCATGGGGAGTATCAAGCGAGTTTGGAAGTGATGAACCATCATCTTCAGAATTCTACCCACGCTACTTAATCAAACCCCGTAAATCGGGTTCTAGAGATATAAAGAAGAGGCTTGGACAAACTCAAAAGCTTCATGTTTCACAGCGGTTAGTGGAAAAACACAAACCTTCTATTAAGAAGCGGTTGGCACCTGCTCCACAAAAGAGACATACTCTTCCATGGATGAAGAAAATGAGTTCTAGCAAAATGATGACCGACCAGAATGATCCAGATGGGTGTGTTCAAGATCATGATGGAGACCACTTGGGAGATTGTGTTCCTCTCGCAACGTCTGAACCACCTGAAAAGTCCGAGGAGTTTAAACAGATGGTGCAAAATGCATTTTTCAAGTTTCTCAAACTGATTAATGAGACACCGACCAAAAGGAAGACATACATGGAGCAAAGAAAAGCTGGTATTTTAAAGTGCATTGTATGCGGCAGGTCTGTGCTCTTTGTCATGAATTGTTTTCACTTTGCCCGTTAAGAGTCATTTAATACCCACTTGGGGTAATCGACATAACAGATGAATCTTCTTCAACCGATATGCCCTTAGGCACGGCCATACATAACATAGAAATTTGCTTTTACAGAGACCTAGACCTAGTAAGTTTTTCTTTTAGTGATCTCAGTGCATCAAGTGAGGTAATGCGGTATAGGTTTAGATTTTGTGGTATGATCTGAATTTTCTCAACATTTGATACCCTCTTATGCAATACCTGAGGAAAAAAAGAATTAATTTCAGTCACTTAAATTAGGATATAAGGTCTCCATGTTCTGATTAGAGGCTTCTCATTTCAACAGAATTTCTAATTTACTAGTGATTTGCTGCTAGTTCGTGTGAGTTCTGCTGATTTTGTCTTAAATAATGTTGTGAAGGTATGTTAACTTCTGAATTTTGTGTGGGACTAGGAAATGGTTGAATGTAAGATTCCCTTGGCCTATTTGATTGATAGGGCTGAAAGGGTGACCCAGAAGAAGGTGAGTTGAAGATTTTTTCTGTTGACTGTGCTTTCCGGAAGGATGTCTATGTGCATGTAGTATTCCTGTATGGGTGGAATTTGTGCTGGTAGAAACAATGGAATAATATGGTGTGATGTGAGGCAGCCTCTAATATAATCGCAATAAAGGTAGAAAAGGGCATCAAATGCAGCCTTTCCGGTATGCTTATGTTTCTTCATGATGGCTTATTGTGGGTATTAAGTCATTTTCCTTTACCAAATTGGATATATATGGAATTTTCTGTCTTCTAGAATGTCATTGAAATCAGGAGAAGTCTAGATAGCTGTATATCGATAATTTGGGGAAATATTTAGCTATCAATTGTTTGGTGCTGTTTACAAGTAATGTAACAACTTGCCGTTAAGAGTAAGTGGTTGCTAGGTAGCTTAAGGGGAGCAGGATTGGGAATGGTAAGGGTCAATTGCCCCCATTTTCTTAGGATAGGGTTGATTACTTGCTTTTGAAGGATCCATAGTTAGTAAGAAATGATTCCCTGCATTAAGCATCCACTTTCAATGGATTCTCATTCCTCTCCAGTCTCCACCAGCCCCACCACACACCGAGCTCTGTTCTTTGCTCACCTGTTATTGGGAGGAGAGCTTTCTTAATGTGATATTTTGTGTTGGATAGGTTTCTAATATTACCCCTGACTACTTAGTTTTTTTCTCCGGGAGATGTCCTGGCTGTGATGTTGGCAGATCCTTTGTGGTTTGGCTTCTATTTGTTAATGCACGGTTATCTTTAATATCAAAGGGTAATCATGGTATTATGTGGATCATCATAAATATTGTTCTTTAATTTAAACAATAAACAATCTAAAAGTTGAATTTACCTGGTAATGAAAATTTTGAAATTCCTTCTGATTCCTCTATAACTTATACCTTCACTGGTCGGGTTTTGTTTTGTTTCAGCAATTCCGAAGAGTTTGTTGGGACAGAAAGCCTTGCAATGCATGCTTTCACATCCATGACAGTTGGCATTAGGGCTCAACATCTGGGCTTGCACAAAGCACTCTGCGCACTGATGGGATGGAAGACCACGGAGCACCCTAGCAGTGAATGGCATTGTCAGGCAATGACTAATGCGGATATTCAAGTCTTGAAAGAAGACCTCATCATTTGGCCACCAGTTGTGGTTGTTCACAACAGCACCATAGACAGTACGAGTCCTGGTGAACGAGTTATCATATCTGCTGAGAAGCTAGAAACCAAGCTCAGAGGTAATTCATCCCTGAGATTCTATTTGTTGCTTCTTATCTTTTTAGTCAGTTGTAAGTACTCATATATTTCTTCAGTTTTTCTTGGCATATAATAGATTCAAACTGCTTCATGAGTAAATAATCATCAACTTGCTTGTGTCTTACTGTTTTAGATGTTCTGCAATTCGACACATCCCAAATATTATAATAGTGCTGGCAACGAGATATTGAGAAATGTTAAGTGCTTATGAGTTGTGATGTCCCCGTATGTGGTAGTATAATGCAAATGTGCATATCATGCTATTATATTGCATGTGGTAACTTCTTTATCAGTAGAATCTCCACGGTGTAGCCGGTTTGTAAGTAATCAATCCCATTTCCTTTTGTTGTAGATATGAGTTTTGGAAGCATTGTTAAGGTATGCAATGGTAAACCTGCAAATCAAAGTGTGATGCTGGTAAAGTTCAACGGTACGCTCTCTGGATTACAAGAAGCAGAGAGGTTACACCAGAGCTACATCAAATCTGAGCATGGGAGGCCTCAACTCAAGAAGTTCAAACTCGAATCAAAAATAAAATCATCAGGGAGAGAAGATGACTTTTTGTATGGTTACCTGGGAATTGCGGTGGATCTCGATAAACTCGACTTCGACACCAAGAAACGATGCGTCTTGAGGAGCAAAAAGCAGATCCTGAGCATTGCGGATGCTCCTATAGATACAGCTCGAGAAATTGGCTGAAATACTCCTATCTGCTTTTTCACACAAAGATTGATATATCTGCTTCTTCGCATTTGCTGTTTCTTTATTTATACATAATGATGACTCTGATTTGTAGCTCTAAACTCTTGCTTCATTAGGCACTATGTATATCGTTATAAATTCCAATCTACTTTAATTTACACAACACATTTTGGTTCTTCATTTTTTTATAGGGATAAGGGTTAATTAGACACTTCGATTATTCTGACCGAAACACATGACTATTTGGTTCAATTTAGTCCTTCAACTTTAATTATTGGCTCAATTTTACCGTTCAATTTTTCAAATTCCTATTATACCTTAATTGAGAGTATTACAAATATTCCATAGTTCTAGTATTCATTTTAAATCTTTTTTTATAGAGTTGGTTCCTGAGAGTCGGTCTCGCCATTTTTTTATTGTGAGACGGACCTTAATACATTATTTTAATAAGTTAAATACATCATTTTATTTTTAAAAATTAAGTACATTATTTGCAACAAAGAAATACATTATTTGCAATAAAGAAACACATCATTTCATTAAATTCGTCTCACAATAAAAATGATGAGACCGTCTTATTTGAGAATTTGCCTTTTTTATATTTTGTATATTAATTTAATTATTTTGGGTTTGTATTTTTAATTTTTATATAATAGAAAATATTAAAAATAAATTTTAATATTTTATCATGTAAAATATTTTATATCAATAGATTCAATGTAGTATAGGAAACATACATAATCAAATAATCTTAAACATGGGAACTTAAAAATAAAAATCAAGCATCTAAAATACTATCAAATAGTAATGTTGATCGAAAACTTGACGGATTGGAATCGCGATAATATGTCGTAACATTATTAATTATATCACCAACTAGAAAAAGCTTAGCTATAAAAAATAACGTTGTTTTATTTTTTTAAAATCCTTTTTAGCAGCTTTTATTTTTTTAGTTATGTTAATATGTTTACTTATTTTTAGTTGCGACTAATACTATTTTTAGTGTGGTCATTATTAATATTTTTTTCTTGTTGTTTAGTGAATACAAATATTATTTATGAATTAATTTGATCAATTACAGTACAAATATTCATGATATAATATACGGTATATTTATACGATATTTTTTTTTTACCTTTTTAAAATTTATTACAAAATCTTTAATATCACTGCAAATTAATTATATAAGTATAAAAAATAAAAATAAATGTAAAGTTTTATGCATATTTGGCGTGGTGTGAAAGGATATGGATTAATAAGAATTTGTGTATGAGTTTTAGAAATAAGTTTAAAATATTTTATGCAGTAAAAATTTATAATGATCAGAATATAACAAATAACTTATTTTTATTATATAAAATATATTTATTTTTAATAATTAAATTATAACACACAAACAAAAAAAATTAAAACTGCAACTCGAAGTTAGAACTATAATATATTTATAATATCTCACTTAATTAGGGTATAATAGAAATTTTAAAAATTGAAATGTTAAATTGAATCAATTTTAAAAATTGAAGGGTTAAACTAAATCAAATAATCATATATATTCCTTTTGAAATAGTCAGATGGTTAAAAATTAAAAGGGTGATTCTAAACACAGCCCCTAAATCTCTCTTTGTAGCCCCTAAAATTAATTAAAATATAAATTTAATACTTTAAGACTATTTTATCCTTAAAACCCTAATTATTTAAAATATTTTAAAGTACAACAAATTATTCTCGTCATTTATTTCAATGGTGTTGGTACTCACCGTGCAGCTCCGACAGCTTCCTCTACCAGCGATATCATGAAAACCGTTCAATTTCTTTGATCTCCTCTCATCTGTATATTTGGATTATTTTTAGTTGGAATTAAATCATAATGATTGAATTACAATAAGATTAATAATTTGGAGGGAGGGCTGATCCAAGAGATATGGATGGTGGCTGGATCCTAGCGGTGGGGTAGGATTGTATGGATTAGTGGGAGGGTATGAATTATTTATATATGGAGGAGGGAGTAGAAAATAGAGATGACTTTCAACTTCTGTGCTCAAGATGGGGTGAGGTGGAGTGAAGGGAAAAGTATAAAAGAAGTGAAAATGAATCAGGAAACAACAAAGCCGATGTAATTGCCGACGACAGACAAATATGTTGTTACGAAGATGAAGACGAATAATATTGGGGTTGTATATTGATTATTGAAAATTTGAAATAATTGAGGCTGTGAGGATATAATGGTCCTAAAAAATTATATTTATATTTAAATTAATTTTGGGGCTGTAAAGAGAGATTTTGGGGCTGTGTTTAGAATCACCCAAATTAAAATGATACTTATCCATTTTTTATTTGAAGTTGGCCTGCGCCTATAATAAAATATTTTCTGTCTTGATAACTCTGTGTATACTATATTACATTGAATATGAGAAAATTACAACACTGTGAATATCTGAAATAAACTAACTATACAAGAGCAAATAAATTAATACACAACTATTGTGAGAGGTAACAAAAAAACTGGAGGTAGCCTCCTTTCTGACCATCTAGTAGAACAGCCTACATAGTATAATACAGATTGCCTGTGATAAAACAAGCCTCAACATGAGAATGCTCATCTTCTTTGGAAGTTAAGGAACTTGATTCCATAGGCGAAGACGAAGAAGAAGAGGAGCACCCAACCAACATGAGCTGCCACAACTGCAGGGAGGAAGTCATAATCATATCCCAAGTAGTCTTGCAGAAATTGTTTCACTGACAATTCTCTAACATTGCCAGTGGTCTCGATTGGGGTGGTAATATCGCCCATTTGGGACGTGAAGATTCCATAGATTGTCCAGGCAACAGGTGAAGCCCAGTAGTACCATCTCCACCAGATTGGGATAAACTGCAAGAACATGCATGGTTTTTCATTAGGATCATATATTTTTTTTTTGCTGAGGATGTTGTGTTTTTGTGATGTATTATTAGTACTCACCGGACGAGGTACGAGGAAGCCGGAGAACAAGTTCCAGAAGCTGAGGAAGAAGGACATGACAATGGCAGCAATTTGGAAGCCAGGGGTCAATGCAACAACCATCATTCCATACATAGAGAAGTAGGTGAAGCACATGAAGATAAAGTAGTAGAAGTAGAAGAATTTCTCTCCTGTCCATTCATATCCAATCATGGAGTATAGAAGCAGCGAGTAAGCTAAGGTCTGGATTGCCACGTAGATAGTCTCGATTGCCACCTACAGATCACAAGTCACAGCTCACACAGTTTAGCAAGTTGTTCTCTCTCTGATGCAGATAGAGAGAGGTGATTTCAGTTTGCAACTTATTTACCTGTGCGAATGCGTATGGAAGCTCTGAGTACATCCCTGCGGCCCTCTCGCGGTAGAAGACTGTTCTTTCAATTGCTACGACAGACTGAACAGCAGAAGCATTGGCAGCCCCCAAGAAAAGAACAGCAGAATATGTAGCTCCCAAAAGATTTATCAAGTCTTGTTGAGTAGATCTGTATAATAACATTTTTGGTTACCATAAGTCATAAAAAAACATGTTTCACTAACTGCATGAGAGAGAGAGAGAGAGGTTTTACTTACATCTTACCCCCCTTCTGCCAAAAGATGACGCCAAACATAACACCGATGATCACAGTTGTGAAAAATCGAATAGCATTGTACTGAGAGTTTCTCCAGTATGACCAATGCTGCTTCCAAAAGCAAGCTTTGCATTGAGTCATGAATGACTGAGAATACTGAGTGGGGAAGTACAGATCCTTTGTCCCGGGTGCTGGTACGCTTAGCTCCTTTATCAGTTCTTGATTCCTCCTGAATTTTCCAACAAATACATTAAGACACCATCTCTAAAGACAGCCTGTCAAATGATGTCTAGTCTTTACTCACCGGTAAAGGCTGGAGCTGGCGTAAATTTCTGCAAAGTCCACATCCATCTGAACTTCAGCTGCAGCAGAGCTGACCTCCAACATCCATGTAGCTGGATTGTATCCCTCTTTGATTTTGGGAACACCTGGTATGGCCTGCATGTTTGAATAAACTTAGGCTGCTTTCTATCCAGATGAAGCTCAACGCGTTGTTCTTGCTGAAAAATAGAAGAGACTCACCTCAAAATATTCGACAAGCTTGTGGGATTGGCGACCAAGAGGGCCAGCATAGATGACTTGTCCTCCTCTCTTCATCAACAGCAGCTGCAACACAAATTAAATGAACAAGTTTAGTATCATTGCCATAAATGTAATGACATTGAAAAGTAAATGTGATGAGTGTTTTTTCAAAGTGGTTTGTACCTCATCAAAAGCTTCAAAAATGTCTATGCTAGGCTGATGGATTGTGCAGACGACCGTTCGGCCCGTGTCCACCGTGTTCCTCACAGTTCTCATGACAATAGCTGCTGCACGAGCATCAAGCCCAGATGTAGGTTCATCCATAAAGATTATGGAAGGATTGGCCACCAGCTCAACGGCAATGGTGAGCCTCTTCCTCTGTTCTGTCGAGAGACCGTCAACTCCTGGAAGTCCAACAAGAGCATTTCTCAAGGGATTCAGCTCAACCAAGTCCATCACCTCCTCCACAAACATCTGAACTCATCAAAAATCAAGATTTTGTTAATAACAAGTCGTTTCATGGGTACTAGGTTGTTGTAAATTGTAAGAAGAAATGGTGCAGGGATTGCTTGCCTTTCGTGTTTCGGTGTTGACATCAGCAGCCAGACGCAGCCATGCAGAGTAGAGGAGTGACTCATAGACAGTAACATAAGGCGAATGGATGTCATTCTGCTCACAGTAGCCACTGACTCGTGCAAACGTTATCTGATTCTTGGGGTAGCCTGAGACGGTTATGGCTCCTTCGATGTAACCTCCAGTCTTTCTACCAGCCAAAACATCCATTAATGTAGTCTTTCCAGCTCCACTAACTCCAACTAATGCTGTTAGAACACCAGGCCTGAAAGCTCCACTCACATCTCTCAGCAGTTGCAGCCTTTCCTCACCAACACCTTCAGTTTTCATTTCCTGTATCAGATGCAGTAGTGTCTTAAGTTAGGAACCAGCACATTTGAGGGGGGAGAGAGAGAGAGAGAGAGAGAGGCTTACAGCAGGCATATCAACATAGTAGTTCACATGGTTGAAAGCAAGAGAGAGGGGCTCAAATGGCAACACCATCCCTCTTCTATTTTCATTCCTCGTACTCATTTGTATACCTGTAGTAATCAAGAGACGATCATTATTAAAGATTACTCCAACTCTACATACTGCTTAAAATACTAGTTTTCTATCAAAGCAGCTACACACCTTCACCATTTGCTGTTATTCTCCTCTTCTTGTTTTCCTCATTCTCATCGTTTATGATAGCTTTGTTATCACCCAGAGCTGAGCGAAATCAAGGAACACAGTTAGAACACACGCTAAATCACCATCTCCCTCAGCAAAAATACACCAAGTAGTAAGCATGAGTAATATACTTACGGTTCAAGTATGTCAGTGCAGCAACAAAGAGAACATTGAATAGAAGAGAGAAACCGAAGAGAGCCATGATGCAAATCCAGTACCAAGACTCCGTGGTGAATAAACCTCTGTCCTTGAGAAGGGTCTTGCCAACAGTTGATTCAGATGCATTAGCAGGTGCCGGATTGTTCCATCTCTCAGAGAGAAACTCATTAATGGCAATTGCGTTTTGTCCATACATCATAGGAGAGACATAGTATCCCCATATCATCCAATCTTGAATATCATCTGTCCAAATGAACAATCCCACAGTTAGATATGGTATTCACTGGGAAGAAACTATGTTCATATGTATGAGGTAATGAAGTGTTTACCTTTAGCAACAACGAAGCCTCCCAACACGAACACAAGCAGCAAGGCGAATGTACCGAAAGTGTTTGCAACAACTTGAGTTCTTCCAACTGCTGCTATGAAACGAAACAAGGAGAGAGCCATCTGGTGCACCCCAATGAATGCCAACAGTTGTTTGAAAAATCTGAAATTGAATAGCAGATCAAGAATCAAACCACAACAGTAATTTCATAAGCCTTGTTGTTAGTTTCATGTTGAATATTCACTTGCAATTACCTAACAGGAGAAGGAGCAAATCCAATGCTGTAGTAGGTAAAGATGATCCACAATGCAGACTCCACGACTGATATAGGAATGCGAAGCACCCAAATTGGCAATGCAAATGCCCAGGCTGGGTAGAAGAGGGAGTCTCTCTGCTTGAAAAACACAGGAAGCCTGAATACTGTCATTGCAAGCTCCTGCATTCCATTGAACATAACATTGATGAGACTGAAGAACAATGCCCCCCAATACTTGGTAGCATCATCGATTTGACCAGCTTTCATCTCTGTTCTCAGAAAAACTGTCAATGCAATTGTAGCCATTATAGTAATCTGTGTGGTCTTGAAGATATAGATGAACGAGCTTCGTTTCATCAGCAGCCATTCCCTCGAGAAACATGCTCTAAAAAGCTCCAAGTTTGAGATACCGTATTTCTCCTTCACCAATGCAGCTGGATGAGCTTTGGACTTATCATATGGAACTCTAAGATCTTCCAACAGCTGCTGCCCTACATGAAAAGAGTTGAAGGCCTGTGCAAACTCGGGCACAGAGACATAGCGATAAGGCTGGTTCTTGCGGCACCAGTATTGTTCTTGATCTTTCTTGGATGTAACTTCTTGCAGAAAGTCTGCAACTCCCTTCCTCTCCGGACATCTGAACCCCATGAATTCAAAGAACTCGAGCACACTCTCACGAGGTCCCTGATATACAATCTCACCATCCGAAAGCAGGATCACATCATCAAAAAGATCGAAAGTCTCTGGAGCCGGTTGCAGCAGAGAGATGACCATGGTTATGTCATTGATATGAACCATCTGTCTCATGAACTTCACAATCTGGAAGGTCGTAGAACTATCTAGCCCTGTCGATATTTCATCCATGAAGAATGCTTTTGCTGGCCCAACCAACATTTCCCCTGCATTTAACAAAGCAAAAACAGTCATACGATGTAATAATCATCTAAGTTTTTCTTTAGCTCGAAAACTAGCATTCAACATACCAGTAGTAACACGCTTTTTCTGACCACCAGAAATCCCTCTCCTCATATCATCTCCCACCATAATATCAGCACAAATATCCAATCCAAGAATCTGTGAATAATCATATATACATACATGTTAGGCTTGTCTATTGACTGTAGGGAACACCTAAGAAACAAAGGATGAAATGCAGACGAACCTTGAGCACATAATCCGTGATCAAGCTTGTTTCCTGTCCCACTAAGGCTGTGGCTTTCATGAATGCATCAATCTCAGGATCAGGTTTGATGCCGGCTTCTTTCTCTCTTCTTGATAACTCCACGAGCATCTGATACCTTGTCCCCACTCCCAAGCATCTACCGGAGAAATCCAGTGTCTCACGAACAGTCATTTCACCATGGTGAAGGTCATGCTGACTAATATAAGCACAAGTTCTTTGAGGAACAAACTCGTGGAATTCATGGCCGCAGTAGGTGATTTTTCCAGTCACCTGTTCACAACTTCCAACATCAGCATACATTCAAGATTTTGAAACTAATAATGTCAATACTGCCAATAGAAAAAACATACCTTCATATCATCATCAGGTTTTCCTGCTAGTGCTTTTAACAATGTTGTTTTTCCTGAACCAGGCGGTCCAAGAAGCAGTGTCATCCTGGAACATATACCACACCATTTTTTATAAAAAAAAACTTGACCGGTGATATGATTGATAACTGGAATTTAGTTGAGCATTTAAGGAAGAAATTTTGAAGGGTTTATAAGCTAGCTAACCTTGATGGTCTCACAATTCCACTGACATTTTGGAGGATCTTAACCACCCTTTTCTTTGAAGGTGAGAGCCCAATCATCCCTAGAGTAGCCTATAACACCATTCAACTAGATTCAGTTAAAATCTTATCCATATCAAAATCATATATCTAACGCAAGATGTATGCTGTCTGAAATGAAAATGTATGTCATATAAAAAATAAGGAGATTTTGGCGATCAAGAACACACACCTCTATTGTATTAATAGTTGAGTTGAGCAGTGTAGGAAGTGCTCTTGTTCCGAGATATGCATCTCCCTCTATAGACACGTTCTGAAACCTCACTTCGATCTTTGGGATCTCAATTCCAACCCTGTACACAAGAAAATTAACATCAATCTCTGACCTTAAACCATACAACTACAATACATATACATATACATATATTAGTATTAGTATTAGTATTAGCATTATTTATTACCTGTCTGTTCTGTTTCTGAGCCTCTGAAGGAACTTCTCATTATCATCTTCGACAACTTTGAGAATGCTCTCCATGAGCTGCTTCTTATCCTGCGCACCCAAGTTCGCGACGTCAACCTCAGCGTGCACCACCCTCCCATTGCTAACCACCTGCTGCAGCACCCCTTTACGCAGTCGGTCGTACGTCGGTAGGCGCTCGATGGCAGCCCATCGCAGCTCCTCCTCGTCGTCCGCCGCCTGCCGCCGCGTGCTGCTCCTCATGAAAACGTCCGGCGGCCCTTGCCACACATCCCTTATGCTCTGCGACCTCCAGCTCGCCCTGCCGCTCGTCGCCCGAGCCAGATCGTCCCCCGCCAGCGCCGCCGCCATTTTTCTTGGCTATCAGATTCTTGTGTTTCTTTCCCTGTTTGCTGAAATCTACCTTTAAGAGAAAAGACGCCTGCTTTCCCCAAGGGAAATGTAGAGTTCAAGAATGAATGAATGAATGAATTGGTGGTGTAGTGGAAAATTAGCTAGGAAATCATATACGCATGCAGATGCAGTTCCTCTCTCACTAAGATCTGTTGAAATTTGACAAGTAAGATGCTTTCTTTAGGTAGTAACACAAGCATGTATATATATATGTAAAGATTCTCCCTCGCAGTCGCGTTGAAATTCTACCATGGGGCTGGTTGGCCGGGTGGGGTATACCATCGCTCGGTCAAATTTAGGCTACAGAGGTAGAGCTTCATAAACAAAAATGATAATTACTTTTTTTGTTGAAATAAAATAAAATATAATTCACCTTCATACATATTATCCAGATTTTTGTTGGGATAAAAAATAATTAAAATATGGAATTGATTTTTTGATTAAGTGGTAATATATGTATCCTTAATTATATATAATACAAAGATTATATGATAAAAAAAAATTCGTTTGAGAATTTCGTGAACTTATAATCTTGGAAAAGTCATAATTACTCACTTCAGAAAATTGGTATCGATAAATCATTTGGTATTAGAATAAAATAAACTAAAATAATATATATATATATATAATACTCCCTCCGTCCCACCTCAATTGTCCCACTTTCCTTTTTCGTCCGTCTCACCTCAATTGTCACATTACCTAAAAAGGCATTTTTTTCACATTCAACAATAAAATATTAATTCCACTCAATTTTCTTTACACTCACACTTCTTAATTATTGTGCTCGGTCAACCGGGGACAATTCAGCCGGAACAGAGGGAGTATTATATTTTAAGAAGGAAGGGGGGTTTGACAGTTTGGGTGTAGATTGCTGACCAGGAAGGCAGGAAAACAGAAGCTTCTACGAAATGACTGTTTACTTTATATAGAAATCAAGTGTGGGAAGCGCGTGAACAGGGGCTAAATGGTCTTTCCAATCTGAAACAAATGATGAGATTTGTTCAACCCATCTAGAGGCACTCTACCCACGGCAACTCATTAATTTCGGATTCTCCTCATAAACCTATCTCGTAATATAATACTCCCTCCGTCCCAGTTTACTTGTCTCACTTATCATTTTAGTTCGTCCCAGTTTACTTGTCTCATTTCCTAAAATAGTAAATAATTAATTCAAAATTAAGAAAATTAATCAAAATTATTTTAATTAACTTTTTTATCTCTCTTTCTATTTTGCCATTTTTTTAAAAAATAAATTAATTAAATAAACACTCCACTCATTAATACACCATTAAATTCTTTTATTACTTCAAATATTGGTTATTGTGTCATTTTCATTCGGGACAAGTAAACCGGGACGGAGGGAGTATATCATAAAATATGTTTTAATTAATTAATTTGAGATTTCACTAATAACAATATGTTTGCGTTTAATGAAGTTATTAATTATTCCTAATTAGTATATATAATGTTGTTAATTTGGAACGTATATTATTAATACTATAAATTAATTTTAGATGCATTCATGAAATCTATTTCACTGACTATTAGACTATCCTCATCAGTAATCGAACATGATCCAACCATTTAATAAAATACTAATTTTTTTTTCATCCACTACACAACCTATAACCTAATATTATTTGCATTCCCATCAGTGACCACAAATCAACCTAACTTTTTGATTAAAATATTAATTTCTCACTCTTCGAATATAATATAAAATTTTAATTAAAAAATAAATAAAAAAGATATCCAATTGCAAACTGCCATGTGTGTGTTCAAGCAATGGGCAGTCAGAAGATGTCAGCCGATCAAGGTCACACAGCCTTCAACAAATTTCTATTTTTTTAATATATAATAAATAATATTTTATTCCATGACCAGCGATAGTGGTCACTGCTGTGAATGGCCTTAGTATTGACGTTCGTGTTCGTGATGAGGTCATCACTAGGGGTGGGAATAGGCTGGGTTAGGCTGGGCTTTGGTCCCGAAGGTCTGGGCCTGCTATAATTTGAAGAGGCATGAGCCTGGCCTGTTATCTATAGTAGGCCTTTTTGTAGGCCTAAGTCTGGCCTTTTTAATGAAATAGGCATGATCTTTAGCCTGTATAAAGCTTATGAGAGCCTACTTAAAATTTATAATGTATATTTTATTTTTAAGTTATAAATATATTATGTTATTTCCATAACAAATACATTTAATAAATTAGATAAATATATTATTTAGTAACAAATGATTTATTTAACTTATTTTATTATTCATAAATCATAAATAAATTTTTAATTCTAGATAATAAATATATTTAATTGATTATATAATATATGATTATTTTCATAGGCCGGCCTGTTAGGCTAAGTAGGCCTATTTTCGAGCCTGAGCCCGGACCTGCTTAGCTAAATAGGCTTTTTAAATAGCCTAAGCCTGACCTATTTACGAAATTGACCTGGACTGGCCTGGCCTGTGGTAGGCTAGGCTGTAGGCCCCTGTCGGGTAGCCCGGCCTATTCCCATCCCTAGTCATCTCTGCCCTTAAAAATAGTTAAGTATTAAATATTTTGGTAGAAAATCGTTAAGTATTAGATATTTTGGTAGAAGTTTGTGCATGTGACATATTTGACATAGTTAACGAGACTAAAATATAAAGTGTGGTTTTGAAAAATAGTGAAGTATGCCATATTTGATTATATTAAATAATGCTAAATTTAAAAGAAATTGACTAGGGAGAAGCGATTAATTATTCAAACAGAGTTTACTTGGTGCATTGTGCTTGTGCACCCCTTCTAGATGGAAGAGGCTTATTATAACTTTCTCGTGCAAATTAATTTGGATTGTCATTGGCAAAAGCGTGTTTATTCTTTATTAAATTATTGTATGAATAAAATATCTAGCATGTCTTCCACGAGTTTCCCTTTTCAGTTGTAAACACTCGTGCTTTTTCTTGGACCAGTTGCTCTTGTCTTTTTCTTTCTTTTTTTTTTAAGAAAATAATTTATAACGGAATTCACTATTTCTTTTAACTGTATAAATAATGAGATTCCATTAATTTAATTTCATTGACTATTTTTTTTTATGTTGAAGAGGGGTAGATATAGGGGTGAGTATTCGGTTATTCGGTGCGGTTATTGCGCGTAAAATAACCAAACCGAAATAACTGAAATTAAAATGAAAGAAACTGAACCGAACCGAAATTTTAAATTCGGTTTTCGTTTTTTTTTTTTTGGTAATTCGGTTATAACCGAAATTATTATTTTGGAAATTGAAAATTAATAAAAAATGAAAATCAATAAAAATAAAATTATTATTTTAAAAAATAATATATATATATATATATATTTTAAAATAATAATAATATATATTATTTTGGTTAATTCGGTTAGTTCGGTTCCGAAAAAAATAACCGAACCGAAAATTGAAAACCGAAATTGTAGAAAAAAAATAATCGAACCGAACCAAAAACTGAAATAACCGAAATTTATTCGATTCGGTTCGGTTTTCAGTTTTTCAATTTTTTGGCTCACCCCTAGGTAGATATAGGTTTTTTTTAATTATAATACATTATTTAAATGTGAATGTACTATTACTAACATAACCATAAGCATATCTAGGCATATTTTTTAGTACAACTGTACTTCCTTATATATATATATATATATATACTCCCTCCGTCCCATTTTAATAGTCTCATTTTTCATTTTCGTACGTCCCACTTTAATAGTCTCATTTCTAAAAAAAGTAACTTTTTCACACTCAACAATAAAATATTAATTCCACTCAACTCATTTTACACTCACATGCCTTGGTTATTGTGCCAAAAGCAAATGAGACTATTAATGTGGGACGGAGGAAGTATTATTTAATATTTTTACATAGTATATCTCTATTTTAATATTATTTATAAATTTTACCTCGATTCTGAAATCTTAAATACGCTACTGCAACTGCCATAAGTAAGTGTAACATTTGTGGGAAGAGGAATTAATAATAATAATTGTGCTATTCTTGAATAAAATTAATGAACACTTTTCTCTTCAAAGAACTTTATGTGAATCATGTTAACACTAGTATGACAGATAGTAAAAGATGTTAATTCCACTATGTTTTATTTAGTAGTGGAGTGATAAATTTATAATTTAAAAACAATAATATATTGAATTTCATCCAAATATTCTATACATAATTATGAGCATCGTACGGTCTTACTATCGGAAATGTTGCATACCTAAATTACTTTATATATACTTACAAGTAAAGTGATGCCAAATGTCTGTCATTTTGTTTGGCAATATTTCACTATTCTTTATTGATTAATTCGACTCATTTCGACAAATAAACTTTTGTTATTATTATATGATTTTATTTGGTGCTTTTGAAATGGAATTACCTTTCGAATCCCATTTGGAATTACTACTTTAGATGCGTAGTGAAATCGAAGATCTTTTAATTTATGTTATGATTCGTTTAGTTTTATTATCAAATTATTCTAACGTTTACGAGTTTAATTCAGTGTTAACGAGTTTTAAATATTCAATTTTCATCTCTAATATATATCTTATTAAAAATAAATTATTTTATTTGCAAAAAAAATGTTTACTCCAATTAATTATTCTATTGTAACAAACAACATTATGAAATATTTATTGTACTTATTATTAATTAAAGTACAGTTCGATTGAGTTAAAAGTTTATATTTGAAAACTAATTTGCTTTATGATTTTCAAAAATTGCAACAGTATCAAATTTAAATTTGACTTTTTTAACCAATAAACTCAAATAAATTTTTATCAAATTAAAATCTTAAGAAATCCGACATCTGGTTTATGACTAACCCTAGGCTTATCACTGAAAGTGACCATAAATTAGTGACAGAATATATAGAGCACAGAATTAATCAACGAAAATGAATGTATTTATAATATTAATGAATCACAAAGGTTTAGGGGGTTCACCATATTTGACCAAAACAAATTCTATTATTCAAACCTATCACCCCCCATCCACAATAAATACTGGAACTCCATTTCTGCCCATCACAATCTTGCTCAAATACCAAAAATCTCCTAGTTTTTTTACACTTTGCAACATTATGCATTTTTACCAATAATAATAATAATAATAATAATAATAATAATAATAATGTCATTGACACATCATCAATCAGTATTATTATTTTCAAATAATAGATGAAATATAAGAAATTGTGTTCTCACATTATGGCTTTGCCAATGCTTTTATAACATTTCACTCTCTTTAGAGGGAAAAAAAAAACTTGAATACATATAGGGCGTAAGGACTAATTTATAGCTCAAATTAATATTATACTAAAATTCATCTCATTTTTATAAAATCAATTTGTAAAGAAAGGAATATGTTATAGTTGTTGATATCTCCTATGAATTAACATCATGATTGATTTGTTACCTTAATTAGTTTTCTAGTAGATGACTAAATTAGAGTAAACAACATTTGTATTAAAATCTTGAATACCGAATCCGGCTGGGCTTCGCGTCGACTATCGAAAATGGATTGTTCCTTATTCGGGCCGGGCCCAATCAACGAGGGTCAACAACATTCTGGAGTTTTCCACCCATTTCCTGCGCAATTAATTAATAAATTATCATTATCAATATCAATTCGATGTTCATTTTGTTTCCTACATTCTGCTTCGGGATTTTCAGGCTTCCACTCACGCAACTCGCTTTCTCTTTTTAGTTCCATTACTGCCTGTTTCTGAGATCTAAGGTTTTTTTTTTTTTGGCGGTGCAATCTTCGTTTCACTGTCTATTAACATTCTTTTTTAATAATTTCATGTTGGTTTTATGTTTCTTCCTCTGTCAGCTTATTTTTCGCCGGTTAACTATTTTCTGCAAATTGTTTATTATTTGGATGGTTAGATGTGACTCTTGTGTATGAGATACCTACGTAGATAAACTATAATTTGTTTTTTGAAGTAATTGCATGCTGAACCTTTTACTTAGTTATTCATTCAATTCACCATAATAATGTGCAGAAACTATGATCTATGATGATATTATTATTATGTGGCTTTTAACGCGTGAGGTTTCTTGGATTTTTCTGCTTTAGGGTGAGATAATTAAGATTTTGTTGGGGCATCGGTCATGATAACACTTATTTTATGGAAACATGCAAAAAAAAAAAAAAAAAGAAAAGAATTGGATTGGATATTTAAGACCTAAGTTTTTGTGGGATTGGGTTTGAATTGCATTGCATGACTAGTTGTTAGCGTCTAATGGAATACAAATGATGCATGCAGGATGTCTAGCATTGAACCGCCCTTTCGGCCAAGAGAGAAGCTCATCGAAAAGCAGAAGTACTTCCAGAGCATTCATAAACCCACCTATTTAAAAGGACCATATGATAAGATCACCTCTGTCGCCATCCCTTTGGCTTTGGCTTGCTCTTCTCTCTATCTCATTGTATGTTCTGTTTCTTTCCATGCTTTTGTCCATTTCAAATGTTGGATGTTAATAGTTACCTACCTACATTGTTTAATTCCTTTTCAGGGGAGAGGGATCTACAACATGTCTCATGGGATTGGGAAGAAGGAATGAGCGCCGCCTATATATGAGAATGAGATCTAGTTTTCTTCAACTGTAAACATCTGGTTTGCAGAACACTAGTTTTTGTTGAATGCTTATATTTATAATTTCTGAATTTCGGACATTGATGCAACTTCATGAAGCCTAGGAGCTTGTGCGGTATGATATGGTTTGATATGATATATGCTGATATTTAAAGTATGTGGTTAAGTTATGAAAGTTAATTTACTTTTATTCTCATATGTTGGTGATAGAGTGAAGAGCCCTAGATTCAGATATGCACAGCACCTGCCCCCCTTGAATTCAAACCTTTTCTGCAATGATTCAACCATATAATTCTAAAAAGTACTATATATCACTACAAAAAAATTACAAATTTGCGACCAAAAAAAAAAGGGGTCGCAATTTAGCGACGGATTAACAACGGAATTGCGACGGAATAAGATTTTAAATTTAGCGACCGAATTGCGACCAAAATATTGGTTGCTAAATTTTGCGACCAAAAATTTGGTTGCAAATTCGTTCTTTCTTTTTTTTATTTTTATATTTTTTAGTGCGTATGATGTATGAGATTATTGTTTGGTTCAGTGGTAGCGCGCTCATCACGCGTGTGGGAGGTCCTGAGTTCGAACCTCCTTGAACGCAGGGCACAAAATATAAGTACAAAAATTGCGACGAATTTGCGACCAAAATGTTTAGTTGCAAAATTTTGCGACCAAATTCTGGTCGCAAATTTTTTTGCAACCAAGGTTTTTGGTCGCAAAATAGCAGTTAGCGACGGATTTGCAACCAATTTTGTGGTCGCCAAATGATGAATTTTTGGTATAACAAGTTCCAATTATATAAATCTGAATCTATCCAAATCTAATCTAATCATAAATTCAAATCAAATCTCATAATTAAATATGAAATCTGTAGAAACTTACATGGGACAGAATGACCTTTTTAAAAAACTTTACCAAAATATTTATTATTAGATAAGGTGAGATTCATTGTACAAACTCATAGAAATCAAACCTATAAAAAAACTTAATTAATAGAATCAAAAGTATAAAAAACATTGGAATGTGGCATCATTCTCTCTTCATACTTGTTCACAATCTCTTCTATATGAGCATAATCTTTCAACCATATATATGCTTCCTTCGAATCCGGATCCACTCGTACGCGTTGAATCTGAAAATTGAACCATGGAAAAAAGTGACAATTATTTTAACCGTTAATATTAACGGTATATATCTAAACTCATATATAATTATATTATATATTTACCTTATATGCTCTAGAGGCGAAACCTTTGTAATATAAATAATTTTCGTCCATCCAGGGCATCAACCCTTTAATACGAGTTCCGTATGCAGGCTGTTCCTCTGCAGCATTACCAAAGTCATACAATTGAATGATACAAAATACTCTGTTTGCTTTTATTAATTACCTGATAATTTGAGACAGTATGGAGCGGGCCTGAATATTTCCACTTTGTATCCAGAGTTGTGTTTCTCCCAAATCTTCAACTGGTAGAGGCTAAGCTCGCCGTCGGCCGCCAATGCTGCCATCGTGATGTAGTAGATGGTGCCGGCGGTGGGCTCTACGTTAAGATTTACTATTTTGACAAACTGCAGAGACTCCACCTCCTCCACCGCTATCTTGGCAGCGCGCTCCGCCTTACGGAAGCACTCGTCGGAATGCTCTTCCACGCGCCTGATGCCTCCTAGCATCACTTTACCATCTTTAGGTTTCGTCACGTAGAATCCCTAGATTTAAATTCATACAAAATATTTTTAAGATATTATGTATGTGAGAGAATTGGGGAGAGAGAGTGAAGGATTTATTACCTGGCTGTAGTTCAAGTGATCCATGTATTCGGAGTAGGTTGCTTGATCGAAAGGCAGGTTGTCCATTGCAGGAGAGAATTCTAAAGAGGGGAGAGCAGAAATCAAAACACGCAGAGGGAACTATTTTACTTAATTTGTTATATATAGTGTTATTGTGTTTCTTGTTTAACAAGGTAAATGACATGTTTCCTTTTGGGTTGGGGATAGGTATATATTTATACTAATTTTCTTTTACTTTTATTCGTGTGCCTTGCGCAATGAATACAGAAAAGTAAGTATGAAGTAGTTTATTGATATAAAATATAGATAGTTTGATAAATAAAAGTAAATAATATTAATATTAATGTGGTAGTTTTTTTTTAGGGAAAGAACAAAATGATGGATAAGCATTAATTAGTATTTCACTATATTGTATTATTCTATAAAATTATTTATATAAATGATAATTTTTTAATATTATATTATTTTATCTTATTAACTTTATAATTCCATTATTAAATTTTACTATATTGCAATATTTAAAAAAATATAATTTAAAATAGTTTTGTTTAGTAATTACCACTCAGTTTTATATGTTATTATATAAAGTTAATTATAGTTGTGATTATCGAATTTATATAAATTATCATATTATAAATTATTAAGATCTTGATAAAAAAAAATATATATTTTGGTGGTATTTAATGGAGATGGTTATATATTATTATGGGATATAGAAATCGAAATCAAAATTTGAGATATTTATTGGACAAAGTTTATTATAATTAATAGTATTTATTAATAACTATTCAATTAGACCATAATGTATTTAAATAAAATAAAATATGTGTTTTTTTTTTAAATAATTGTTCCCCATTTTTTTTTTTTTACAGAATGGATAGGGAGGGTATAGATTTCGAACTAGGATATCTAGGTTTTAATCAACCTACGTTTAAAGAGATATTTAATAAATGGTAAAAAAATTATCAGATGAAAGCAAGATTTGTTTGAGACGAATTTAAACTGATTTATATATTTTAACAAATGCGTTTAGTAAATTGTGAATTCTTTTTTAGTAAATGATGTACTCCCTCCGTCCCTTGGTATGGTATTAGTCCCATTTGCTTTTGGCACAGTTACCAATGTTTGTGAGTAAAGTGGAATTAATATTTTATTGGTGTGAGAATATTTTTTTTCCATTTTAGGAAATGAGACTAATTCCACGGGACAGACAAAAACAGAAAATGGGACTAATGCCAAGGGACGGAGGGAGTATTTAGTACTCCCTCCGTTCCAATTATATAGTCCGGGTTAGGGGTGTTCATGGTTTGGCCGAAACCGGTCAAACCGGCCAAACCGTATTAATTTGGCCGGTTTGGCCGGTTTGAAATTTAATTTTCAAACTAGTGGTTTGAAAATTTTAAAACCGGATAAATTTGGTTTGGTTACGGTTTGGAGACTCAAATCGGCCGTTTGGGCCGGACCGGCCCTATATATATATATATATATATATATATAGTATAATTAATTAATATAATTTGTAGCTCATTTGTAAAGTTTCTACTTTTTCATACAATTAGCCCATGTTCAAATTTATTGGCCAATATACTATAGTTTTAGTTTTATTTTTTTTATTTATCAAAAATAAACTAATAAGTATTAACATTAAATAATATTATTTTATATAATTTCCTTAAGATAAATTAAACATGAACTTTATAATAATAATTTTACACATCTCTTTCAATTTTACATTTGAATTTTAAGGTTATAATTTTAATACATTTGACCCATGTGTTTCTTTTGATTTACATTAAATTATAAATATAAGATTTTAGAATAAAAATTATATTATTATAAGTAGTAACAAATAATATAAATCAATTAATTTGTATTTAGACCCTAGTTTTCTACAAATTATAGTAAATTATTGAAAGTTGAAACATATTTCTTTTCAAACCGTCAAACCGGCCGGACCAAACCGTTTTTATATGGTTTGGCCGGTTTGGTTTCAAAAAATTATTTGGCCGGTTTGGATTGAAAATTTTTCAAACCGTACCTATCGGTTTGGCCAAAATTTTTCTTCCAAACCGGCCGAACCGGACCGCGAACACCCCTAGTCCGGGTTACTATTTTAGGGTGTTTCAATTATATAATCCAGTTTCTATATTTAGTATTGTTTTTATATGATCATTTACCATTACATCCCTGAATAATCTTGGAAAATGAGAATATTAAATGTAATATTATGAAAATGAGAGGTTAATTAATGTTTTAAACAAGGGTAATGTTGGAAGTTTGTTTAAATATTAAATATTTTTTGACAAACGTGCAAGATCAAAGTGGACTATATAATTGGAACGGAGGGAGTATTTGTTACCGTGTAGAAAATTTTTTGTTGGCCCTTCCATTTTTGTCACTTCATGCCACATGTATTATTCTCTGCATGTATGAGATTTATTAATTTGATCTCTTCTTCATCATTTATGATTGTGAGGTTGATCCCTCCTTTTCCTTTTTCCTGATTGAGTCCACCAGTGTAATTTGATAACCTCAAACACATCTTCGATCTCAATATGACATTGTCGAGTCTGATCTATTATCTTCTTCTAATTGAGAAATAAAATCTTTTTTCATTTCATTAACATATACTGCAATCACTTGTTCTTTAGTTAAAGAAGCTAAAAGTTGCCGGACTTATTTAACCATGTAATTTTGTTTCATGTAATTTATGTTAATTAATTAATAATGATCACCTTATATTTTTTAGTTGTCTATGGAATAATAATATAATGTGTTGTTCTAATTATAATTTATAATGATGTTTTATTGACTACATACATTAATAGTTATAGTTGTTTATCATTTCATAAATAATTTAGTGTAAATTATTTAATTTATTCTTTTGTTGTAAATAATGCATTCAATACACAAATGATTATTTATTCAATGATGTGTTCAGTTTTTTCAATTACAATGAAGCAATAGTGTATTTAAAATATCTATTTAGTCAAAGAGAATGATGTTCATGTACTTACTGAATTAAAATAGTTCATTGATATGAATTTTGTAAAATTTATGTCGCACAATTTTTATGAGAGTTGATCGGCCTCGACAACCCCATCGCCTCATAATTTACTCATGGAGCGTAGGGGCGTAGGGATGTAAATAAATAAAATTAGTATAGCACTTGCAGCTGCGCGATAATTATATTTCATTTACTTTATATATTTTTGTAATTTTATATTTATATAAGAAATATATTAAATAAATAGAAAAATATATAAAAAAATATGAATGTTGGAAGCAAGAAAATGTAATAAATTCAAAATATATTCTCAAATACTTTCGACTACATTTCAGTAATTAGTATGATATATTTTTTATATAATTTCATAATTTACTTTGTGAATACTTTTATACTAAAATAATATGAAAAATATCGATTGCCAAAATAAAAAATGTATCTTGTAGTATGGTAAAATAAATTAAGTCAAATTTATATTTTTATTATATTTTTAATATTTAATACATGAACTTTAGATAGAAAGACATATAATAAAGTAATGTAAAATAAATTCATTCATAAGTTTAAAAAATAATCGTTTATTCTTATTAACCTTTAGATGCATGTCATTGATAATCAAGCTTCCATTTTTGTTTTGCTTAGAAGAATCATTAAATTAGTTTAATTGTATCGGATGAAAAATTGCATAAAAAAATTAAAAACAAAAGAAAAGTACTAAAATGTAAAGGAATTTATATAACATATTAGAGTAGATATGCATGAAGATTTGCAAACAAATAATATATCCATATCTTGTAAACTCTATATATACATGCTCAATAATACATTATTTTCTGAGGCAAATATTGTTGGTCTATCATGGTATCAAGCTAAACTCGATCCTGCCCTAATCCTCCCCCTCTCGCCGTCTTTCTCCTATCTCTCTCTCGTCCCCTTCATCCCCTCTCTATCATAACAAAACTCTTCTTTGTAATAATTAACAAGATGAAATATGATGAATTATGCATTGCAAATTACTATTGGTGTGTTGATCTTGCATTGAAACGTGAAACTTCGAGCAATTATGCATTTCTTTATTTTTGTTTTCTTCCTTACAAAATGCTCGATTCCTTATTTTAATCACAATTTGAAGCTAGATAATATTAAACTGCAATAATAACAAAAGAAAAACTTAAACAATGAAGCATAATTATATTTTATATTTGAGAGAAGATATAAGGCTAATGATATTGTAAATATGAGTGTCATATTTATAGTGTGAATGTAGCTATAAAAGGATCAAAATTTGATCATATTTTGCCATGATTTGAGGATTGTATTTAATTTGATTACTAATTATAAAAATATGATAAAAACACTTCCTTAATTAATAAAATCATGTATTCAATTTATATTTATATAAAATCAACTAAATTTGGAATATTTTAACCAAATCAATTATAATCTCCTAATTATTATTTTGAGTTGCAAAATTAAATTGATTAACTAAAACTTATAAATTTTCAAAAATTATATACAAATGAGTTTTATTTAAAATAAATAAATTTGCAATAGATTTATCTAATTTAATTCTATGTTCTCATAAACTTGCGTTATTTTCTACACGAATTAATGACTTTAAATTAAATTTTTATTAATATATTTCAACAAACTTTATAATTATTTTTTTATATTATTAAATAAATAATATGATATTAATTTATGTTGATCATAATAAATATTAAGCAAGTTATACGGAAATAATTAAGTCTTTAATATATGATTGATAAATCCAATCATATATATTAATTATTTTCAATTGAAAATAAATAAAAAAATCAATTCATTAATGCTCCAATTAATGTACTATCATAAAATTAGGCAATTCTTTTTCTCTATGTTTTTAATTGGTTGAATTAATTTTTCTAAATATTATATTTTCAATAAACTATATAAATTTATTAATAAAATCTTAAATAAATTATTAATTAATGATTGAAGTATTTACATATATGGAAGTAATCCAATTAAGCAATCAAATCTTAATATATTATCTACATATAGATTTATTCACACCAAAATTAATTAACTAAATAATCATTAATGACTAACTAATCTAAAAACTCATCACAAATTGCATCCGGGCTTACTTTAATATATATATATATATATATATATATATAGATTATCTGTGAGTTATTTGAATTTTAATTTGATAAAAACTTGTTTATTAAACAAAACAAACTTAGTATTATAGTATTCGAGTTGTGAGTTCGTAAGTAAGCTCATAAGCTAAATTTATTAGTAAATATAAAAAATATTTTTATAAAAATAATATTTTTATGATTTAAAAGTAACAATAATGATAAGTCTTTTAGTAACGAGAGAATTTTGAATTTAAGCAATGATATGATATTTTTAAAAAATAAATAACTTTCTATTTCAAAATAATATTAAATATTTTAACTATATTCTAAATTTAGAAGTTCGTTTAGGCTCGACTAAGACTCAATAAAATTCATAAACTTTATAAAGCTAAAAAAAAGCGCAAAATGTTAATCAATACCAAACGAGTCAAACTTGAGCACGAGACTACTCGCATCAATTATACTCCTAATGAAACGGAATAGAGTTTGAAATTATAGGATTTACAAGGTTTTGAATAGAATGCTTCGTAGAGCCACCAAGAACATATATAAAAGAAAAAAATATGTTAGATGTTAATTGCATCCATCCAACCATCCAAATTGAGTAGGCAGACTGGAAAACCAATGCAAGCCCATGGCCTACCAAAACCAATTGGCTTCATTTACATATTGAACTCTACTAATTTCAATTACAACAACCTTGGTCATATTTTTTGGAGTTCGTTTTGGTTTATGAGCAAAAAATAAGGTATACCAAGAAAAGGAAAATGAAAATTTTACATATGAAGATGATGATCACCTAAATAATCGAAATTATGCTACAGTTTCTCAGCGAGAATACTATCCAATAGAGACTCGCAAGCGTCTTCGAGTAAATCCAGAACCTGCCATGCAAAATGTAATGGAGAGTTGGAGGAGTAGGCTGTGTGTTTCATTTTCTTATTACATGCAAACTTTTGTTTGTTACCTTCTCGAAGCCTTGAGGTCCGCCGTAGTAAGGGTCGGGCACTTCAGTTTCATCATGTCTCTTGCAGAAAGAACACATCAACCTCACCTGCATCAAATTATGATGTGTGTAAAACACAAAGAGCATTGGCGTTCAACTAAATTAAGCAAAACCTTGTTTGGGCCGTCTTCGGGCAGTGCCTCTATGTGCCTCCATCTCTCAAATGCATCTAGTATATCCTCTTCATTTGTACCAACAAATAAAATCAACCCTGTTACTAAGCTTAGATGATGATGATGATGGTATGTATATATGCATTCTACTACCCTACCTCTGTTTTTCCTATCCATAGCAAGAATGAGATCAAAATCCCAGAAATCGGATGGTCTTATCGGCCTCGATATCGAGGTAATCTCTATTCCACGCTTTCTAGAAGCTGCCCTCATTCGTGGGTCGGCTTCATCTCCCTTCATTCCTCGTCAAATCAAATATAACCACACAAAACATCAATTCCCATGCTTTGAACACTTGACTTTCACAAAACCCAATTTCCCAAGAAATTTAGGAAATTTTCTCAATAAGATGCCATTAGATTGATACCTCGTGGTATTTGATAGTGCCGGCGGAGTCAATGTAGAATTCGGAATCGAGGCCCCTTTTCTTGACAAGGTGTCTGAACACGCCTTCAGCAGCCGGGCTCCGGCAGATGTTGCCGAGGCACACAAATAGCACACGAAACGCCTTGGTGGTCGGCGCCTTGTCTTCTGACACAGTTGAGAGCGTTGAAGCCATGATTTTTGTGGTTTTCATTGCTAATTTTTTCTGTCTGTATGAGCTGTTTTTGTTCATAAAATGGTGAAATGGTTGGGATATGTGGGAGAGTGGAGAAGCATGGTGTCGGAATGTCAATCTATCTCGGGCGATTGGGGATGAGAGAGTGATCTTGTGCAAGGTGTTCATGGATGAGGTTTCTTCACTGGGTTTTTAATGGCGGAATTTGCTATCTGCAACTGAGTGGTCGCCTCTTGTTTTCCTCGTTTTTTCGCCTTCGTTTAATTTGATAATATATTTATAATTTCGTTTTCAAAAAAATAAATAAAATCACAATAATAATTGATCGAACCGGCTCAGCGATTTGAGTTGATTGTGTGGAAGATAATAAGATGCTAAATAATCAGGATTATTTAACTCATATTTTATTTTTGAATAGTACATAATTAATTTATTGGTGAAAAGACCAAAATTTTATGTATCCGAGATTTTTCACAAATATGAGTTAAATAAATGGATTTGTGTTAAAAAAAATTAAAATTAAATAATCTTCTACCCAGAAATTTTTAATTAAAAAAAAACTTATAATATTTGTTTGAATAAGCTGAGATGTGCCGAAACAATTGTATCATGTGCTGGTCTAGTGGTTTGTTTGTGAAATTTGAAAGAACAGATTAACTAGAATCAAACTAAATTTAAAATCATTTCATTATTAAATAGATTATGAGCTTTTCTTTTTTACGTACCTTCGATTTTTTTTATATCCAAAAAAAAAAATTAAAAAAAATTGGAAGATTGATCACAATTATATGATATAGTTTTTCCTGTTGACAAGTTTAATTTTATGTCATTCAAAAATTTGAAAATCAATTACAGTTATCTTTTATTTTATGCTAGATAATTGTTTAGTATCCATTAAGAATTTAATTAATTGATGGGTGATTTTAACAAAATCATTGTTGTGAATCGAATCCTTCATATATCGCAGATAAACAATAATAAAGAGAAAACAATAGAGAGAACACGATGGATAGAAATAGAGAATATTATTAATCATTGATGTGTGTAGAGAATTACAATATTATGTCCTATATATAAGGATGAAATCATATCTTCTATAGAAATCTAGAAAGATATGTATATATCTCTAAAGTATATCTTAAGTAATGTCCACCAAATAAATATATTTATAACACTCCCCCTTGGACATTACTTCGTTATGTTCATGCCTCGTTAAAAACCTCGCCGAAAACCTAATGGGATAAAACAGTCGAGGAAAAGAGTACATGACATACGTTTATTATGTGTTGCACTAGATGCCTCGTTAAAAACCTTAACTAATAAAACTCATTGGGAAAAAACTTAGTAAGGGAAAAAGAGTACATCTATTTAGCCTTTTGGGCATAATGTAAACCTTCAAGGTTTAATTTTCAAAATGTCGTTCCCCCTCAAAACAATGATATTCAGAATCTTGTAATTATAAGTAATCCAATATTATTAATATATGTAGGAAGTGACTCCATGAATAATCTTCAGGATTATCACGAGATTAAACATTTTGAATAACAATCATTCTTGGGGAATTGAAGTGGGTAAAGGAATACAACTCTAGTGTACCCACTACTCATTTATGCAACACAAGTGTATTATCTCATACTAGAGGGTGAAGAATATTTTAAGTATCATAATATCGTATGATCTTCCAATATATGCAAAAGAATATTAATCATACTCTTTTTGTAATTCTCAAAAGAAAAAATCATCTATGAGTGGTTTAGAGAAGTATTCAAACTGATAAGAAATGTCAATACCACAATAGAGAACAAAAAAAGCAGTACAAGATCTATAATTATCAAGCTCAAATAAATATTCATTTATTTACTTAGACCACCAATGTCATACTTGGTTTCTTAAAGAATATACCAAGATTTTTATACCTCTGAAGATAACAAATATTGTGCTTATTTCAATGTCTCTTTGTAAGAGAAGCACCAATTCTTGCTAGCAAGATAATTTTGAATATTGTATCAGGCCTAATAAAATGGTGTACAAAAGACACTTAAATAGAGAACTTCTGATCCAAAAATATCATGTTATCTTCTTTGAATCTAAATAAGACATTATCTACTTCTGGGGATCAAATGACATTGGTGTTCTAAATAAATGTAATAGATCTCTCTAGAACTCTTATCATACATCGACTAGTGTTATAAATAATAATAACTCTTTCAGGAGATTGTCGATCTGCAGGTCGACATAATACTTGGTATTATCCAAGTCTTTTTATTTCATACTCCGTCTTTAGGCATGAATTAATTTTCAAGTTAATACATTCCTTCTTCAAGAGGAATTTATACAATGATCTCGTCACTATATATGTTGCGATCTATTTTCTATAAAATCCATCAGGGATTTAATATAAATATTATCGTACAACGACTCATATCAATATGTAGTCATGTAATTTAGTAACTGCATATATAAATTTATATTTTCTGCCATAGGAATTAAGTAGCGGAACATTATGTCATTCAAATAGGAGAGTAATTTATATAAAATCAAGTGTGGGTCTCTGCGAAAAACCCTTGAGATCTTAATCTCGCTTTATATTTTACCACCTCATAGTAATCATTATATCTTGCAGGGATAATATTCATGAGCGAGTTAATCTCTATTCCAATTGCTCATTTTTACATTTTTGGCTAATCATAATGCTTCTAGCATTTAAGCTCTGGATCCAGATTGGAGAAATTGTGGAATAAGTATGTTGTCGACAATTATAAAGTTCTCCTTTACTCATAGCATTCATGGCATTATTTGATTTTTATCATTTCTCATAATATTTTAATGTATTTGTTCCGCAATCCCAATAATATTATTATATATTGCACGTGCTAATGTATTGGGATTCATGTCTTCAAGACAATCCTCTTCAAGAGGTCACATATTCCTCTTCAGGGGTCACTAGAGTGTTATTTATATATTTGATTTTATTGACCGCGGATTTTTAATTTATGCACCAATAGGTATCTCATACTTCTGGTATGAAGTCTCTAATACTTCTGGTATTAAGGAGTTTCATTCATTTGCTCCATTAGGGTCTTTAATTATTTATGATGCATAAGTTCAATCACTCCACTATATACAATAGATGCATTTATAAATGCATATGGCAGATTACTTGCTAAACATTGCAAGTTTTGATTCATTCATGTGTGGCTTTAACTATGAAGATCTTTTTATTCTTTTACATTTTTCGGCATTCCATTATCTTTGGGCTTATATCTCCCCCTAATGCCGATAAATGATCTTCTTTATGTTTACTGTCAACATACTCTATAATAGGCTACTAAGGTTTATTTATAGACGGAGAGTTTTGTACAACGTATATTTTTATATTACGTTGAGAGCCCTTATAGGTATACTTTGGTGGTGATATGCAAATATAGACTGTAGTAAAATGATTCGCAGATGGGAAATGATTATTTATTTACCACACTATTATATGGGGGATGGTCACAATATGCAGCTGGTCGGATTTAAGGTAATAAGGACCATTAATTTTAAAACAACCCTAATATTTGATAAATTGGTCCACATATCTTATGAGATATATAACTTTATTTTGCATGTTATATGCGAATAACATTATAATTATCCGACACATTATAGTATTATGCCCAATATGATCCAAAATACTCATGCCATAAATAAAAGATTATGGATCATCCATTTTGACGCAACTTTATAATAAGATCAATAATTTAATTTAAAACAGTTTAATTCAAACAAAATGAGAGTAACAATAATAACAATAAAAATTAATCATTTTCAACATATAGGATATAAACAAATGCACTACCTAGATACGCAAGCTAAATTATGAAAGAATTAGTTTATTATTTCTTTCGAAAATCAAGAGCTCCATTCTTAGCATACTATCACCGTAACTACTGAAAATTAGATTTGCTTCAGGCAAACTAATATGGTCATTACGGAATTTCAATATCATTATTATACTTATGATTTTGACCATTTCATTTATCAACCTTATTTATAAATTGGAAACCTTTCAACTACGGATATAACTATTTTGTTAAATGTGCTTCAGGCATGGTTTGCGTCTTAACTAACAGTTTCTTTATATCATTATCGATCACATCTATTATATATGTGTTTCTAGCAGTTTTTTTGTAATCAAATAGATTTTGTATTATGATCATTCATAGGGGGTTGATTATATTTTCTTCTAGTAATAAAGTAGAAGTGATCTTAGTATGATTTTAAATTTATTCTACTTCTGGAGTATAAATCTGCTAGCATGAAATATAGGTAGAGTTTTTCTATCACTTAATTTTTCTATAATGTTCTGCTTATAGAACTTAAATTGCGATAAAACACAATGAACCAATTAAATTGCTCTAAAGAGGAGTTATGAACGTTTGGTAATCAATTATTCTTCAGGGATTCATATAAGATAATATGTTCCTTTGATATGGTCTTATAGATATATATATTTTAAAGACCAATAAAAAAAAAATCAGAGTTTTTGCCTTCTGTGTAAAGCTAAGTATAGAGCCTTACCTACATCTGATATCCATGTTAAATATATTTCAATAAGGGGAGCCCAACAAATCTTTTAATAATTAATTTCTAATCATTCGATATAATTTCTCAATAATATGAACTAGTGAAGATAATAGAGAGAAGCAAGGTTAATGTCAATCTAATTCCATTGTCTAAAAAAAATAGTTTCTAATTCCCAACACAGGATCAGAGCTACTAAATGGTATTAAATCTCATGTTCTTTCAACATCTATGCAATATGAGGTCACTTTTGCGATATATTTGTTTCAATTAATTTATCCAAATAAATTTAAACTCCTTAGTCATGTTATAAATTAAATAACATGTAAATTCAAAAACCGAATTAATAAGGATTATAAAATTCAATATCCCAAAATATTGTTATTGGAAAATCATAAATATCTAAATAGAAATAATTACTATCTCAACTAAATATTTTCCAGTAACAAAAAATCCAAATCTTAATAGGCCCAAAAAAATAATTAAATAAACTACTATAATTTATCGGCCAAACCAGAAAGATAACATTAATCATCATCACGCCTTTCATATGATTTATGAATTTACCAAAATTAACCGAATCTTGTAAGACATAATCTTGACTATAAACAATTTCTTCATAAATTTGCCAAACAAATAATTAGAAGAATTTACGAACTGAACATTAACCATAATTATATTGAAGCCTGAAAATATAACCGAAGTCATATGGCCAAAAAAAAAAAAAAAAAGTCGATTGCACCCAATCAATTTATAGCATCGACCAGAATTGAAATCAGAATTCCGTATTTTCATGATTCAAAACCAATTCATCAATTATCTTAAATCATGCAAAAAAAAAAATAATAATAATAAGGATATGATCTCATAAACACAAATGTGCATTGTAAATTAAAATCAACTAAATGACATAATAATTAATTGAAGACTATTCTTCATCGTCCATAAGAGCGTACACAAATATTAAACAGATTTGGACGAAGATCGCAGAGGATACTTGATATACATAATTAACAAAACCATCCAATTTGATTCCCAAAAATCATAATTCATTAGATCTCAGAGAATTATCAATAGAGTGTCTCTGATACCACTTGTTAGAAATTAAATCCTTCAAATAATTAGGGTTTGAATTAATTACCTTGCAGGGAAGACACGATTCTTCCCTAGGGCATACACACCAAAACTTCTCAATTGATTAGAGCTTCGTGCTGATAACGTGTTGTGAATCGAATCCTTCTTATATCGCAGATAAACAATAATAAAGAGAAAACAATAGAGAGAACACGATGGATAGAAATAGAGAATATTATTAATCATTGATGTGTGTAGAGAATTACAATATTATGTCCTATATATAAGGATGAAATCATATCTTCTATAGAAATCTAGAAAGATATGTATATATCTCTAAAGTATATCTTAAGTAATGTCCACCAAATAAATATATTTATAACAATCATAATTTTTCTCCCTAAATCCCTTTAAAAAAAAAGTAAAACACAATATTTTAATTTTATCTTTATAACTTAATTAAATAAATTAATATTCAAACATATAATTCCTAAGATAAAACTTAAAACCCCTTCAAATAAAAAGCTCATGTCAACTAAAACTTCCTTAAAATTTAGATATTATATTCGGCTAAAATTAAAACCTAATTTTTTCTTATTGTTACTTCTACCATCCTAAACGTAAAAATAAACCCAGAATTTGTAGGGCGTAAGTAGGGATGTCAATAAAGTCCGAAATCGATGGGTCGGCCCGAAATCGGTGGGCTAAAATGCGGGTTAAGGTAAAAAAATTTCAACCCGAAATTATTTTTAACCGAACGGGTTGAACCCGACGGGTTGGCGGCCCGAACGGGCTGAGCCCGGTGGTTGCGGGTCGGCCCGTAGGTCCGGCAATATTTAATAATATATTTAATAATTTATTATTTCTAATATTATTTATATCCTACTATACCCATTAATTATATACCTAATTTTCCGTCACAAAAAATCTCATCAATCTGTCCCAATGACGTAGTCCTTTACCCTCAAATCGAAAAATCTCTCATTTCTTCCTCTTTCACTGTCTTCCACTCGTCACTCTCCTAATTAGCGTACCTACTCATTTCTTCATTTCAAGAACCTTTAGCCACTCGTTGTTATGTTCACCCAAGTGAAAGCTATATTTAATTTTTTAATCATTATTTTATCATTTTATACGTTGAGAAATGTACTTCTATTACTTAAATTAGTTGGTATATAAGGATTGATGTTTTTTTTTTCTTTTCAAACTATGATTATCCACTTATCACTATTTTTTGCAAAGATATTGATATTTGATGTCTTTTATTTATTTATGTTGGTTCATCATTTTCTTTTTTTATTTTGTTTTAGGGGGTTGTTAAAATATTTTAAGAAAATCTTTACAAAAATAAACTCGTAAATATTGCCAATCCGACGGGTCAACCCGAAAACCGGTGGGTTAAGGTTAGGTTAAAGAATTTTTAGCTCGATAAAAATTCAGCCCGATTCAACCCGGACCGAATAGCCCGAAACCCGACGGGTTAGCCCGATTTACATCTATAGGCGTAAGACCACCTTCAACTCAACTTATTTAGTAAAAAACCCCACAACCTAAACTATATACGAAGCCGCTGATTGTAGCACTACGGCGGCTTCGGCGATAACAGAGAGGTGGCGAGCAATGGAGGAAGACGACGCGAAGTTTGAGTTCGAAACGTCGAAAGGGGTGGAACCAATCATGAGTTTCGACGGGGTGGGAATAAAAGATGACCTCCTCCGAGGAGCCTACAATTACGGTTTCGACAAGCCTTCCGCTATTGAACATCAGACAGTTCGTTCGATTATCTCCGGTCGCGACGTTATTGCTCAGGCGCAGCCGGGTACCGGCAAAACATCCATGATTGCCCTCGCTGTTTGCCAGATTGTCGACACCAACTCATCCGAGTACGATTATTGCTTCTTTTTCACTTTTTGAGTAACCGTTATTATGTGAAGATTGTCATTCGGGTTCATTTTTGGGTGATTATGGCTAAATTGTGCTTAAATTGGAATTACAGTCTATGTTATATAATGCACTACACTTGAAATTTCTGGTGGTTTTCTAAATTTTAATATTCTTATGATTTATGGTTTTATGGAATTATTGGGATTTTGGTACTTTGTTTATTGAAGTTGTTGTAAGGTTTAGTGCTACTTGAGGTTTTAGTGTTATGTATTCCGTGGCTTTATGGATAAACTGACTGAGTTAATTACCTTACATAATTTAATTGAAACATATTCTTTTCCTTAAAACTAGGGTCCAAGCCTTGATTTTGTCTTCTACGAGGGAGCTGGCTTCCCAAACGACTAAAGTGATATTGGCCATTGGTGACTATATTAATGTTCGAGCTCATGCTTGCATTGGAGGCAAAAGTTTGGGTGAGGATATAAGAAAACTGGAGCATGGAGTTCAGGTGGTGTCAGGCACTCCTGATAGAGTTTGTGACATGATTAAACGAAGAACCTTAAGAACTCGGACAATCAAATTATTGATTCTGGTGAGTGTTGGTTTCTGTTTTTGTTTTATTTTATATATTTGATAAACAGAGTCCTTGGCAATTAATTAGGCCTTTTGAGATATTTGTCGTCCTAGTGTATTACATTCTTCTGTATGTTCAATTGGGTTAGTTTCATTCTTATGTTTTTCCTCGCTCGCTGCAACTTTGTTAGGATGAATCTGATGAAATGCTGAGCAGAGGGTTTAAGGATCAGATTTATAATGTCTACCGACACCTTCCACCTGAGCTGCAGGTACCTTGCTTCTTATTGTTATCATGCAACTAGAAGTTTTCATTATGTGCCAAGTGCACCCATGTTTGTAGGTATTGAGATTCTTGAATCTTCTATATTTGATCTATAAACAGAAATATCGAGCTGTTTGTAAATATTTCTTCTCTTGTAGCATCAAAGTCTCTTCTGCAAATAGTGGTAGACACGAAAGATATATGTTTTAGTAACATGAGGGTTTCAGTACTATAATTAATTACTTGGCATTATGCTGCTGTAGGTTGTCTTAATCTCTGCAACCCTCCCAAATGAAATAATGGAGATAACGAAGAAATTAATGCCTGATCCAGTCCGCATCCTAGTAAAGCGTGATGAATTGACTGTCGAGGTGAGCAATTTTTCTATTCTGGCATTGATACCTACATGTAAAAATTCTTCTACCTGCATCTTGAAGGGAAAGAGGAGTTTCACTAGTTTCTCAATCCATCCCATGTTGCTAACCTCTAAACAACATTTTTTAATAATTGGAGATGCAATAGAAGAAAGAAACTAGTATGATAGTGTACACATTTATGGATTTCATGCTCATTTTGCCGGAATCAGCTGGCAAAACGTGAATGGGCAAAATCAAAGCCGATGTATAGTGATGGTCACTTTTTGGGTCCAGTTCCTGTTCAGAACGTTATCCCACGGTTCCCATTGAAATAATATATTTGTAAATTAATTTTTTATTGAATAATATATTATAAATTAACAATTATATTTCATACTTAAAAATTAAATTTAAAATAGACTTTAAGTGGACCGAAAGTATTGATGCTAAGAAATGTGATTTTTATGCATATTAGTTTGGAAGACTAGGTTTTTATGCCTATAAAAACCAAATAAATTTATTAGAGTAAGAGATCTGTAAATCGATTAAATTTAATTTAAAACCCACTTTGTTCTTTACTGGTTTTAGTTTGGCGACCTTTGTACTATCTTGTCTCTTCTGAGCTACTAGGGCTCTGTGTTTTAAAAAGCGCGCTCGGAGCGCTCTAAAAACATACTGAGCGCTTTTTTTTTTCGGCTGAGCGCTATGAGTATATGAAGCGCGAAAAAAGCGACTAAAGCGCAGAAAAGCGAGCGAAGCGATGAAAAGCGACACTCAGACGAAAGAAGTGTTTCAGGACAACATCTTTATTTTAATAGTTTTTGTAAACTTTAACCTAAATTCCTATACTATTCGTACCTCTCTACCCACTGCTTCCTGCACCCACCTTCCCCTTCATCCGCCGAGCCGAGCCGCACCCATCCCACTCTCTGCGATACCGTGCCTGCAGCCCATCCCATTGCCCGTCGCCCGCTGCTGGTAGCCCATCTTCCTGAGTCAATTTTGGTCTTTCCTTTATTATTTTTTTATTCCTGTTTCCTGCTCTCTGCTTTTCGTCGCCCATCTTTCTGATTGTAATTTATTTATTTTTGATTGGTATGTTGCTGATTTTAATTATTGTTGATTGAGTATTTAATTTTTGGTGTGCTGTTTTGACTGATTGGGTTGACTCTTTGCTGAATTTTGTATGTTGTTTACAGCATGCTTAAATGTTGATTATCTTACGTCTGATTTTATTTGCATTTATTGTTTAAGTAATAAAAATCATGTATATATAATTTGTACATATTTTTTAAAGTATGTTTGCTTCGGTTTTTGGCATTGTCGCTTTGCTTCGCTTTTCGCTATTTAAAACTAAGCTAGGGTTGAGAAGATTGGGTTGCAGACATTTTTGGTTTATGAACTTTTGAATTTGTTTTATTAGGTATTGGGAAAACTTAATATGAAGAACCAGCCCAAGCTAAGTAAATCGCAAAAAAGGAAGTTAAAGAAGCTCGAGGTACGTGCATATTGAGAAACTTGACTTAAGCGTTGAGGTGTTGATTTTAATTGAGGTTAGTGTTGATTTTAATTGGATTTAATGTTGTACAGGAGGAGAAAGAAAAGGAAATCCTTCTATCTAAAAGCATAGAGACATTGGAGTAAGAAATAGTCTTTTCAATTTTCTTATGATTATTTTGAACTTGATTATGGGAGGACGTTTGATGTTGATCGAGGTTTTGGTTGTTTATATTTCAGAAAGTACAAGATTAAAGAGGATGCTTATTCACTTATGTGGTCTTCAAGGAACTTAGGACAGGTTTGAGATTATCTGATTTTATGTTTTTTGTATAATGGTTCTGTAAGTTATATTCATATATCCTGGTTACAGGTTGAAACTGTCCGTGACAAACGTAGAAGAGAAGTTGAATTTTCTAAAGCTGGTTTGGAACTGCCACATGCTGAAAAGACTTTTACAAAGAGGAAACGTGATAATGCAGTTCAGAATATTGATCTTGAGATTTGTGAGGAAAATAAGTCATTACCAGTTACCAATCTGCAATCATCGCAACATGAAGTAGTTTGTTCAGATGGACACGGTGGTGTTTTAAATGAGGAAGTGGGTAATGGCAATACAGAACTGTCATTGCCAGAATTTGTGGAAAGCTCTACTCATTTATCTCAAATTGAAGAAATGATTAAGCCTCCGGTATATAATTATTTTATTATTCACATTTATTTCTCTAGTCATACTAATTTTCATCTTTGGAAGTAGATAACAGTTCACTAGTCATACTAATTTTCATCTTTGGAAGTAGATAACAGAAAAGGCTTGCTTTTTTGCTTTTATGTTTTGCTATCTTGTGTTCTACTTGTCTTCACTCATGCATATCTTGTACAGGATGCAATGGTTGGAAATCCAATCTGTAATGTTGATGCTGAAAATGACCAAAGCAACCATACTTCATCAAGTGATATTTTTGCACCTCCTGTGGTGCATGTCTCAAGACCTAAGGATGTCGAAAAGCAAAGGATGGGTCTACCCATAGTCATGATGGAACAAGAAATAATGGAAGCTATAAACGGGAACATCAGTGCCATTATATGTGGTGAAACTGGCTGTGGAAAAACAACTCAAGTTCCCCAGGTCTGTTAATTTTCTAAATTTATTTTACTGTCAGGGGAGGATTTCACCGTTTAATTTTTATTTATTGTAATTATTAAAATTCTCAGTTTCTTTATGAGGCTGGTTTCGGATCACATCTCCCGAATTCTAGAGGTGGTATTGTTGGTGTCACCCAACCTCGCCGTGTTGCTGTACTTGCAACTGCTAGGCGAGTGGCATTTGAGCTTGGGCTACGGTTGGGGAAGGAGGTGGGTTTTCAAGTTAGACATGACAAAAAGGTTGGAGAGAATTGCTCAATCAAATTTATGACGGATGGAATCTTGCTTCGGGAAGTGCAGGTTCAATACACTTTCTTTGTAAATAAAATGTTCTATTGGTAGTTGTAGCAATTTGAAAAAATTAAGTAGAACTTCTGATAAAAGCACTAGTGAAGATGATTAATCAAGTTCATGGTGCAATCATCATACCCTATTCTACTTGGCATCATTAACAATTTGAAAACTAATAAAACTTCTAATGATATGATTATGCATCATAAGTCATATTGTGGTCTTCATCCTATACCATTGGAACAATAGAACAATAAATCTTTTTGGTTGATTCATTAGAATATCTAAAACAATCTATTTATGTGACTGCGGCGTATTAGGGAGATGAGACTGCGTGAGGGATAACTATTTTTCATTTACTTTTGATTATCCAACTATATTCCTCCAATCATCTTGCATTATTTTTCTCTCTTTCATCTACTGTTCTATTTATTATTTTCTTTGTGCTTGCTCATGTATATTTTTGCATTGCAGAATGATTTTTTGCTGAAGCGCTACTCAGTTTTAATTTTGGATGAGGCTCATGAGAGAAGTTTGAATACAGATATACTCATTGGGATGCTTTCTCGGGTTATCCTAGAGCGTCAAGTAAAACTCTCACCTATTGAACTTTATGTGTTGTACTTATTCCTTTTGTTTCTAGGATAGATTCTCAATATTACTCACTCTTGATATTCTTTATGCTGATAACATATATCTCGTTTTATGTGGCAGAGGGAATATGAGAAGCAGGAGAGGGAACAACATGCTGGCAAATATATTGAATGTGAAAATAGGATATACCCATTGAAACTCGTACTTATGAGTGCTACTTTACGTGTGGAAGATTTTGTGTCTGATAGAAGAATTTTTCGTAATCCTCCACCTGTAATTGAAGTTCCAACCCGACAATTTCCAGTTACCATGCACTTCTCAAAGAAGACAGAAATTGTTGATTATGTTGGGCAAGCTTTTAAGAAGGTTCTTTCCATTCACAAGCGATTGCCACCTGGAGGTATTCTTGTTTTTGTGACTGGTCAGAGAGAGGTAGAATTCCTTTGTCAGAGGTTGCGTAGAGCTTCTAGAAAGCTAGTTGATAATGCAGTCAAAGGAAATAATGAGGCTCATTCCAAATCTGAAGAGAGACCTCAAGAAGGCAACAATATACAAGAGATTTATGAGGCTTTTGAATTTCAAGGAAATTGTGCCCATGAGATTACTGAACGTTTTAATTTCCAAATGGAGGAAGATCATGAATTTTTTTCAGAAGATGAATCTGATGCATCATATGATTCAGGAGAAGAAAGTGATCTGGAATTTTTTTGTGATGACGATCCTTCAAAGCCTAATTCTGAAGGCAAACATTCAGATATTTTAGGGGCTGAGGGAACTCTTGCTTCACTGAAGGCTGCTTTTGGAGCCTTGTCAGGGAAAAATGTTTCTGATTCTAACAGCATAGTCCAAGATGTTTCCCAAACACCAGAAGGAGCAGATCAGTCCTGTTCCTTCCATAAACAAAATGTCAAAGATAAGGGTTTCTCTCCTGGAAAACTGCACGTGCTGCCACTTTATGCCATGCTTCCTGCGCCGTCTCAGCTTCGTGTATTTGAAGAGGCAAAGGATGGAGAACGCCTTGTTGTTGTTGCCACTAATGTGGCTGAAACTTCTTTGACAATCCCAGGAATAAAGTATGTTGTTGACACTGGAAGAGAAAAGGTAAAGAATTACAACTCTTCCAATGGTATGGAAACATATGAGGTGCAGTGGATAAGCAAGGCTTCTGCTGCTCAGCGTGCAGGCAGAGCTGGAAGAACTGGACCAGGACACTGTTATCGCCTCTATTCTTCAGCAGCCTTCAGTAACTTATTTCCTGACTTCTCTATAGCTGAAATTTCAAAAGTGCCGGTTGATGGTGTTGTTCTCCTTTTGAAATCCATGCATATCAACAAGGCAAGTGCCTATACATAGCTTGGTTTAATTGTTTTAAGTTGCCTAATTATTCACACATTAAGCATAATGAACTCCATGCAATATAGGTTTTGATGGCCTTATTTATCTTGCTATTTTGTTTCGTTTATATGGATAAAGATAATATTTGAATGCACGTTCTGTTCCCAATTCTGATTGTAGGGTCAGGGTTTTGGCCTTTGCATTATTACAGAACTTCAATATCTAAGTGAACTGCATATTTTCTGCCATTTCAGGTTGCAAATTTTCCCTTTCCAACTCCTCCACAGACAGATGCCTTGGTTGAAGCAGAGCGTTGTTTAAAGGTTCTTGAAGCACTGGATGAAGAAGGCAGATTGACAACTCTAGGGAGGGCCATGGCTCGGTATCCGATGAGTCCTCGTCATTCCAGAATGCTCCTCACTGTTATTCAGATTATTCAGCATGTGAAAAAGTTTGCTCGACCAAATTTAGTTTTGGCCTATGCAGTTGCAGCAGCTGCAGCTTTGAGCTTGTCAAATCCTTTTCTTAGGCATTTTGAAGACAACAGGAATGATTCAGTTGATATAAACCACGCTGAGGGAGTTGACTCTGAAGATAGCAAGAAAGTTCTGAACACAGAAGAAAAATTAAGGAAAAAGAAACTGAAACAAAGTATTAAAGCATCTCGTGAAAAATTTTCCAACCCTACGAGTGATGTTCTTACTGTTGCTTTTGCTCTTCAGTGTTTTGATATTTCTGCAAGTCAGACAGAATTTTGTAGTGGAAATTCTTTACACCACAAAACTATGGAAGAAATGTCCAAATTGAGGAAACAGCTTCTTAAACTAGTGTTCACTTCACGTGTAAGTGATTTGCAGCAGGATTTCTCTTGGGCTTATGGGACTATTGATGATGTGGAATGTGCTTGGAGAATTTCTTCTGAGAAATATCCTCTTGTGCCGAAAGAGGAGGAGACATTGAGACAGGCTATCTGTGCTGGCTGGGCTGATAGGGTTGCTAAACGCATTAGAGGAGCTTCGGTTTTGTCGGAGGGAGATAGACAGACTAATGCAGTTAGATACCAAGCTTGCATGGTTAAAGAAACAGTTTTCCTTCACAGGTGGTCGTCTATCTCTAAGTCTGCACCAGAATTTTTAGTATATAGTGAATTACTGCAAAGTAAAAGGCCATATATTCATGGAGCCACTAGTGTGGAACCAAATTGGCTTCCTGAATATGGTCGGGTATTATGTAGTTTCTCTGGTCCACTATCAGAGCCGAAACCTTATTACGACCCTATGGCTGATCAAGTCTTCTCATGGGTGGCTCCGACTTTTGGGCCACATCTTTGGCAGCTTCCTCTGCATGGCTTGCCTATCAAAGATGATTTTACAAGAGTTGCAGTGTTCTCCTATCATTTGCTTGAAGGCCAAGTTCTGCCATGCCTAAAAGCTGTTAGGGGTTTCATGGCAGCCTCCCCTGCAATCATATTGAAGCCAGAAGCGAGGGGTCTGAAAAGGGTTGATAATCTGTTGAGTAAGTTGAACAGGAAGGGAAGAGTTATCGACAGTCGTGCTAAACTAGGGAGGCTGTGGAAAGAAAATTCTAGTGAATTGTTTGCAGAAATTCGGGATTGGTTTCAGGAAGGATTTCGAGATCACTTTAAACAAGTGTGGGAGGACATGCTCCGTGAAGTTGTTTTAGATCCCAAGAGCAAGTCTTGGAAAAGAGCGAGCAAAAAACAGAGAAGATTTGTCTAAAGAAAATAGCTACCACATCTGCAGTTTTGGTTATTTTTATTAATTTAGTTAAGAATTATTAGCAATGTATTAGTATTGAATACGATTAATTACTTGTATTTCTACATAACATGAGCTGAACTGAACATTATTTTGAATTAAAAATTATTGAAGAATATGTTTGTTAGTTTTTTGTTGGATTACCCTTTTTTTTTTTTGCCGATGTTGTGCACTGCTGTGGACTCACCGGAATGATTGTGCTTGATGGAGTTCTGTCCCAGTGGAGACCTTCACGTCCTCTGTCAGCAGCAACAACTGTGCATATGCTTCTTGGAATCCACCATCAGGTAAGTGTTTCTCTGAGCACCATTAAATTAACTTAGCCATTACAAATGTTCGATTACTACATGATAGCGGATTAACTTTTCACACACAAGAAAAACTAGTCTGTATCTTGGCCGAATTGCTCATGCACTCGTACTTATGTTCTTGCTAAAATTACTCCGTAATAAGCATCTTGATTATGTACATGCATATTACTTATTTAACCATTAAAAATTATCCTATTTTAATTTAGGACAGAAGTACAAATATTATGGTGGGAAAATGTTTGAATTTCTAGAAAGCTTTTGAGAGTGACGTGTCATGCAACCTGACATATTTGCTTGGAGTTGGTCACTGTTTAGTCTGTAAAAGAAAAAACTAAAATGTACTGTAGGGTGAGGAACACATGAGAATAGCTCTGCTTCCTTTCGGAATGTTAAAAGTGGAAAAGTAGAG
This sequence comes from Plectranthus barbatus, assembly GCA_026898455.1. Lineage (NCBI taxonomy): Eukaryota > Viridiplantae > Streptophyta > Magnoliopsida > Lamiales > Lamiaceae > Plectranthus > Plectranthus barbatus. The sequence goes on along the minus strand of JAPKLW010001062.1, from coordinate 26,599 downwards.
TTATTTTTTTAAAATAATGATCGCATGTGGTTAGCCTCGCAAACTCACGATGACCATGGTCAAATTTGTTTAATAATATTCATATATTTTACTATATTCTATCTCACTATTCGAACTATATTATTTGGATATCATAAATGCATGAGATCTCAAAAAATATGGTTTACAATAAATAAACGTGCCAGTTCATAGTGGTGTGCGATATTCCTAGTGTTGTGGTTGACATCATGATTGACTAGTGCAAGCTAGTCTTGATGCTCAACCAAATGGCTTGTTTTGGCAGATCCTATTCTGTCTAAGATGGCCTGAATTGCAGTGAATTGAGTGAGCTGAGATGATGGGAGTTTCTGTTCGCAAGCAAGTATGACTGGTAGGTAATTCAGTTGACTTTAATCAAAGATGAAACGGCTTCCTTTCTATATCAATCTTTACCCCTTTTGCTGTCACTTGACTCACTTCTCTCATGTAACGCGTCAGCAAAGGACTTGAGAGCCCTGCCAACAGGATTCTCATCGGAAGATGAGATTGTAGTTTTCCAGGAGCTTTTCTGCACATTCAAACTTTTTGTTGGGAAGATTTTCTGCGGCATCAAGGAGAGAAGAGATGAGGTCGACGTCCTTCAGATTCTCCCACGAAAGATCAGAGTTAACAAAATATGGTTAAGAAATCTCACTTGACTAGTCTAACAATGCTTTCAGCGGGTAAATCTTGGCCACAAGATGGCTGTTTATTGTTTCAGACATCGGTTTGATGATCTTTCCGCGCCTGAAACGTTTCACTTGGCTTAATTTGGTACTTATGCAGTACTGCAAATGGAGATGAAGTTGCTTCCTTCGTTTCCGCAAGAGATGTAATTGTGCCTGATTCTCTTGTTTTTGCCCAAGTTTTAATACTAATTCTTTCAGATTGAACCTATGTAATGCACATGACAGGAGAAAACTGAACAAGCAGCATATTCTGCACACAAAAGGAAATAATGTATTTGGATACACACAGAAATCATTGAAAGCAGGAACTGAAAACCAACTTTATTATGTAGCATCATGCAGAAGTTTTGGACTCGCATTAGTTGGTGTTTTATCAGTCCAAATTTGATGCAGTGATCCTGTTGCACTGATGGGGGAAGGCCAAACGGCAAAAGCATCAGTCGGTATTGGCTCTCCTACCTCTCCTTCACAAACATGGTAAAATGAAGCCTATACATGCACTGCGCATCTTCTATTCGTTTAATTCATTCTCTCAATTATGCTCTATGCTCATAGGTTTCACACACACCAGGATCCTTCTTGAAGGCTAGCAATAATATGATATGGTAGAGTGGTGTTTGAAGTGGAAAATGGCAATCCACTAGGCATATCTATTTCAATAACAAAAGTTTGTTGCCACTAGGTCCCTTGTTTGCATGATTGTCACATCTTTATTTATAATCATTTTTTCTGCATGGATTATGGTATTTTTCAATTGTTGTTGATTCTGTGTGTGTTTTCAAGTGCGTTTCTCCATTCACTCGAGATGTTCTGTCTGATGATTCTTAATCCAATAGCACAACATTATCCGTTTTTTATTTTTCAAATTTCATGTATTATAAACTGGGGCACGACTTCGAGATCAATATCTATCAATTGAATTTCTTTACTGCGACATCATCGCACTGTCGGTGTTTCAGATTTGATCACATTTTCATTCTAATTCCCCCCAAACCAAATGGGTTAGTTGCATATGTATTTTTAATACAATCTTTTTTTTTAAATCAGCAAATATAATTTATCTTTTGATTTTTAGTAATTATAACATTCCTTTTAACAAGTTGATAATATAACACACTTTTTTAGAATCTTAGAAACAAGAATACAGTATTTAACAGTTTTGTAATAACAACACTATTTTTTCATAATTTCAAATAAAAATGAGATTTTTTAATAGACAAAAATCCTAATATTTATTCCATTATCTGACATTGCCACTTTGAAAAGGTTTGAATCTTATGATTTTGAATCAGAGTTTCAGATTTTATAAAATAATTTCCTTCAATTTGACTTACGTTTTGGAGTGAAATTGTTCCATAAACTTCAATTCTTAAAATCATATCTGAAAATAAATTAGTAAAATTTAAATTAGTTTTTAAAAAATAAATAATTGAAATAAACTTTAAATACCCTCTCTAGAAATTGAAAATAAGTATACAAATTTTTAAATTCTATCTAATAATTCAAAAATTGTGCTTTATTAAAAAGTAATAGAAGAATAATTTTTTTAATTTTAAATAAAATAAATGACTTTGAAATGCATTTTATATTTATATGATATTTTATTAATATTTCTATAATTACTTGCGGGTTCCTAATTTTTCTTCGGGCTACAAAACTTACAAAACCGGCCCTGAATTCGGCTATATAATTGAGTAGCAGTTTTAGCACTTTATACGTTGGGTTCTTTCAGTTCGGGCCCGTTTACTTGGGTTTTAATTTGGTCCAAAAATAATGAGGCGGTCCATTTGTGCTTGGATTTTATATATGGAAGAATTATACAAAATTACCGATTGTTTCTTGCCCAAATAAAATTGTCATCGTCGGTTGTGCATGAAGTGAAGCTACTCCATTTTTTGGAGTTGAGAAGCAACTGGTTCAAACAAACATTAAGTAATTTCCGTTTTCTTTTCTGTAGATTTATAATCCACCCAATTGGTTGATTGAGAATTTTTTTCTTGTTTGTATACGGCTGTGGATTTTCTCAGTCGTCACCGGCGTGCATCTCATATAAATTTCCGTTCATTATTTATAATTTTTCTTTTGTTTCTGCTGTAATTTGTGTAACCTTGGATCTATTTAAATGATGTTGTCATTCTAATGCGTTGTCTATTGTCAGAGGCATTTTGCCGAGCAGCTTGTGTTCTGAAACAAACTTCCGCCATGGATGGTATGATAGTACTTTCTTCTTCTTTTTGATATGTTGGCAAATAATATGGGACACGAATACTCACTTGTATCTTATATTTTATTAATCATTTATCACTCACATCTTAATATTTGTTATTTATAGTGAAGTGTTAATGCATGAGTGAGTTGTAATCTAATGCAAGCTCATGTAAGACTTTTTCTTGTTTGCGTGAAACTCATTCTGGTTTATGACTTTAGAAGGGTGAAAAATGTTGATGTAGGCGTCTTATAGTATGTTATTTGGATTTGAGAAGATATACTCTATGCTCTCGAACTTGGAAGATATAGTACTACGATGTTTTCTAGTACATGCTCATGATGGAATTTTTCTTGCTTGAATTATATTAATCCTGGTTTATGACTTTGGAAAGGTGAGAAATGTTGATGTTGGCGTCGTATAGTATGTTGTTTGGTTTTGAGTCCATGCTCTCTAGCTTTGAAAATATAGTTAAAAAAAGTGATTGGGAAATCTTGTTGATTATTGTTCCGTTTTGTGCTTGTGCAGTGGATTCGAAGCCAGGCATGGAGGAAACTATACTGGTGGGTGATGATCTGATGATGGGGCCACCTTCACCAGTAATTCCACCGGAAATAGCATCACATGTGCTCGAGGGTGTTGATTTGTGTGATGGGATTTTGCGTAATCTATTTCTATGTAATGCCTTCATTCCATGACCTTCTCATTACATTTCATAAGGAGAGAAGTTGATATAGTAGTGATTATGGATGGTATTTGGTTGTGTGTTGCAGGTCTACAAATTAATGACATTGAGCCATTCTGTCAAGATGAGATTGCATTATATCGGCAATGTGCTGAGAGGAGGGTCAGTTTTGATTATGCAGTGTATGCTCTGCTATCTCTCTTTTATAAAAGTTTCTTGACTTGACTTTTTATAGCAAAAACCCAATGTGTAGGATAAGGAGCTTAGGCAGCGACTACAAGATAGTGAGCGGAAATTAGGGATTTCAATGCCTTTGGAGCTAGCAAAGGAAAGATCTAATCAGTTGGAAGCAGAGGCAACACAGTGGGAGAGGTATGGCAGCCAATCATAATACTTCCCCTAGCATTTTGTTTTCAGTTGTTTTTGGCCAACTCAATTGTGTTTGTTTGCATTTATTTCATGCATACTAGATAACAAATTCTACATGATACATGTAAAAAACTTGGGTATCAATATCGCCAAGGAATAATTCACGAGACACATTGTAGCTTGGTTTAGCAAGTAATGCCAGATATAAATAAGGGAATGATAGCATTATAGCTCTATTGACTTACTTTTGCAAATCCTCTAGAATCAAGTACTAACATAACCACAAGCACATTTGACTTGTTAGTTTGGTAGTTGCTAGATTGTCGAAGAACAGACAGGGTTTGTTTTCTATTTTTTGTGTCAGAATGCATTTGTTGTTTGGGGTAAGAATTGTAGTGTCCTACATTTTTCCCTTGTAGACGCTTGATTTTGGCAAGTGGAGTGGAAGGTATGGAAGGATTTAGACAAAGATGGAGTCTTCATGGTCGCCTTACAGATACAAAGTAAGCCTTTCTGATCCTGAAGCTTCACGAGTCAAATATGGTGGCCTTTGATATGTGTCATGCGTGTCAAAGCTTAAATGACAGTGCATTCACTATCATCAATAGGTAATTCTTAGCATGACATTCTTATGTAGGAGGAGGGTGGAAGCCCTGAATCAAGGAATCGAGAATAGGGCAAAGGATATACTCGTTGTAGAATCAAGTACCAAGAAGAGATGGTTTTTCTGGTGAAGATGGAGTTTTATCTAGAACGACATACTGGGCAGTTTTATAATGATTTGAATTTCGCCTCCAAGCTTGGGGAACTCAGTTTCTTCTAAATCAAGTATTGTGGTATGCATTCTGTTGTATAATTTAGGCAGTGAAAATCAGGGGGCGTTTAATTTAACTGTTAGGAATTACTATGGGTATGAGTTTCAAAGTAGAGGGAATAAGTATGGATTTAGTAATTCCAATCAAACTGTTTGGTTTATAATTGAGTTTAGGAATTGTTAATGCTCGAATTTTGTAGAGGTTTACTTGACAAGAATACTTGATAAAATAAATAAAGAAATGTAAACAATCGAATATAGATGCTTGATTGAAAATAGAATTTGATTACTTTTGCTCTTTTTTCCTGTATTTAACGCTTGAATTCAATGTGTCTTTGTACAATAAATGCAATCCTATTTATAGAGAATAAATACAAGAAGGCAACTCTAAACATAAAGTCACAATGATTTGGCCAAACCGGTGTCTCAAACGGTTGCGTCTCTTTGATTGAGCTGACTTCACCCTGATGCGGTTCGATTCAGCAACCCGACCCTTCATACTGTTCGAGCTACTTGGTTTGACCGGATTGTAGTTCGGTCGTCCTTGAGCTCGGTAAATCTCGAGTTCGGCCATCTGCGAGTTGTTGTTATGCTGAGCAGCTTGCCTTAGTTCCTTTATTTTGTATTTTTATTCTTCTTCTTCGGGCTTTCTTCTTTGACGGATTCCAAGATGGGCTTGCTCATTTTGGGTCATAACAATAGCCCCCTGGCTCTCGTCCGAACTTCTTTGGAGCTCGGTGAAGCCGAAATGGTTGATCTTTCTCTAGAGTAATGTTAATATGCAAAAATCAAAGAAGAAACAAATTTTCCCTACCTCGAAATATATTTGGGAATATTCAGGAGAAAGATTATTCTCGTAAGGAATTTTCTTTATTACGGGGGTTATCCGCGAAAATAATAGTTCGGCTTACTATTATCCCTAAGTCCGTGACTGGCTAGGCCATACCTGTTTACAAATTATACTTTGCAAGATTTAGAATACTGAAATGCAAATTATTCTTTACAAATCAAACAGGGAGCGACCCCGGGTCCCTTGGGCATACTATGTTGAAACACCCAGGCTGTTTCTTGGGCTATCGTTCCGGTTTCATAGTCTTCGAGGAACTTTGTGGATAGAAGAATCTATGACTTCGATATCCTAAGTTCCTCGGACAAAATTGGCTGATCCTAGCCGATGGCTCACTTTGCCTAGAAAAATCTTTGGCTTTACGTTCGAACAACTTTCATGTTTGATCCAAAGATAAAGGCCAAGCAATCTTCATGCTCAGACCATTATTTTATTATTATTTCATTCATCATTTTTTTAAATGAGGTTCGAACTCATTTCTCGAACTGGAATCCGACCGAGGTTGAATTACCACTGGAAGTCGTTTAATCTTCCAAGGGCGGGATTTTTTCAAATTTTAAATTTGAAAGTGACGCGTGTCCATGCCTGACTGGCCGAAGTAAACAGTTTATTGCGAGAATCGAGGTGTATTCGTCTATAAATACTTCCATTTTTCATTTTCCAATTTTTATTTTACACTCTGCTTCGGAGCGCTTCTTTGGATAAAGTCTTTGCCAAGCTACTTCGAACTTTCGACCAAGGGTTAGTTTCTTCTTTGACCGTAATTCTTTCCTTAAAAATGAGTAATTCTAGTAGCAATAATTCGAGCAATAGGAGTAGTAGTTCAAACTCTAGTGATAGCACTGAAGTTAGTAGTGGCCGCTTGAGCCGAGAAGATCCCCAACCCTCAGGTTCTGCCGAACAATTTGACTTTGACGATCAATATAATTTTGCCGAACAACCAAACGAAGAGGAGCTAGAATCCACAAGCCGAAACAACAAAGATGATGCCGCCGAGCAATCCAACTCATTTTTTCTTTAGAAGTATCTTCGGGACTAGCACCCGGTATTTTTCCTCCGCTTTACAATCAAATTGTCAAGGGTTCACTGAAGGAGATTCCCTCCGATCTGGACGAATTGAAACTGGATGGGGTGTTCAAGAAGTACGACCTTTCTGTCAGGCTAAACCCTATAGCTCCCGAGGTAGGCCAGTGCGCTCATCGTCTGCCTTATGGGTTTATGGCTTTTTCTGCTTGGGTTTTCGAGTTCGGAATCCGTCTTCCTCTTCATCCATTCTTTGTAGCCGTCATAGAGCAGTACAACATTGCCCCTATCCAGCTCTCCCCAGTTTCTTGGTGTCACATGATTGGCACCTATCTGATTTTCCGTGATGCCGAGCTCGAAGAGCCGACCATCCGAGAATGGAATGCTTTATATAATTTAGTGAACAAGAGCGGGGAGGATTATTATTATTTTTCCAAACGCTCAAAAAATTCAAGCCCCCTGGTCCTCGGCACCGAGTCGAACTCCAAGAAATGGATTCAGGAGTTCTTTTATATACAAATTCTGAATGATTTTCCTGATTTAAATGGGACTATCCGAACTCCTAATTGTACGTCTTATTGCTTTTCTCACATTCTATTTATCTTCTTACCGAACTAACATTTTATTTGTGCAGGACAAAGGTCGGTGCTTTCCGATCTCGAAGTCAACAGGATCCAGAAAGCTTACAAATACAAGACAAGGCAGTTCAATCCAGTCCTTAGATACCGCACTCTGAGTATTCACGGCATCGACGACCCGATGGAAAGACTGACTCCTGAAAAGTTACTGAGGTTCGAGCAGGAGCAACAACAGAAAAAGACGAGGAGGAAGAAGAAAGAAAATGTCCCGAAGGACAAGGGCCCCCATGCTTCCAAACCCAGAGATAAGGACGCCTAGAAGACGAAGGACCGAGCTGCTGGTGCCTCATCAAAAACCCTGACTGCAACCCTGACCTCTCGTAAGAATAAGAGAGATCAGGCTCCCGAGCAGTCCGAGGAGGAGTGAGAAGACCAACCTCTTGAGCGCCGAAAGAAGCCCCGGGAAATTGATCGGGAGATCCTGTATTTGACTGGGTCCAAACTGGTGGGACAGGAGACTGATCGTCGTCCAGAAAAGGAAACCGAGCCGACCAATTAGGGAAAAACCGATGCCGAGCGACAGAAGAGACGAAAGTCCATTGCGACCTTCCACACCTTTGTTGATATACATTTCGATGGCCCGCCTTGGCCAACGAAGGCTTCTGCTCGGTGCTTCTTTCTCGATAGTGCTCGCAATTCCCTCCTGGTAGGCCGAGCATTTTAACTTTACATTTTTAATTCTTTCATTTATGTTCGAACTGACAGACTGTCTTTTTAGGGATTCTGTGAAATGATTGAGGATTATGAACGTTGCTTCCGAAGTCTCAGGGGCGAGCTACGAGCTCAAGGACCTCGCCCAGACAAAAAAAGAGCGAGATATAATCCTCAATAAGCGGAATAAATTAGTTTTCGAGCTGTAGGTTGCCACTGCGGATCTAAAAAATTCGCAGGACCTAGTTGAGCAATTGACTATGTACCGACAATCGGCAGTCGAAGAATTGGCCCTGACTAGGGACCGTACTGATAAGCTCACCGAAGATTCAAACGCCGAGGTCCAAATGCGCATTGAGATCGAACAGAGGCTGAAGGACGAGGCCGCGGAGACAAAGGCTACTCTAGAGCGAGCGCGAACTACTGGTGAAGGTCTTAACATTTCTCAGCTCTTGGCAACTCCTTCCGGCTCGGTCACCTTCAACATGATGGAACAACTGATCAGGAAGAAGGTTAGGACTACCGTGAAGGAGAAATTTACGGAGCTTGATCTCGAGTTTGTATATTCCACCCCAGTTGCTTCAGAAGGATCTGAGGATGAAGAAGAGGAAAACCAAGAAGATGAGACCTTCTTGAAGAACCTGGAGGACGATCTTGAGCGAGACGAGCGGAACCTGGACGAGCTGGAAGGCCTGAACCTGTCTAATCTAGAGCAGCCAAACCTCAATACTTGAAACTTTTTTCTGAAATTTGTACTGAACAATTTACTTCTACTTCTTTTTAATCCGGACAACTGTGTAATTTCTGTTTCTGTTTTTGCAATTTGAATAACTTTTCTTGGTACTTGCTTTGATTTCGATTGAACTGAGTTTGATCAGACTAGATATTCAAATAGACTTTGAGAAAGGAACTAATAACTCGAATTGATTCGAAAGCTTGTACAAGGCCCTTGGCCGAACTCATATTGAATGAGCACTAAACAGAATTCAACTTAATAATCCGGATCGACTCGAAATCTATACAGGACTTTGATCTAAATTATTCTTTACAACTCTAACTTACTATCGACCGAACTTCACAAGACCGAACTATCATGAAATTAAAAAATAACATTTTCAAGTATTTGACATTCCACGTGTTCAGAACATATTTTTCTTCGGGAGTTCGAAGTCGATAGGCACCATTTCCAACTACTGAGTCAATGATGTAGGGTTCTTCCCAACTTGGTCTTAATTTACCCGCATTGAGTTCTTGGGTGTTTTGAAAGACTTGATGGAGCACCCAATCCCCTGTTCGAAAAGACCTTAGCCAAACTGACTTGTTGTAGAATTTTTCCACACTTCTTTGAATTCGAGTCATTCGACCTGAGGCCTCCATCCTTCGTTCGTTGATCAATTCAAGTGAGTCGAAGAGCTTTTCCTTATTTTGTTCTTCATCATATAGTTCGACACTTGGACTTCCCTGAATGACTTCAATAGAGGATACGTCGTCAACTCAATAAGCGAGAGAGAACGGGGTCTCACCGGTGGCCGTTTTGTATGTAGTTCGGTATGCCCATAGTACGGTCGAGAGTTCTTTGACCCAGGCCGATTTCTTAGCTGACAGTTTCCTTTTCAGAATGTCGATAATTGTCTTGTTAGATGACTCGGCCAAACCATTGGCTTCGGATATCTCGGGGTTGAAAATAACAGACGAGCTCCAATTGTTTCACAATAGTCTTTAAACTTTTTGCTAGTGAATTGGCGCCCATTGTCTGTAATGATTTTCCGCGGTAATTCGAACTGGCAGATAATTTTCTCCCATAGGAAGTTGATCATCTCGATGTCTCGTTCTCGAGAAAGTGGTTCGGCTTCAAACCACTTAGTGAATGAATCAGTGGCCACTACCAAATATTCTTTCTAATCCTTGGCCTTTGGTAATTTTTCCACAATGTCGATTCCCCACCGAGAGAATGGCCAGGCAGGTATGTTCGAGTGAAGTGGTTCGGCATGCAAATGTGTTAGTCCTGCGAACCTTTGATAGCTGTCGCACTTTTGAACTACCTCTTCAGCATCCTTTTTTAAGGTCTGCTAGTAAAATCCAGCAGTGATGGTTTATGGGCCAAACTCCTGGAGCCCGAGTGATTTTTACAACTTCCAGAATGAATCTTTGAGAGGACCAAATAGTTGTCCTCTTCGGACACACATTTCTGTAGTGGTCCTTCAAAGGACCTCTTGTAGAGTTGCTCGACCAAGAGGACGAATCGTGTAGCTCTTCGGGTCAATCGGATGGCTTCGGCCTTTTGTAATGGTAGAAGTCCCTCTGATAAGTATTTTATGATTGGAGTCATCCATGATTCTTGGGGATCGTTTATAGGGCATATTTTCATTGGTTCGGACTCGCGGTCCCTCGTGGCCGACCAGAGTGCCATAGTGAGTGGAATGGTTCGGGTTCCCCCTGAGCTTGCTTTCGCGGCCAAGTTTGCTAGGGCGTCTGCATGTGAATTTTCTTCTTGGGTTACGTGCGACACTTCCACTTCTTTGAACTTTGATTCGAGTTCATTTGCAAGTTCATGATATGCTAGTATACGAGCATCCCTTGCTTGAAATTTGGCCCCGAACTTGGTTGACGACGAGTTGGGATTCAAACTCGATTTTTAATTTCCAGACTTTAAGATCTAGTGCTAGATGTAGTCCGGCGATTAATGCTTCGTATTCCGCAATGTTATTTGTTGTTCGGAATTTGAAGTGTATTGCTCTTTAAATGACCCATCTTTCAGGGGATACAAGTAGTATCTCGACTCCAATCCCCTAGAATTACTGGAGCTGTCTATAGTAAGGGTCCAGAATTCTACTTTATCCGAAGTAGGTCCGAGCTCGATCTTGGCCATGATCTGGAGGTCGGGTGTATGATCTGCGATAAAGTCAGCCAATATTTGAGACTTTATCGTGTTTCTTGGTTCAAACTGGAGTCCGTAGCCCCCGAGTTTGATTGCCCATTTCATCATTCGGGCAGATAAGTCTGGTTTAAATAGGACGTGCCAAATCGGAAATGATGAGACCACTTTGATTTGATGTGATTCAAAGTATGGTCTTAGTTTTCTTGAAGCCATGACCAAGGTGAAGATGGGTTTTTCTAAGGCTGGGTAACGTGTCTCGGCGTCGAGAAGAGTTCGGCTCACATAGTACACAGGGTGTTGGTTTCCTTCCACTTCTCGAACAAGTACAACACTTATGGCTTTTTCTGAAACAACCATGTATAGTTGTAGCTCGTCACCGAACTCGACTTTTGCCATGATGGGTGGTGTTGTTAAATATTGCTTTAGGGAACTGAGTGCTTCATCACACTGCTGTGTCCACTCGAACTTTTTTACTTTCCTAAGCAAGGAAAAGAACGTGCTTGTCTTGTCCGAGTACCGGGCGACAAATCTACTGATTGCCGCCAATTTGCCGATCGTTGCACATCCTTTACGTTTTGGGGTGATTGGATGTTCTGAATTGCTCTGATCTAGAGAGGGTCGACCTCTATTTCTCTTCGGCTGATAACATACTTGAGGAACTTTCCGGACGATACACCGAAGATACATTTTGCTGGGTTCAACCTCATATTGAACTTTTCTAAGATTTGAAATGCTTCGGCCAGATGTTGAATGTGATCTTCGAACGTGTCTGACTTTACCAAGATGTCATCTATGTATACTTCCATGGTTTGGCCAATTTGATGTTCGAACATTCGGTTCATTAGCCTCTAATAGGTCGAACCTGCATTTTAAGGCCGAACAACATGACCTTGTAACAGTAAATTCCTTGGTTGGTCATAAAGGCCGTTTATCTTCGTCCGGGGGGTACATTTTGATTTGATTGTACCCTGAGAAGACGTCCATGAAACTCATAATGCCGAAGCCCGCAGTGGCATCGACGAGCCGATCGGTGTACGGGAGTGGGAGCGGGTCCTACGGACAAGCCTTGTTTAAGTCAGTGTAATCCACGCAAACTCGGTTCTTGTTGTTCTTTTTCTTGACCACGACCACGTTCGCAAGCCACTCGGGATATTTTACTTCCAAATGAATCCCACTTTAATCAGGTTCTTGACCTCTTCGGCAATTGCTTCGTTTCGCTCAAGGGCGAACCTTCTTCATTTTTGTTTGACCGGCTTGAATTTCGAATCAACGTGTAGCCTGTAAGAGATGATCGAGGGATCAATTCCCTACATATCTGAGTGTGAAAATACGAAATTTCCCTTCTTCGGAGTAAGGAAGGTTTGCATTTCTCGTCTTTGCTCCTCGGTCAACCATTCCCCGACGAAAGTTGTTCGAGATGGACAGTCTATGTCGAGTGAGATTTCTGAGCTACCTTCTATTTGCTTGGTCTCTGTCATATGAACTATTAGAAGAGTTACTTCATAGCAACTCCTCGAAGCGAGTTGATCCCCCTAATAGTTCGAACTTCCCATGGAGTCGGAAACTTTATCATCTGATGATATGAGGATGGTACGGCTTTCATGGCATGGATCCAAGGTCGGCCGATCAAAATATTATACGCCGAAAGAGCGTCGACTACCTGGAAACGAGTCAACAAGTTTAGTCCTTCGGCGAATACTGGCAATGTTATCTCCCTGAGAGAGTTTAACTTTTCCCCATTAAACCCGATGAGTGTAATTGGATCTTCAGTGATGTTCTTCTCGGAGATGCCCATTCCTCCTAGGGTTTTGAGGAATATAACATTCGACGAAGCCCCAGTGTCAACGAGAATTCTCTTGACTTGGCAGTTTGCGATCATCAAAGTGATGACGAGTGCATCATCATGCGGATGTTGAGCTTCGACCTCGTCTTCGGCTCCGAAACAAATTTAGAAGGGAGACACCTCGATCTATTGGATGGGTTGATTCTTCATATCCCGACATATCCCGACAATGCTACTTCGTTGTATTTCGAGATGACCCTGTCATCGAGGAGCCCCTAGTGAGGACGTTGATGGCCCTCTCAATTTCTGGTTTTTGCGGCTCCTCGGGTAGAGGCTGTTGATTTGCTCCCGTGGCCAGGGTCTTGTTTTTTGAAGCTTGACCTCGGCCCTTTCCTTTATTCCTAGTCCAAATCATTCCCTTTTTGGCGGGTTTCAGACATGTTAGGAGTCCTTTGGCGAGAAGTCGATTGACTTCTCTTTTAAGGTCCCGGCAATCATCGGTTTGATAACCGTGAACTTGATGAAAATCACCGTATAGAGACATGTCCTTAAGTTTGGAACTCGTGAGCATTTTCCTCGGCCATCGGACCTCGCTGCCGATCTTTTGCATTTCCTGAATAACAATTCGGAGTGGCATTTTCTGTTCGCCTTGGGGCATGCTGGATACTACCTTCATCCCCTACTTGGGTGATTCAGCTCGAGCAGGGTACGGTTGGTATCGGTTGTTGGCCCGTGTCTCGCTCTTTTTGTCAAATTGGCTTGACTGAGCCTTGCCCTTGTTCCTTCGGCCGAAGTTTTCCTCTTCGACTTCTTGTCGAATCTAGGCTTCGGCCCATGCTAGTACCTCGGCCATGGTCGAGCAGGGTAACTTGACCAACTTCCAGAAGAGATTAGAATTTCTTCTGAGGCCCTTTGTGAATGCCGAAACTGCCGTCAAAACTGCCGTTTCTTCAAGGAAGTAACACTTTGATAGTTTAAGGAACTAATGCAACATAATCATCTTCAAACATATTCTTTTTCGTTGAAGAATTATTATAGTTAGCAATTGAGTCATCCAAATGGTTTATAAAATTCATTCAATACTCTAAATTTCTCCATTTGTAAGGCTTCAGCGTATCAACACATTCTGGTATAAATGAACCTGAGATCAAATAAAATGAACATGTTACTAAAAATGAAATCAATAAAAAGTAATAAAGAGGAATAATCGGAACTTACTAAAAATGAAGCTGTAATAACAAATAATGATAACACAACACTAAAAATGAATAATAAAAAAGTAAAAATGAAAGACTTCAAAAACTGTTTGAAATAAAAATTCTCAAAACAATATATCAAAAACAGTCTTGTGAAACCATAATCAACAAATATCATCCAAAAACTTCAAACAATTGGAACACATATGATATTCAAATCAGAAAACCAGAAAGAAACGTAAACTTTGAATCTAACCTAAAGCACCAATCAAAACCAGAATCCGATCGTCAAAACCATATATATAAATTAATATGGATAAAACGAACACGAAGACGAATTGATATATATTGAGAAATATCAAAACTTATTCAACAAGGCAATCAAAATCTCATAGAAAATCAAAAATAAAAGGAATTACAGATTCAAATCGCGTGAAAGAAGGAAACCAAAAGAAGAAAATCATTTATTTGAGGGAGATACCATAATTAAAACATGTTAAATGACAATGATACACTTAAATATGTAACAATGAAGTACGCGGAGGATAAAATGAAAACGAAAATTATTAAAGCATGACCGCAGATCTTGTGCAATTAAAGATTGAGATTTATTCTCATTTCTTACATTAACATATATTCTCATATGATCTAACCTCTCTCTCTCTCTCTTTCTCTCTCTCCATATATATATAGAGTTGTGTTCATTCTTGAACTATATACCATGAACGAACTATGACCATATATCTAATTGTCCATTTTAAGAATCAAATGACTGTAATTTTGACATGTGGCATTAGAATAATATTTTTTAAATTAGAAAAAGGCATTTTAGGTATAATGCATACTAGAATATTTAGTAGGTTATTTTAATTTAGTAATCTCCGATATTCATGCAATCTCTAAAATATATTCAAATTAATATGGAAGTTCCTAAATTCATGACCATTAAATAGTAATGAAATATAATATTTATCCTCCATTTCAATTTCTCTCTGCAATTCTTCTCCACTATTTCTCACCGCCCGAAATTTCTCCATTTAAATTCCTCCCTCATTCACAGCCTCACCACCATCATGTTGTCGTCTCCTCCTCCAATGTCGCTGCGCCATCCACACCTACTCCGCCCTTGTCCTTGCCCTCCAATCGCTCATTAAGAAGCCGTCCGTCGCCTTTGAGGATTCATCTCGAGATGCCGCCACTACCGCCGCCTCCGACTTCTTCCTTATTATACTCTTATTCATTTTTTATTCGATTTTGGATCTGACTTGTTTGCTGAGTTTTCTCTTTTGCTTAATCGAATTTTGTGTACAATCTTTGTTTCTGTTCAATGAAATTGTGTATATTGGTTGTGATTTACCTTCTGAAATAATGTTATATTTAATATGTACAATGATCACAAATACAGTTAAATAATGAACACATTTCACCGTAACAATGATACTTATTTCCTTTTCTTAGGGTTTTCTGTGAATTTTCAATGGTATGAAATTTTCCATTTATACTGAAATAATGATACATTTAAATACGTAAAATGATAAAAAATATAGTTAAACAATGAACACATTTCACCATAACAATGATATATTAATAGATTAAGCAAATTTCACAGCCATAGTCGCTATTTTTTTTTTCTTCTGACGAGTAACTGTAATTTGAATTAATGATATCCGTTAATCAAATCTTTCGCGTAATCAGTTTTCATTATTTATGATGGCTACCATTAATACAGGTAACAACCACCGTAAGATCAGCGTGCAAATCTTTTAAAATTTTAGTTTTGTTTAATTTTGTCATTTTTACCTTTTCAATGATACTGCTTCTCATGAACAATGATCACGAGAAACTTTAAATCTTGGGCGTTAATTTTTTAATCTACATATGGTAATTAGTCTAAGTTCATTCACTAGGAGCTGTTTTGGCTTGAATACACCCCTAAAAATTAGTTTGTACTAAAATGAATCTACACCATTCATCTAAAAAAATCAATGGTTGAGATTAAAACATTTTTCCAGATTTTATGCTTTTTTGCTTTATAAATCATGCTTAATCGAATTAAGCATGATTTATAAAGCAATTAAGCACGAACGAGAATTATGCTTAATTTTTTAATCTTTGATGCTTTAATCTCAACCATTGATGCTATCAATCCAATGGCTGAGATTCATTTTTATTTAGAACAAACTTTAATTTTAGTACTTGAGTGGATCTCTCTCTCTCTCTCTCTCTCTCTATATATATATATATATATATATATATATATATATATATATATA
>JAPKLW010001061.1:255841-272732 GCA_026898455.1 Plectranthus barbatus | reverse complement strand
TGACGAAATACTCGTACCCTCCACGAGCCTGCGTGGACATCGGTCCACATAAGTCAGAATGGATCAATTCCAACACATCCTCTGCTCGAGACTGACTAGCCTTGAAAGGCCTAGTTGACATCTTGCCCTCGATGCAGGATTCGCAGACTTGATAAGGCACAACCCGGACTAGGTCCAATGTACCATCATCTGCAAGTCTTTGAATCCGCTTCAAGCTGATGTGACCCAGTCTCAAGTGCCAGAGATATGTAAGATCCTCATCAGAAGAAATAAGTTTTCTCTTCCTAGGATTATCAATTACGGATGAATTACATGCAATATAAAAGACATTTTTGATCGAAGTAACATAGAGATTGTAAATCAACATTCCATGATGGATAACATTTTTACTACCAATGATAAAATCATAAATAACAGATATCCATAAAATTTGATAAAATTTGTCCTGCCGATAAACCACGACCCACAAATAAACTCTCAAATGTACTTAATTCATCAAAACATAAGGAAAAGAAAACTCCATGAAGCTCCGTCATAAAACGTTGCCTTCATCCAGTTTGGTATCTTCTTGCCATCACTCACCAGCCTTGTCGGCACGGTCCCCTGCAAAGTACAACAACATGATCAACAAGTCAGTGCTTACAGCTCTAGAAGAGCAACAACTAACTCTAATCATGCTTACAGTTATACATGCAAAATGGCATACCTTGTCTAGCTTTGTTGGCTTGACAATCTTTCCACCAGTGTCCTTTCTTACCACACCTGAAGCACCTGTCTCTTTCAGTCGCCACCTTAGGGTTTTTCCCAGCCCCACCATCCTTCACAGGTGTCTTCTTGGCCCACTTCTTAATCTGTTTCTTCCGCTTCATACTTTTCGGTACAACAGAGAGATTACCAGAAGTGGCTAAGGCAACCTTCTGAGGGTTCATGACCGATTCAGTTGCCATCAAGTCATTGAGTAACTCATTAAGAGTATACTCTTTCTTGTTCATGACAACATTCAGCCTAAAACTCTCAAAGGACTTGGGTAGAGAGTTCAGTATGATATCGACCTTAGCCTCAGCGTCGATACCTCCACCATGCACAGTTAGCTCATCCATGAGGTGAGTCATGGTAACTACGTGCTCTCTCACTGAGGTGCCATCAGTTATTTTCTTACTCACGATTTCTCTCATGAGATTGAACCTGACGGCTCTATCAGTTTCCCCATAGGTAGCCTCCAGACTTTGCATAATGTCATAGGCATCCCTATGGTGTTGATGCTGCTGCTGTAAGACTTTCGACATAGTGGTCATCATGTAGCACTTGACTACATTGTTCGATTTCTCCCACTTGTTATAAAAGTCTATATCCATTTGACTGGATTCAGCAATTGGCACTTCGGGACGAAGTACTTGCAGAACGAACATATGTTCTTCTGCAATCAGGAGGTACTCGAGATTGCGCTTCCATTCCAGGAAGCTCGGACCAATTAGAGTATTTTGTGCAAGAATATTGATGACATTAGACATAGACATATCTGAAACAATAAAGAATCTTAAATAAGAACATACATGTTGAACTTCGAAAACAAATGCATTGAAAACCTTTTAATAAATCAAATGCAAATGTTTTCCACTAATTGCCCAAGAGTTCCCACCGCAAGCTACACTCGTAGACGTTTACGATGTCACCCTCAACCAGAACTGCGGGTTTTAAGCCCCAATCCATTTAATTTCACTACCATGTCAGGATGCTTTTGACACTAGAAATTAATAATTAGTGAAAACCTTAGACCAAGCCATCTCTCAAGAACAGGGATGAAAAAAAAAAAAAAAAAAAAAAAAAAAAAAAAAAAAAAAAAAAAAAATAGCATGGCACGTAACCATACCGCACAGCCCTTAAAGCTTTTGTTATCTATAATTTAAATCAATCCTAGAATACTTGTGAAAGAGGTCTACGCAAGCTACACTCGTAGACGTTTACGCAAAGCCCTCCCACTATTTACATGATTTAAATTGTTTGTCTAGAAATCCCAACAACCGTACCCATGCACCTCTAGGAACTAGCAAGCTACACTCGTAGACGTTTACTAGAACGAGAGATACACTTACAGCCTAGGACCGCTTTGTGGAGGTCTATTGATTTTAATTAAAAAATCTGCTTAGTTTTTCTTTTAAAAGGTTTCTTTATGCGCACACATAATTTCTTTGTTATTATATTTCCCAAATTTTTTGCATGTAATTAAACAAGCCCAAAAATTTCCAAAATATAATCAAACAAAAGAAATTAATCACATAAGCATGCTTGAAAAGCTGTAAATAATAAAAGCGATAAATCATGCTTTTCCTATTATCTACACATGCTTAATTGCACACATAAATAAATCACATATCATACGAGGACAATTAAGGCAAACAAAAATTCCTCGTGGCCCCAAAAATAGAAAAAAAATAAATTCTATCTATTACAATTTGAATTTTGAAATTAATTTGGATAAATCCAAATCTTTTTCAAATCTTCCAAATCTTCAAGGGCCTTCAAATCTGGATACATCAAATCATCTGGGATTTAGGCCTTTGTGATCTGATGATTTGCCCTAACCCTAATGCAAATCCTAGGGTTTACACAAGATTGCACAAACCATCAAAACACGAGCCACCGCGACGGGACAGCAGCAGCCGACGACAGCCACCGCCAGGCCAGCCGCCGGTCAGCGCCACACGCATGCGCGCGTGCGCCCCGCGCGCTACCGCTGCCATTCCGCACCCACGGCCGTGCGTCCGCGCGCGCGCCCTGCGTGCCGCGCCGTCGTCGTGCTCCGTCGGCCCTGCGTCGGCGTCGGCTACGTCTTCGTTCTTCATCCTCGACCCATCCAAAAAATTTGAAAAAATTACAGAAATCTATTCTATTACAATTTTTTAAATCTACACTAATCACGGATTTTCTCGTGATTTTACAAAAACAATTCAGCCTACACGGATAAACCACCACGCGCTGAATCAACGGGTTGCCACGAGGAACAAAAACCAACATCCACAAAATAATAAATTCATACATGCATATCGAATTTAATTATGAACAACAAAGCCATAAATTAGAAACCTCGCTCTGATACCAATTGTAGGGTTTTACCGTGAACCGAATCACCAAAACCAAACTGAACCGGATAGATTTATGGATATTGCTCATAATTAAAATTCACAAAAACCTAGCATGCTCCTATGAATCTAATGCATATCGTGGATTGAGGAATTACCGTTATTCCATCGTGTCTGAAATGATCTTTTGCGTTTGAATTTCCAATTTGAAATCAACCACGCAATCCGATTTTAATCTGCGGAAACAGAAATTAGAGATCTAATTTCTAGATAAAATCGAAAATAAGGAGGGAGGAAAGAAAGAAATCTGTTCTCCAGATCAGATCTTCAGGGCTGTGTCCCAATGCTGTTCAGATCTACTACTGGTGAGGACTCCGTAGATCTGTATTTTGAGCAGGACCAGAATCGGAATTCTCCTCCTTTCTACCCAAAATCGGCGCCTCCTCTCTCTCACTAGGGTTTAGTGTGTTTCAATTATGTTACAACTTATGAGAGAGAGCTGTCTATTTATAGACTTAGGGTTGTAAACCCTAATGGGCCATTTTGGGCTCAATTCAGCATATTTAATTGGGCCAGACCTAGGACCTAACGCAAATAATAAAGTGGGCCTATAAATTAATTAATTCCCATGTCCACAACCCAGGACACAATTAATTAATTGATATTAATTCTTTTTCACCACAAAATTAATACTGACCTACCCCTTTATTACCACGTTATGAGAACGGGCTGCATTAATTGAGAATCCCCATATTTAAGGTTACCGGACATCCATTAATTAATCGGAGCCTCTGACAAGCTCTAACTACAATTAATTAATATCTTATTATTCCTGAGTAGTACCACTCAAACCTTATCACTCGTGCCTGAAATTAATCAGCCTGCAGGACTTTGACACGATGAATGTTATTGAGCTCCTCAGGGAATGTCCCCATCCTATTACTCGGATATGGTTACCTAAACCCAGTCTCAGGCGGTACTACACGAACTGTTGTTACCCAAGATGCGAATATACGAGCACGTTACTTAGGCTCTCCACCATGGCAAGTCAAAGCAATAGTCAACCCGTGCAAACCCCTGAACCTTCGTTAGGGTTTGGACTCAATCAATATAACGAGATCTTGTATTCACTGATGTCAGACAGATGAATACATCTCACTGCAGTCCATCAATACGCCACCTCTGCGTACCAGCATGTCAAGTAACCAAGACATACTACTTATTCCGACAATGTCGCAGCCATCCGGACAGACGTATCCTCATACGCTGTCTCGGCTGTGATCAGGTTTATGTCTCACTAGGTCAAGTGATCATACTGTCTTCTGCAATCTGCAACACGCCGTATGATCGTCCCTATCGGTGAGACAAGAGGATACCATTGTTCATACATGTATGATTGTTAACAGATATGAGAAATAAATCATTGTATGCTCATTATAATAAATGCTTTCAGTATACAAAACCCATCACACGGACCTCAACAAAGCATGTCCTAAGGATCCATTCCCGCTCCCACACATTGATTGCATCATCGATGCCACCGCCGGGCACGAGCTTCTAAGCTTCATGGACGCATTTTTGGGATACAACCAGATCTTGATGCACCCCGAAGACCAGGAAAAGACAACTTTCATGATAAGCAAGGGAATCTACTGCTACAAAGTCATGCCGTTCGGACTCAAGAACGCAGGATCAACATACCAAAGGCTTGTAAACAAGATGTTCGAACCAGTCATAGGGAAAACCTTGGAAGTGTACATAGATGATATGCTGGTAAAGTCAAAGGACACTAAGGATCATGTACACCATCTACGGCAAGCCTTAGAGGTTCTCAACAAATACAGGATGAAGTTGAACCTGGAAAAGTGGACTTTCGGGGTGGCTTCCGGGAAATTTCTGGGGCACGTGGTAACCAAGCGAGGAATCGAGGCAGATCCCTCGCAGATAAGAGCAGTGAGAGGGATTGCACATCCTCGGAGTCCGAAAGAAGTTTAGAAACTTACAGGCAGATTGGCGGCGCTAAGCCGCTTCATCTCCAGATACTCCGACCGAATGCATGAATTCTTCCAAGTGCTTTGGAAAGGAAAGAAGTTCGAATGGACGAATGAGTGTGCAAGGGCACTTGAACGATTGAAAGATTACTTAACCAGCCCGCCACTCCTGTCCAAACCTGAAAAGGCGGAATCCCTACTTCGCTACCTGTCCGTGTCCGAACGTGCACTCGGAGCAGTCCTAGTCAAGGAAATAGCAGGGAAACAACACCCCGTGCACTACGCGAGTAAACCACTACTCGATGCCGAGACGAGGTACACATCACTGGAAAAACTAGCACTCGCCTTGGTAACTGCGGCCGTATTTTGATTCCCACCTAATAAGAGTGGTAACGTCATATCCGCTACGAACAGTATTTTAAAAACCGAGCCTATCCGGACAACTATTGAAGTGGGCAGTAGAGATTGGAGGATACAGCCTCGAGTTCGAGCCACGCACGACGATCAAATCACAAGTACTGGCAGATTTTATAGCTGAATTCACAACCGAACTCCAGATCGATGCGGAGAAAGAGGTTGCAAACTTGGAAGTCGGAGAAACGACAAAGGAACCATGGGTTCTCCAGGTAGACGGATCAAACAACACTCATGGAAATGGGGCCGGCATCATACTGCGAAGTCTGTGGGGAGAAACATTCGAGAGAGACATCCGACTGAATTTCGAGGCAACTTACAACGAGGCAGAGTACGAAGTATTAGTTCGAGGAATGCAGCTCGCAAAAGAATTAGGGGCTTGCCGACTACAAGTTCAGGGGGACTCACAGCTAGTGATAATGCAGATGGAAGATCATTTCCAAGTCAAAGAACCTCGACTGTAAAAATACTACGATTTGGCGCGGGAAGTGAGGAAAGAGTTTGATGAATGCAAAATAAAACACATCGCACGAGAGGAGAATGCGGAGGCCGATGCGCTGGCAAACCTGGCCTCTACGAAGCAGATCAGACAGAATCGACCAATCGTTATAACTTGGGCCGAAGAACCGGCCACCCCCAAAGCTGTGGAAATTATGGACTTGACGATTGGCGACTCGTGGATCGAGCCAACTCAAAAATACCTTACAAATGGCATCCTACCAGGAGATCGGACCGAAGCCATACGTCTAACCAGGGCAGCGGCCAAGTATACGCTTTACAATGAGAACCTATACAGGAGGTCCATCGAAGGACCACTACTCAAGTGCCTCAACCCTACTGCAGGACAAGCCATCCTCATGGAGATACACGAAGGAGATTGTGGAAGTCACCAAGGGGCTCGGCCATTGGCGCACAAAGTGATATCAGCAGGATTCTACTGGCCCACACTACGAAAAGATGCCAAGAACTACGTGCGAAGCCTGTTAGAGGTTCGAGGTGACTAATCAAAGCCATGCAGAACCACTCAATGCCACGATCGCGACCTGGCACTTCATGGCTTGGGGGATGGACATAGTAGGAAAGCTTCCGAAAGGAGTCGGACAGAAGGAATAAATCTTGGTAGCCACTGACTACTTCACAAAGTGGGTCGAAGCTGAGGCTTTCGCCAACGTAAGAGAGCATGAAGTGATCAAATTTTTGTGGACTCACATTCTATGTAGATTCGGGGTGCCAAAAGAGATCAGGACAGACAACGGAACCCAGTTCATGGGGCGGAAAGTGCAAGAGTTCTGTGACTAGTACAACATCAAGTTGGTGTTTTCCACACCAAGATACCCTGAGGCAAACGGACAGGCCGACTCAACGAACAAGACGATCATGGCCACAATGAAGAAAAGGCTTGAAACTCATAAAACGAAGTGGGTAGAAGAGGTCCCAGGAGTCCTGTGGGCATATCAAACTACTCCCAAAACTGCGACTGGAAGTTCGCCATTTGCGCTAGCCTACGGCGAAGAAGCTGTTATCCCAGCAGAAGTTCGGGGTGGCAGCCTGTGGGTAGAAACCTGCCAGGAAGCAGAGAACAGCGAGAAACTGATAAAAAACTTGGAGCTGATCGACGAGCAAAGAGACCATGTGCTGCTAAGCATGGCCCAAAGAAGGATGCAGGTCGAAAGGTTCTTCAATAAGAAAGTCCATATGCGCACTTTCAAGGAATGAGATTGGGTGCTCAGAAGAGTCTTTCAGAATACTAAGGATAAGAGCCAAGGAAAACTCGCACCAACGTGGGCGGGACCCTACAAGGTCACCAGAGTGGTAGGTCGAGGTGCCTACCACCTAGAAGATCACGACAGAAGGGAGATCGGAAATAGTTGGAACGTCAAGCATCTAAAGAAGTACTACTTCTAAAAGAAATGAGATCGATGAACTCGATCTCCCAGATACGCTCTTCTAAAACCCTATTCTTCTTTTAATTTCCATACCCGTTAACCTCACGAGTTTATTGGCAGGAATACGCGACCCACTATAGAGGTCCTCGACAACGAAGAACGGCCTGGATCCACCTCAGATAACGTTTTCTAATTCATCCTATTTCTTTTATTTTCAATTTCTTTCTTAAAACAATTACTGACTTAAGCATCGGAGGGGCGACGCTTCGCTACTATTTTGCAGAATGATTACGTCAAATGAATCATATAAATATACGAGAAACAGAAATGGTACCATTCATGGAAGTATTCAGAAAAGAAAATAAACAGAGCAAAAATAAAGTTGTTTCTTGCAGAAATGAAAGCAGTTGCATTTTTGAGTAAAGCAGTATGAGATGACTAGACAGCGGAAGGGGGATCCAAGGTCGGACCAGGACCGTCGGTCAGAGTCGGTCCCGAGGTAGGCTCGTCCTGCTTCTGCCCACCATCGATCTCCCGGGAGGAGTCTTCGAGCATCTTCTGATCCTGCTCCGCATGCTGCTGCTTGGATTCCTCTCGCTCCTTCTCCCGCTCTTATTATGGTCCTCGCCATCCTTCTCGGTTTCAGGCTCATCAAGGACACTCAGGTCAAGGTCCGGGAACCTTGCAGCTATCCTCTCCAGAACCTCGCTCTCCACCTGCTCGGCAAGAGTCTACTAAGAGGTTAGACGGATCAAAAATAAATGAAACAACTGAACACGAGGGAAACTAGGACCCGACAGTACCTCGTATGTCTCGGCGAAGTGCGGAGAGGTGATAAGCACCCTGAAATCCAAACCCTCGCCTGTCTACAACAAGGCGATCTTCTCCTCGTACTTCTGGACCTCGGCTATATAGCTTTCGCACTGAGTTTTGAGCCGAGAGTCCAGAGAGATGAGCTGATCGTTCCTCATCTTTAGATCCGCAAGCAGCTTGGCGGAGTCCGCTTGTGCCTCCCCGAGCTTCCTCCTTAGATCGTCGAGCTCCGCCTGAGTGGCCTCGACCTCCTTTCGAGCAGCATCGAGCCTTGCCTCCGCCGCGGCAGCCCGCTCCTCCGCCGCGTCCACCTTCTTGTTCAGAGAATCTATGTACTTCTTCGAAGAGTCCGACTCTTTGCCAAGTTGGTAGATCTCTTCGGCACACTTCTCGCCGAAGACATTGAGCTCATGGTGGATGGAGTCGAGCTCCATCTGGGCCTGAGAGCGACAGAGCAGGTTAGAAATTATAAGAAAGATTAAGAGAAAGCTCAAAACCTTACCTGCAGTTGGCGGAGCTGATAGCGCGCTAGGCGCGCGAGGGCGATCCCCGCCTGATCCACCAACGACGGGCTCAGCAGGACCTGGCGCGTACGGACCAAGAAGGAGTCCACTACCGGATCTGGAGGCATCGTGGTGGCCACCACGGCCCTGTTAAGATCCTCCCGGCGCGGCTCGCGCTCTGCAGAGCGATGGCGCCTGCGACGAGAGGGCTGTTCGGGTTCCCTCTTCTTGCGCTTCCCCCTATCCTCGACCCGCTGCGAGGTCTCCTCACAGGTCTGGGGGCGGGAGGGCTCGGTCAGCACCCCCTCCGGTGGCCTGAAAGGAGGCAGAGTGGGCGTCGAGCGCCTGGGTTCCAAATTCTGACGCTTTGGCGGGTTAGAGGCATGGCGACGAGCCTCCTCCTCATCTCGCGCCCGCCTCTTCTCACGGAGGGCTTCCGTGACCCTCTCAGCGGACAATGGAGGACGGCAAGAGCGGGTTATTTCTTCAGAGAAAGGGGTGGCTCGGAGTTTGCTGTCAAAGATGGCCTCGGCGGTGACTGACCTACCGTTCCTAACAATCGGCCAATGACGATCGCTCTCTGACACATCGTAGGCCCTGTCAATGCGAGCCTGCTCCTCTTCTGAAAGGTTTGTCCTGGGGGATCTGCAAAATAAAAAATGAGTTAGACCCAGCACAACGCGAACTACACGAATTGCCACAGGAGCATCGACCTACTGATCGGATTTCCCCCCCGACGGAGGAATTCGGGGGCTCTCTCATCCAACTTCAAATAGAAGAACATCGTCCACCACCCCGGGGAGTTGGTCGGAGCTTTCTTCATTAACGTTGACTTCCCGCGAGACCAACGCGTGAAGTAGTAATAATGTTTGTCAGGGGTTTGATTTATTCGGTACATGTGGTGGCACTCACGGACGGTCAGAAGCCCCAGCTTCAGATCGAGTCAAACAAGCAAAACCCCGACGAGGTGACACCAGCCATTGGGAGATAGTTGGAAGGGGGAGAGGTTGTAAGACCCCAGCACTTCACTGAAGAAGGGGTGCACGGGAAGACCAACCCCGTTCTCCATGGCCGCCGTACAGAAGGCTGCGAACTGCGGTGGCGGGTCGAAACACTTATTGGACGGATGGGGCAGAGAATACTCCACCCCCTTGCATGGGACGGATATGGAGAGGGTCTTCATCATCTCCCGGGTCATCGTGGACGTGGCCCCAAGGACGCGATGAGTCCTCCAATCAGAAGGGAGGACGTACTCGCCGGCGACCTCTGGTTCTAGTAGAGCCGCCACGGACGAACTCCCGCCTGAACCGGACGCCTCTCCACTGGCCAAAGTTCGATCCAACCTCTGGAACGCCTCCGACAGGACCTGGTGATCGCGAGGATCCGAACCGGAGCTATCGCTTGACAGAACAGCAATCCCACTCGGTCCCGCAACTCTGAGCCCTGGAATAATAAACTCCAGTCCGGGCCCGTGAAATTAGACGGGTGGAAAACATGGGAAGGTGACGGAGTAAATGGCGACGTAAAACCACGACCCTCCTCAGGGGACTCCTCCCGATTTTGAGAGTCGGAAGAACTCATTTCAAACAGAAACAAAGAAATAGGGCAAATCTCGAATAAAAGTTAACCTAGAAAAAAAGAAGGAAAAGGGGAGACAAGAGACCCGGTCAGCCCTACTCCCCACCGGTAAACTGAAACCCAAGACAGAGAAACCCCTCGCGGGTTCGACAACACGACACAAAACGAAGAGCATAGAGGAGGGAAGCACGTTACCTAAAAGAAGAAAGAAGACCCCGTGAGTAGAATGCGGACGCTACGAGCGTTGATCGCCGGAAATTTGAGAACTAACTGGTTGCCGGAAATCGCTTGAGAGAGAGAGAGAAATCGACTGCATTGGGAAAAGTGAGGAAGCGTGCGTCCCAAACAACGGTTATAATTCAGCGCCTTCTCAACTTCTCAAAACCGCCCCTGGTTTTCACGCAAATTACGCAACTGCCATCGATTTTTGCCGCCTAAAATTCAAACCCAACTGCACAAAAGCAGTTCGACAAAAATAGACTTGCATAAGTCAATGAAGCACGGGTAATCGGAATCCTAAAGCCGATCACTAGGGGTTACGCGCCCGGATACGAATTTAGGTATCAAACGATAAGACCCCTAATTGCGAACCCACAGAGCTCGTTGGGGCTCACTGGATGGCCATAAATAAAAACGAGGCAGAACCCGAACTGCCCAAACTAACACCGCGGATTCGGGCCCGCGGTGATGGCACCCGCAGCAGCTTCCCGGGGCTGCGCGGGTGAGGACCCCCACAGAGGAACTGGTCCTCGAAGCTGGGAGGTGTTCATTAACACCCGAATAAAGCCGGACCACCCCCGAGGTAGTTCGAAAGGCCAAAATATGGGAAATATTTCGCAATAAAGTAGGCTCGATCATCATTTTTTGACTTGACATGTCATAGCAGACATGACCAGCCAAGCCAAAGGGGCTATTGTTGGGAGCTAGAACCAAATCCGGCCCAACGGGGAATTAGACCAAAGTCCAATGAAGGGTCAATAATACAAACAGTCCAACAAGGTCGCAATGGCCCAGTTCGCCGGACCCAAACGTGCTGAGCAAATAACCCGTCAAGCCGAAAGCAGTTCGATCGAGGTCAAGAGTAGTTTGATCAAGGTCAAGAGCAGTTCGATCAGCAAGAGGAGGATTCGATGTAAGAGCTGCGAACCAGTTCAGCAATTACTCAACGGTCAAGAAGAGATAACGGGCGCACAACGTCTTGCCCGCGAGGTTTTCGGAACTACTTAACTACCATGTGAGCAAACCGCCCCCGAGATTCATGGGAACGACTCCTAACAGTCGGGAGAAGGATGTGGAAACCCTAGAGCCAGCCACTCCCTATAAATACTTCTTCAAAAGTCAAGAAGGGGGACGACAATGAGAATAGAGAGAAAAACCCAGACCCTTGTTTACTAGAAATCAGGCTAGGAAATTCCAAAGCTCAAACGCCTTCATAGTTCCAGACCAGTTTGATTTATTTGTATTTTCTACTAGTAACTTGTTTGTTACCATCATATACTTTTGTTATGCCGTTTCCTGTTTGTTTCCGCTCATAGTTCTCGGGGCTCCGTGCTCTGAATAAATTCACCCTCAACAGAGCTCATTAAAGAGACAGGAAGATTCTCTAAGCTCCCAACCGTAGTGTCCCCCACATTGAATATCTGACACTACGTTGAAGAGATTCCTTGATTTAGCTCAAGAATCTAATCATTGGGATACATTCCATCCTAGGAAGCATCCAGCAGTCACATATCTGAAAAGAGATTGACTATCACAGACTGTTGCCAAAAACCCCAGAAAAATTCGGGAAGGAACTCTAAAGCTTCCATTGCAGCAAGGAGGAGTTTTACGAAGGTGTGCCCTTGACTTCTCCGCAGCTACCGACTGAAGATATCGAAGTAACGGAGGATAGCTTTGTAGTGACCGGCTTGAAAGCTCACCGCCTGCTACAAGTGTTCGGCGATTCCTTGTACTTCAAATATCTTTTTAGTGAAATTCTCAGCGATATAGCTGAGGAGTGGACGTAGATCTTGTAGATCGAACCACTATAAATCTTGTGTTCTTATTTATTGTTTTTGATCATCGATTTAAAACCTAGTAACCTCAAGCTGCTAGAGTATACCTTTGAAACAATAGTAACTTCAACATCCGAGCTAAATATTTGGAAAAGATCTAAGTGCAAGATAAACTTATTATTCTGCTGCATTTGCTAAGTAGCCTTCGGGTACTTATGACGACTCTGATCAGGGACCAACAAAAAATATATATATATATATATAATAATATATACATATTAATATTTTATAAAATTAAAATATTATTATACATATTTAATAATAAAGAATACCTATCCCTACCCAAATTTCAATTTCAATCCCAAGTTCCCAACCCTCCCGACTCTTCACTATCGCAAGTCGCAGCCTCGCTATCTCGTTTTGCACGCTTCACCCATCGGCCTACTGCCAGTTCCCGATGCCTTGCTCACCATCGCAATATATGTATATAATTAAGTTAATTATTTTATCTATCTATATATACCTAAAAGTAAAACTCTCACACAAAAATTTTTCCCCCAAAAGTATTTACCAAAAATAGTTTTATTTATATTAAGTAAATAATAACAAATATAATATGTATGTAATTAATATAATTTTAAATAGTTATTTTGTTGGATATTTATAAATAATTAGAGTCACTAATTACAACTAATTGTTAATTATTTGTCATTATATAAATATATAAGTTTTATAATTAAATTTCAGTATCTTTACATGTAATAATTAAATAATATATATTTAAATAATTTAGATAATATAATCCAAAATTTTAAATTAAATAATTTTAAATATATGTTATAAATGTTGTTTTATTTTTTATTATTTTAGATAATTTAATTATATTGAGTTTGTTGAATTGTAACTTTCCTAATATTTATTATTACTATTATGTTCATTCCTATAATTAAATATAACATAAATTCGTATTTATTCTTTATTATGTAATAAATAATCTGTCTATATTTATATAGTATAATTCAATTAATTTTTTCTTTGCCAATCTAAACAAACTTTTCTAATAAAATCATGCATTAAGGAATATAAATTAATGGTTGTATCCGATTTTAGGTTGATTGTTTATTAAAATAAATGGCAAAAATGTGCTAATCAATAATTTTCTATGCATTTATATATATTACATTATTTTTTTAGAAAATTAAGTTGAGATTAAAACATTCTAGAAAGTATTTGATTGATGATTAATTTTTGGTAAGTGTTTCAATATTTCGGTGTGCACTCCCATAATTTTTTTCCTCAATAAATGACATGCATATTATATGGTGTCAAAAATTAATTAATATGTATAAATATTTATATTATATGAGATACAATCCATAAATAACATCCAAATAAAATATAATAACTATATAATTCAATTAATAGATTAATAAAGAATATGAATAATTAATAAAATTATATACTTTAATAAGTTTGAATAAAAGATTTTTTTCACGATGGTTGGAAAATATTTTCAATATATGTTTTAGTTTAGATATATTTGACGATTCATGCTATAAAACAAATAATCATTATTCATTATTTCAATGAATGTTTTTGTTTAGATTTTTTATTGTATTATAGCCCAATTTGAAATCTAATTTCAGATTAAAAGAAAAAAAATTACTCGGCAACATTTCTTCTCAAGGGATGGTTGCTACTCTGCCTCCAGATGTCGCTCTATGATCCAATTTATTCACTACAGAAGCCACCCACGATGGTTTCCACTTTATCTGGGGCCATGAGGAATTTTGTTTACGAAATTCATTATTTACAAATCAATTAACATGTATTTCAAGATAAAATTTAGATCTAAATATTTATAAATTAACGTTATTTAGATTATTGGAGAAATGATGTTGACCATAAAATTGAAGTTGAAATTCTCAATCAATAAAATTCTGATGAAATGGTGTCTCCTCCATTATTGGTTCTTCTATTTCTTGTTTTTCTCCATCAATAAATTTCTATTTTATTGCAAGTGCAGAAACATCAATTAATTATAAGAAACGTTAATCTCAAAAAATTACAAAGCCTAATTACCATAAAAAGAAGAACAATGTATGTTAGAAGAATAACAACAATAAATTTGATTGAGTAAATATATAATAAATTATATGATTGTAATAAAAATAAAAATAAAAATAACAAAAGACAACATCATTCGATTTATTGAAAAATAAATTAATTATAATTCTGCAATATCTATCTATAATACTAAAGTCTAAAGCACAACCGTGCATTACTGTAGAGCGAGCGCCAAGAATCCCGCTCAAAACTTCATATTCATGCACGCGCACACACATCCTATCAAATTATCAATAGTTGTGGTTCTCATTTTACCATGTCTATCACTAAAACCAAGACATATAATTGTGTTTCACCTACTCCTGATATTCACATATTTCAAGAATTCAAAATTTAAAAACAAAATTTTCTGAACACTTTATCACCTCAAACCAAAATGCATACACCACAAAGATTTCCAAGAATAACCTTGCCTGTGTGCGTCCCCAAAACTGTGAAAGCCAAGAGGAATTGGAAAAATCACTCCATATTCTTTTTTTTTTTTTGAGACAAATACAAGGATACGAAAACTCAGAGAAGGGTTACTGTTGGGGTGGGCTCCCAACTATGTGTTTTTAATAGAAGCCCAAATTGCTGGAAGTTTGCTGAATGCTGAGTGCTGGGTGCTAGCTATGCTGAGTGCTGAATGCTGCTGCTGGAAGCTGTGCTTGAAGCTGCTGCTGGAAGCTGTGCTGAATGCTAGCTACTGAATGCTAGCTATGCTGAATGCTAGCTATGCTGAATGCTGAGCAAAGCAAGTGTGCTAGCTGTTGGCGCCGACTATGCTGATGCTGAGTGCCGGATTGCTAGGAGCTAGCAATGCTGGGATGCTGGAATGCTGTTGACTTTCAGCATCCATTGACATTGGGAGAAGAGAAAGTTGTTGTAGTTCCCAATGTAATTTATTGTAGCTTCTTTAGGAAGTTTCTTTCCAACAACTTAAGTAGATTATTCTCTGCAACTTTTAGAGAATAACAGAGTGAGAAAAGAGAGGAGAAAAAGGAAGATTTTTCTTTTTGTGATCCTAGTGCCTTCGTAAAATTGTAAAGGACTAGAATCAAGATTAGAGTCGGGTAGAACTCTTGTACTCCTTCTTTTGTGATAGTGGATTTCTTGGTGGACCGTGAGGTCTCGTGGTTTTTATCTCTTCATTTTTGAAGAGAGTTTTCCACGTTAAATTAGTGTGTTCTTATTTCTTTTATTCCCAGTTTCTCAAAATTTCTTGGGCTAGAATTTTATGCTCCTGTCAGATTCTAGTAAATCGGGAAGGTGTTGTTTTTGCTTCCGCTTGCTTGCCTGTTTGGCTTTTCTTTTTTGCAGACCACTTTCCCAACAGAGTGGTATCAGAGCCAGGTTGGTGGCTCTGATTTACTAGAATTATGGAGGTGAACACTAGCAAGATGATTTTGTTGAATGCTATGAACTATCATAGCTGGAAGGGGAAAATGAAAGATCTCTTATTTGTAAAGAGTATGCATCTACCGGTGTTTTCTTCGGCCAAGCCAGATTCCAAAACCAAAGAGGAATGGGATTTTGAGCATCAACAAGTTTGTGGATTTATTCGAATGTGGGTTGATGACAATGTGAGGAATCTTGTCGCCAATGAAGTCGATGCAAAGAAGCTGTGGGACACACTTGAAAAACTGTATGCCTCAAAGACAGGGAACAACAAGTTGTATCATTTGAAGCAGTTGATAAATCTGAAATATGCTGAAGGTACACCTATCTCCAATCATGTGAATGAGTTTCAGGGTGTATTAAATCAACTGACAAATCTTGGTGTCAAATTTGAGGATGAAATACTTGGTTTATGGTTGCTCAACACTTTGCCTGATTCATGGGAGACCTTCAGGGTCTCACACACTAACTCTGCTCCAAATGGTACCATGTCATTTGAATATGCTAAAAATGGTATTCTAAATGAAGAGGTCAGGAAAAGAACTCAGGGATCGTCATCGCAGACTGAGGTTCTGGTTACAGAGCAGAGGGGGAGACAACAAGTGAGGGGTCAGCCCAACAGGGGGAAAAGTAGGAGCAAGTCCAAGTCCAAGTACAAGGACATTGAGTGCCATTTCTGTCACAAGAAAGGTCACATGAAGAGAAATTGCTGGAAGTTAAAGAACAAAAATGGAGAGAGTAGTAGCAAGTCTGAAGAGAGCAATGTTGATCGAGTTGCCACTACTACAAGTGCTGATCTTGTCATTGTTTATGATGATTGTGATGTGAATCTGATCTCTTCTACAACCATGTCATGGCTAGAAGAGAGTTTTTCAGCACTTACACTGCAGGTGATTTTGGTCACTTGAGAATGGGCAACAATGGTCTGGCCAAGGTTATTGGCATTGGTGACATTTGCTTGAAAATGAGCAATGGCTCTACAGTGCTACTTAAGGATACTAAGCATGCTCCTGATGTTCGACTGAATTTGATTTCCATAGGGAAACTTGATGATGATGGTTATGGAAACCATTTTATTGGTGGTATATGGAAAATCAGCAAAGGTTCTCTTATTTTGGCTAAAGGCAC
>JAPKLW010001061.1:154628-249911 GCA_026898455.1 Plectranthus barbatus | reverse complement strand
ATATATATATATATATATATATATATATATATATATATAGGGGAGTGATCATATGAGAACTCCCCTTACCATGTGAAAATAAGAACTAATCTCGGCCATCCAATTGGTGATCCAACGCTCAAGACTAAATAAATTCCGTCTGCATTATAGTGTAGTAAAACATGCATTAAAGGGTAATTTTGTAATATTTTTTCTCTCTCCTCAAAATCATCCTAAATCTTTAAATGATCATACCTCCTTCGATTTAGATTATTTTTTAATGTATCATATATCAAATTAAAGGTAATTTAATTATCTATCAAACGAAATCCCTATTGCATATATTTCGATTTAAAAATCATTGTAAAAAATGAAAATTAGTGATTATATGCATAATTCTCGTAACTGTTCACGAATTCTAAAAAATGAATGGAGTTGCACAATATAATGCATGAAGTTATATTATATAATGCAGAATATGATAGATAAAATACAATAACTTTTTTCCTGCAAGATAAAAAAAAATTAAAATTCATTATTTTTGCATACTGTAGATAATATCATAGTTGTTATAAAAGTTGATCATATATTACTTATTTTTAATTATGTATTTTTTTGTTATATTATATAAATGTATATTACTATATTATATAATGCATGTTTGTTAGGTATATAATGAATGTTTACTAGGTATATAATGCATGTCGAGGTCAATATAATGCATGAAGTTATATAGTTAATACAATTACACAATATAATGCATGAAATTACAGTATATAATGCAGAATATGATAGATAAAATGCAACATGTTTATTTCAGCAAAATCATCATTCATCATTATAATTGCACGTGTTATGTATTATATAGCAATAACATATGAACTATAATGAAAGTAATATAATTTTTCTTTACAATAAAAGTAATACCATATATAATATGCTTAATTCTTGTAACAGTACACAAATTCTTATATAATGAATGCAATTGCACAATATAATGCATGAAGTTACAGTATATAATGCAGAATATGATAGATAAAATGTAACATATTTATTTCAGCGAAATTATCATTCATTATTATATTTGCACTTGTTATGTATTATATAGTAATAACATATGTATTATAATGAAAGTCATATAATTTTTCTCTAAAACAAAAGAAATAACATATATAATGGAGAAAGTAATACTGTATAATGATAGTAATATTGTTCTAAAATAAGAGTAATACCATATTATAATGTAGGAAGATGTTTGTTAGGTATATAATGAATATTTGGTATATAATGCATGTTTCCTATGCATATAATGCATGTTCGTTAGATATATAATGCATGTCGAGATAGAATATGCAAACAGAATTTTAAATAAGTACAAAATGACAAAAATACCCTATAATGCAGGTTTTTTGAGATATAATGACCGAAAATTTTAGTAAAATCCTGAGCATTCATTCATCAAAATCAATGGCGAGTATTGATTCTTATTTCTTATGGTAAGAGTAATTCTCAGTGGATCGCATATATATATATATATATATATATATATATAAATTGATTATGTATTCCTCCCACCTACTACGACCATCAAATATCATACCTACTGTTGTCTTTGACCATACCCACCATAACTGTCTATTGCTATTGTTTTCTTCCTTTCTTGGTCAGAAATTCATGCTTGAATTTGCTACAATATTATACAATTCATGTTATTATATGGTCTACATTATTATTTTTTAGAGTATCTTAATTATACTATTTACTTTTATTTAATATTTTTTTTATATTTATAAACTTTTTAAAAAAATTTTAAATAAAAATTATCAAGTAATCAAAGTTCATAAAAAAAAGAATATTTTAAGCAATGTTATCAGAAAAAGATATCAATTAATTCTTTGAAAATATTAAACTTCCCCATCATCATCATCCATTGGAAATATAAAATCATCAAGTAATAGTATTTTAATTTTGAGTACATTTCAAATTGTGGAATTATTCGTGTATATAATATTAAAGGAGAAATTATAGTTTTTATATTATTAAAAAGTTTGAGAAATGTATGAGGGAAAACAAAATAAGAAATACAACTTGTACAAAAATATTCTAAAATATATGTGCCATCACATGATACACGCTCTGACTTGATCAATCACAAAAGAAAATAAACAAAATTTTCTTTATATATTCTTTTGTCGTCAACTTGCATTTTTATATATTTTCTTACATAGAAATGTGACTGATTTTGGATTACAAAACACGTTTTTTTCTCGAAAGTTGTTGAGTTTTTAGGTTCCTGCTTGCAATGGAAAATAATACATGAATTAATTCTTTCATAGTTCAATCATCCTCTTTTACATATTAATTAATACAAATATCATTTATTTAATCAACGAATACTATGATCCTTCGATATTCATTTTTGTTAGAAAAAGTCGTTGGTTTTACATTGGATCTTCCATTTATTCTTTGAATTATTGATCTTAACTATTTTCTTGTATATAAGGAATGATCCTCGCTGGTTATTTCATAAATGAGATTTTATTTTTCTAACATAAATAAACGCATATTGAATTCCTCTTACTTGCGACTATTTTCTTAATTACTTCACACTTATGTGTTTTTTTTTAAAATAAAATATATTAATTTAAATATTATCACACCCAAATATTTTTATTAATGTTCGAACTTCTTGTTGGAAAACTACGAACAAATGATACAACTTTTTGTAACAAATAATACAACTAAATCGGACGAATCAGAAAACAAAATAAACAAAACAAAGCTAGCCAAGTCGAGGATTTTTATTCCCGCAAGACGAATATCCAACGTAATACTCGGCATGCACCTATGTTAGAAAATTCGATAGAAATATCCTTCCTTTTATGGTATGTTTTGGTGGGTTAAAGAATGTAAAAGTCATCTTAAATAGTTTTAGCTTAGATGAAAAATGTAAAGTCCTGGTTCTTTTTATCGAGTTGTAAGCTGATACTAATCTGGACACTAGACATATCAGTAAGTCTAGTATGCGAGAAAGACTCAACACGCTAAAGTACGCAGTATACTCTAGAAGCCTGGAAAAACATAAGTCTAGCGGAAGTATGGATTTCTCCATGTACAAATCCAGCAAGTATGGTGCAACCAACCAAACCGTACTTAGCAGTACAGTGACCAAGCATACTTCAAAGAGTGACGCCATCAGTATGAAGTTGCAAGTATGCCAGCACCAACATAGACTTCCTAGTCTAGGTCCCAGCACTTGAAGACAAGAAGAAACACATTAGGATTATACTAAAGAATAACATACTTTAAGGATCAGAAGCTTTAAAGTCTGCAAGCACGAAACATCAAGTTTCGTTACCTTGGATAACCAGTCCGGGATTCCTCATTCTTGTAGGGAGTTGTCGGTGAACCGAATCACCAAATCCAAATAAACCGGATCGTTTCATGGATGTTGAGAGCAATAAACATACGATAATCCTAGCATGCTCCTATTAATTTAATGCAGTGGTTATACGAGTTTACCTTAACTCCGTCGTC
Source organism: Plectranthus barbatus (assembly GCA_026898455.1). Lineage (NCBI taxonomy): Eukaryota > Viridiplantae > Streptophyta > Magnoliopsida > Lamiales > Lamiaceae > Plectranthus > Plectranthus barbatus. The sequence goes on along the minus strand of JAPKLW010001061.1, from coordinate 246,395 downwards.
TCAGATTCAATCTTTCGCGTTTGAAATCCAATCTCGATTCAACCACGTGATTTAATTAACACTGCGGAAACGGAAATTAGAACCAGATCTAATTTCAAGAATTAATCAAACAAAAAGCAAAGGGAAGAATAATCTGTTCTCCAGATTAGGCCTTCAGATCTGTATCCCGATGCTGGTCAATCCTGCTACTGGTGAGGATTCCACAGGACTGTGAATGTGTAGGCCAGAGTCAAAAAATTCGACTCCCAAACACACAAGAAGTCGCCCCTATCTCGCTCTCTCCTTAGGGTTTCGAACTGATTTGAATGTTCTAAGGTGGCTAGGGTTTCAGAGAGAAATCTGTCTATTTATAGACCTAGGATTTTATCCCTAATGGGCTGTTGGGCCTCTTTTCAGCATATTTAATTTGGGCCAGACCTAGGACCTAATGCAAATAATAAAGTGGGCCTATGAATTAATTAATTCCCATGTCCACAACCTGGGACACAATTAATTAATTAATTAATATTAATTCTTTTTCACCACAGAATTAATACTGACCTACCCCTTTATTACCACGTTATGACTAAAGGTGGCCACGGGCCGGTTCCAGAAAGGTGGAATCGGAACTGGCCCTTGTAAAAACGGTTACGGTTATGGTTCTGAACCAGAAACGGCGGTTCCAATTCCACACGGTTCCGGTTCGGAACCGGCGGTTCGACGAATATTTTATTTATTTATTTATTTATTTTCAGCAACACTTGGCACTCTCTGATTTGTCGATTTCCAAATTTTCAAAAATTTATCTCGCCGGTTCAACGGTTCGGAACCGGAACCGCCATTTTCGGTTCCGGTTAAAACCTTGAACCTGAACCGGCCCGTCAAAAAACGATTCCAGTTCAGAACCGTGAATCGCCGGACTGGTTCAGGTGCAGTTCCGGCGGTTCCGGTTCCAAATGGCCATCTCTAGTTATGACAACGGGCTGCATTTACTTGAGAATTCTCATATTTAAGGTTACCGGGCATTCATTAATTAATTAGAGCTTCTGACAAGCTCTATCTTCAATTAATTAATATCTTATATTTCCTGAGCAGTACCACTCAAACCTTATCACTCGTGCTTGAACTTAATCAGCCTGCAGGACTTTAACACGATAAATATTATTGAGCTCCTCAGGGAATGTCCCCATCCTATTACTCAAATATGGTTGCCTAACTCCAGTCTCAGGCTGTTCTACACGAACTGCTGCTACCCAAGATGCGGGTATACGAGCACGTTACTCAGGCTCTCCACCATGGCAAGTCAAAGCAACAATCAACCCGTGCATACCCCTGAACATTCGTTAGGTTATGGACTCAATCAAGATCGAGATCTTGTATTCTCTGATGTCAGACAACAGAATACATCTCACTGTGGTCCAATCAATACGCAACCGCACGTATCAGCATATCAAGTAATCAAGATAGATTACTTCTTTCCGACTATGCTGCAGCCTATACCGACAGACTTATCCTCGTACACTGTCTCGGCTATGATAATATTTATATCTCACTAGGTCGAGTGATCATACTGTCTTCTGCGATCTACAACACGCCGTATGATCGTCCCTATCGATGAGATAAGAGGATACCGTTGTTACTCGCATGTAAGTTTGTTAACAGATAGGAAATACAGTTGAATGTATAATCATTGTAATAAATGCTTTCTGTATACAAAACCCAACAATCTCCCACTTATACTCAAAGCATTACACTCGCTGTTATAGAGTATACAGTGCGTCTATCTAGCCTTGCTATTACATCAACCACTGCCAGTGGTAGGCATCCACCTCAGACCCAGTCCACGAATATGTCCTTCGTAAATTTTCTGTGGTAAGCACTTTGTGAATGGATCAACTAGGTTGTCCCTAGTGTCAATCTTCTTGATCTGCACATCGCCCCTCGATACGATTTCTCGTATGGTATGATACTTTCTCTCTATGTGTTTGCTCGCCTTGTGAGTCCGTGGTTCCTTCGAGTTCGCCACTGCACCAAAGTTATCACAATAAATTGTGATGCTCTTAGGCAAACTCGGAATCACATCCAACTCTAAAAGGTAATTCTGGAGCCATACCCCTTCTTTCGAAGCTTCGGAGGCGGCGACATATTCCGCCTCCATGGTGGAGTCAGCAATGCATTTCTACTTTGAGCTCCTCCAAGATACAACTCCACCTCCCAGGGTAAACACATATCCTGAGGTTGATTTCTTCTCATCCTGATCCCCTTGGAAATCCGAGTCCGTATATCAAAAATAAATTTTAATCAAATATATCAAGCGAACCTAAGCATGCTCCTTCAAAATTAATTGCAAAGGGATAGATCTACGGAATACCTGAACTCCAGCGACTGATCTACAGATCTAGATCAATGACGGAGACAATGGAGAAGTAGATCTGGATGTGGGATCGATCTAAGCTATTGTGTTCCGACAGATCTGATCTTCTGATCTGTTTCTTTGCTCCTCAAAAATCTGGTGAGGATACGCTACCGAGTTGAATCAGAGATCCGGAGGGATCGATCAATTCCTCCCAATAATAGTCATCGCCCCTCTCTCTCTTTTCTCTCTAAGTTGTGTAAAATTAATTTGATCTAAAGAGAGGAAAGCTTATATAGTGCTAGGGTTTACAAAATCCTAACCCTAATGGGCTCTGAGCAGATTGTGGGCCAGACCAGGGACCAAATGCAAATAATAAAGTGGGCCCTCTTTATTAATTAATTTCATGTCCAACCCAGAACATATTTAATTAATAAAACATTATTTTAACCTTCACCACAGGAACAATGCTGACTCACCCCTTTATTACCATGTAATTTGGAACGGGTTGCATTAAACTTGAATGATCCACATATTTAAGGTTCCAGACATTCATTAATTAATTTGGCTTATGACAATTAGCCATAATTAATTAATCTCTTATTTCCTGAGTAGTACCACTCACTCTTTTTCACTTATACCTGAATTAAATAATTCAACCTGCAGGGTTTAGCATAATGAACCTTGTGAGCTCCTCAGGGAATGTCCCCATCCTAAAGCGAATATGATTACCTACATGTCTGATCTAAGTAAGCCACACACAAACCGCCACACCCAATATGCAGGTATAAGAGTACATGAAAGACTCGCCACCCTAGCAAGTCAAAGTGTGGTCAACTTATGTATGCCCCTTAGCCTTTCATTAGGATTAAGATCATAACAAGTATCTAGAGATCTGGCTCATTCATATGTCAATTAGAATGGCACATCTCACTGTTGATCCCATCAATACATGAAGATGTACCGACACGTCAAGTAGCTAGGATAAACTCACTTATAAACTGATGTGCCGCAGCCTAAACCAACAGCCTATCCAGGGACTGTCTTAGCCGTGATACTGTTTATATCTCACTAGGTCAAACGATTCATATGATCCTCTATGATCTCCTACACACCATATGATCATCCTTATAGGCGAGATAATAGGATATTATAGTTCGTATCGTATGTTTGTTATATCAGATAGTGACTATGTAGATTTAATACATTTCTGAATACTAGTGTATCAAACGAACACACTTAATCATAAATCCTTTTAGTATACAATCCCAACAATCTCCCACTTACACTCAAAGCATAATACCATTGCTTTATCAGAGTATTAAATGTGTCTATATCAGACCTAGCTTATTTACACGTTTATCAACTAGTGATCAATTCTACTTTCATATTCAGACTACGAGCGTGACACTCATAATTCTTCTAAAGCAGACACCGTGTAAATAAATCTGCTAGACCTTTATGCCAATCACTCCCACTTTATACACATCGTCTCTTATCACGATTTCTCGTATGATGTGGTACTACATATTCTATGTGTTTCATCACATTGTGAGTCTTGGGTTCCCTTGAATTTATCATTGCACCATCATGATCATAGTACCTTGTGATTCTATTAGGCGAACTCGGAACACACACCTCTAGAGGACAATAACAGAGTTATACTGCTTCTTGCGAAGCTAATGAAGTTGTTACACACTCAGCCTTCATACCGGAATTTACAACACACTTCTCAGTTAGATTCCTATAACTCTTCCTCCAAGGCCAACACATAGTTAGAGGTCGATTTCCTTCCTTATGATCCTCCTGGATATCCGATGACATTTAACCCACAGGGCACATTTATAAATCAATGTGCCTGTCCAGAGTCAAATTGATATTTGTTTACCATGCTTACAACATCACAGATATCTGACTTCGTTCATTACCATATAGAAAGACAACAATACTTTCTTGGCATGGAACGAGTCACCACAGAATCAATTTAAGTGACTTAAGATACCTGAACATCCTTTTTCTTGTGATAACACAAGACTTTAATCCAAAGGACATTCCAGTATCTCATATGCCCTACTTCTGAAACTGTTTGGATAACCCTCTCTTTACGCCTGACAGTATCTTCACACCGTTTCCGAATGTGAAAACACCATCTACATAATGTGCAAGGAAAACCACGCTTCCGATGACACATAACTGGTACATGAAACTCTCGTTCTCGATATGAAATATCGGAACGTCTGTTTCATGACCTTGAAGCTCCCTTTAAGTTCATACTTGAACTTCCTTGGCTTCTAGACAAGATGTTGCTCATCTTACTACACATGAACTTATCTAGTTGATTCATATAGATGTCATCACCTTTTATTAAGGTACCCATTTGTGAAAACACGGATGATGTCATCTACCTTCCAGATACTTAGGTTCATATGTGTTGTTATGGACAAAATAATTCGAATAGATTTAACAGTTGCAACCAGTGAGAAGATCTTGTTATGAAACAAACCTTGCTCACAAACCTAGACTTTTAAAATATACTAGGTTACCATTCGAACATTTCTTTACTTGTATATTAATCAGACGTGTATAGCTGGAAAGCTATTTAGTAACAATGATCCTGATATACAACCATAACTTTAGAATGATTCATTTCTGAATCCATGAATTGACATCATTATACTGCATCGTTTGTCTTAACAGTTTCATTGTGCATAGAATAATACAATATTCTTCGTCAACTGAGAATAAGTCCGAAGACTATTTCCCATGAACCAGTACTGTTAAGCCTGTTAAGGCAACCTCCCACTGCAACGACACTCCTTTTTATGTTATCAGTTATTGGTGCATTAATTTGTGGTTTACCACCTTACATGGGCGGCCGACCGTGCAATTGGTACCATACCTTCCGAGGTATGCTCAATTTGCCACGGGGTATTTCCTAATAGATTTGAATTGTCTTCTCTAAATCATTGGAGGACAATCTTTCATTTGGATTCTGGTTTCATCCGATACAACTTTCTTGTATTTATGATACATAAAGAAACCACTTTTTCGTTTACTTGGGATAGCCCACAAAACAGTATTAGCTTAAAACCTTTCTTCTAACCAATTAGTTTCCTGTATCAGATTAAAAGCCGAACTACCCATCATTGCCATTCAACAAAGTCAAGATCCACTAGGGTATTAAGAACCAATTTAGAAGACACTGGTTTAAACACATACATTACTGCTTTTTAGCGCACTTCCCAAAACGAAAAAATGGCATAGCTAATTAATTTTAAAGAACCTTATTTATTCCGTTCTTCCTACACCATCCCTTTTTGAGAGATAACAGGTGCAGTCAACTGGGATACAATCCCTTTGCTCTGCTAGATACTGTAAAATACATTACTTGAGATACACACCATTATGAAGAGATCATAATGTCTTTAAGGTCTTGTTTAACTTTTTCTCTACCTTTAGTCTTAAACTCTCTTGATTAAAGCAAGAGACTAAGACTGGTAGTGAATCAGATAAACATATCCATATCTTAAGTAATTAAAGTATTAATGCCTATTTAAGGCAACTGCGGAAATAGACTCAACACAGAGCAAATACGAAATTACTTCTAGAGATACAATCTCCTATTAAAAGACATGGTTATCATCTTATACCTCTGAGTAGTTTTCATAAGTACCATTCTTAGGAATACCTAGATAAAATCCATAATTCCATGAATTACTTAAAACTACTAAGACCGATGTAACCTTATCTCAAGAAAGATTCTATAATAAGCCTTAGAATACTGATGGTTTATATAAACAAGTAATGAAGTGATAAACATCCATTTAATAATAGAAAACACTGTTATTTATTATGATAGCGAAAAACTCTATCTAAATAACTGATAATCCATAAAGGATAAATGGAAATAGTTCTTCAAATCAAAACTAGATATCTTTTCAAAACATGAAAGAAATGATGTTTATTATAAACCCAAAGCAAAAACTCCATTAGCTTGAGCATCATCTCTAGCAGCTTTCTTGGAGTTGGTAATCCCGTCATCTTCAAGCATTATCACCAGCTTGATTCCTTGCATGACACAGCAAAAACATGATTAGTGCTTACAGTAAGTATTACTCTCATAAGAGTAGAAAACTGATACTAAACATGCAAATGATGACGTACCTTGTCCATTGGTGTTAGCACCCAGTTTGCTTTCCAGTGTCTTAGCTTGCCACAACAGTAACACTTGCCCTTTCTTTTAACTTTCCCAACCTTTTTCTTTGGAGCAAAGGCTCCATTGTTCCCACCAGCCGTTTTCTTAGTTTTATTCCTAGTCATTCCTTTAGATTTTGTTCGTTTAGGAGCACCAGGATGACTACCGGTAGAAACCAAAACTATTTTATCGGGTTCCATCAGGGACTCTGCTGCCATCAAGTCACTGAGCAACTCATTAAGAGTATACTCCTTCTTGTTCATCACAGCATTCAATCTAAAGTTTTCAAAGGACTTGGGAAGAGAATTTAGTATGATATCGACCTGGGCTTCCCCGTCAATACCACCACCATGCAACGTTAGTTCATCCATGAGGTGAGTCATGGCAACCACATGCTCTCTCACTTAACTGCCCTCAGACATTTTCTTACTCACAATCTCTCTCATGAGATTGAATCTGACAGTTCTGTCTGTCTCCCCATAAGTCGCTGTGAGACTATCCATAATATCACATGCCTCATCATAATGCTGATGCTGCAGCTGCAGTACCTTATTCATAGTGGTCATCATGTAGCATTTAACTACATTGTTGGACTTGATCCACTTATCATAAGGTTGCCGCTGCTCAGTAGTAGAGTTAGCAACGAGGACTTGCGGACACGGTTTAGAAAGGACAAACTTGTGTTCTTCCGCAATAAGGATATAATCCAAATTACGCTTCCATTCAAGGAAATTTGGACCATTGAGAGGATTTTGTGCGAGTATGTTAATGACATTATTCATAGACATAGCTGAAAAACAAATAAGCGGATTAAAGTAAACACATACTACGAACAATTGAAACAAATATGCATAGAACCTTTAGATAAAATGATGCAATTTGCTTCCTCCAATTGCCCAAGCTAATCTACCGCATGCTGCTTCAGCAGACGTTTACGGCAAATGCTCAACTAGACCAAAATAGGTCCTTTAATTTCTCTCCATGCCAGGTATCCACCGGCAAAAGAAATTAATATTGGAGATCTTTAGACCATGTTCACCTATCCGGAGCAGGGACATCATTCATGAGTTATACTCCAGGCAACATCTAAGCCAATTAACCACAATCCTAACTCCGGATGTTAAAAGGCAATTTGGTATACGTACTCGACCCATACCGCATCCCCTTTACATCCTTCGTTATCTCATTTAGATTAATCTTAGAGACTAGTGAAAGTTGTCTCAATGCAAGCCGCTTCAGCAGACGTTTGCTTAGAGGCTCCCACTTCTTATCTTAAACTAAAAATTTTATTTAGAAACCTCATCGCATTAGAACTTGTAATTTATTTCTAATGCAAGCTACTTCACCAGACGTTTACGCTTCGAAATGCCTTAATTCTAATGAAAGGCCGTGTTTGTGGAGGTCTAATGATTTTAGTTTAAAAAATTTACCAAAATCCAGCTTAGGATTTTAAATCTCTAAAGGTTTCATGCGCACACATTATTTAATGTATCATAAATTATGTCATATCTAAAATTCCATCATAAATTAATATGATTCTGGAATTTATAGACACAATTTAAAACATAAAATAAATCACATAAAGCATGCTCAATAATTAAATAATTATAACATGCTTAAATGGTAAATAAATAAAGTAAGTAAGCATGCTTTCCTATTATTTACTAGTGCGCACATAATAAATCACATCAGTACGAGAATAAAATAAATAAACAAATAAATTCTCGTGGCCCTTCAGATGCGATTACATGGGAAATAATTAAATCTAACTATTACAAGATTTAATTTCTGATACAGATCTTCAAACTGGGCCTCCGTTGGACTTGAAGTCTGAATCGGGCTGGAAAATCAGCATTTGGGCTTCAAATTAGGGTTTCTAGCCCAAACAGCAGCCAAACCCTAATTTTTCAGGACAGCGGGCCGCCTTCGGGCAAACGAGTCCGAACTACGGCCCGGGCAGCAAAAACCCTAAGGTTTTGCAAACCCTAGCCGCCAGCAGCAAGCAGCCCAGCCGCCGCCGCCCTTCAAACAGCTGCCGCCAGACCACCACGCTGGCCGCCACCGGTGGCCCAGCCTCGTCCGACAGCAGTCGTCGCGCGCCGCTGCTCCTCCCGTCCTGGAAACGCGCTAGACAGAAACAGCACCACCGCACGCAGAGACCTCGCGCACGGCTTCTGTCTGCTGCCCACGACCGACGAGCCCGTCCCCTGCCACCGTCACACGCCCGCGCACACAACAGCGTCCATCCTGAGTTTTGAAATGGCTACGACTCACATCCACTGAGTTTGCGTGCGATCCACAGAGGCTACCCACGACGGAAACCTAGCCGCCGCCCTTGCTGCCTTCTGTCATTCTGAGCACCACGAAAAAAATAGTTGCTCACCGGCAATTACAATGATGTGAGGATGAACTGGCGCGGCCCAGCCACACACAAAACTGAATTCCGCCGTGCCGCCGCTGCAATGGTAGCTGAAGCCGCCGCCGGGTCAGACTGCTGGTCTGAACTGAGCTGAAAAATTGTCGTGAGATCTGAACTGGGTTCTTCGTCTCTTCGTTCTTCTGGATCTCAGATTTTTACAGACTTAAAAAAATAGAAAATACAAAAATAGATCTAAATCTATTACATGATTTTCCCTATTAAATCTAACCACAGATTTTCTCGTGGTGAAAAACTGATCCAAAAAACGAGAAGGCCACGAGAACAAAAACAGCCACGATAATTTAAATCCATCCATGAACATACATATTTATTTAATTTCAATTTATCCAGGATAGAGCCTAAGAACTAGAACCTGGCACTGATACCAATTGTAGGATTTGAGTCTACAATAGACAACGTGAGTTGTCACTTTAATTAACTTGCCAAGGATCGTTCTTAGGATATCAAAAATAAATTTTAATTAGAAAAATCAGGCGAACCTAAGCATGCTCCTACAAAATTAATTGCAAAGAATGGATCTACGGAATACCTGAACTCCAGCGACTGATCTATAGATCTAGATCGATGACGGAGATAATGGAGAAGTAGATCTGGATGTGGGATCGATCCAAGCTATTGTGTTCCAACAGATCTGATCTTCTGATCTGTTCCCTTGCTCCTCGAAAATCTGGTGAGGATACGCTACCGAGTTGAATCAGAGATCTGGAGGAATCGATCAATTCCTCCCAACCGTGTTGAAACCTTCACACCAGTTGCCAGATTGGAGGTAATTCGGCTATTTCAAGCTTACATGGCATATCAGAATTTTATAGTCTTTCAAATGGACGTGAAGAGTGTCTTCCTGAATGGTGAGCTAAAGGAGGTAGTGTGCGTGGAGCAACCTCCAGGCTTTGAAGAAGGCAACCGTGTCTACAAGTTGCAGAAGACTCTCTATGGTCTAAAGCAAGCACCGTGAGCTTGGTATAAGACCCTGTCTCAGTTTCTACTGAAGAATGGCTTCAGCAAAGGGAAGATCAACAAGACTATCTTCCTAATCAAGGACGCTGAAAACATATTGCCAGGTTCAGATCTATGTGGACAACATCATCTTCGGATTGAAAAATCTAGATCTTTGCGAGAAGTTTGCCCAGTTGATGAAACATAATTTTTAGATGAGCATGATGGGCAAGATCCCGGAGAGTATCTTCATCAACCAAAAGAAGTATACAAATGATATTATCAGCAAGTGTTGTCCAGAGAAGACAAGATCGCTGAGGATTCTGATGAGCCCCACGAAGCAGATAACTTTAAATGAGAAAGGGGAACCAGTGAACCCAACTAGCTATTGAGGCATAATAGGGTCCTTGCTCTATTTGACAGCAAGTACGCCCAACATTTCTTATGCCATCGGAGTGTGTGCCAGATTTAAAGCTAATCCCAAGAAATCGCACATGGAAGCTGCTAAAAGGATCGTCAGATACCTCAAGTGGGCGCAATCTCTAGGAATTTGGTATCCGAAGTGTGACGAGCTCAATCTCAATGGATACTCAAATTCGGACTTCGGAGGATATAGAGTGGACCGAAAAAACACCTATGGCACATGCCAGTTTCTGGGTCTCAAGCTGGTCTGTTCGTTCAGCAAGAAGTAACACTCTATTGCAACCTCTACCACAGAGGCTAAATATGTGGCTGCCACCAGTTGTTGTGCTCAATCCTGTGGATCAAGCAGCAACTGATGGATTATGATATTAACACTAGATGTGTCCCAATCTATTGTGACAACAATAGTGTAATGTACATCACAAAGAACCTCATTCATCATTCCAAAATGAAGCACATCAACATCCGACATCATTTCTTCCAGATCAAATAGAGAAGAAGGATATCTTGGTCGATTACATTTGGACAGACGACCAACTTGCATATATCTTCACCAAGTTTCTCCCAAAAGCAAGATTCAAAGAGTTGTGCATCAAACTTGGGATGTTAGAGCTTGATGATATTCGGAAAGATGAAGATTGAGTCCAAGATCTCAATCTCATGGTTATATTTGAATGGTCGCGGAATACATTTGAGTCCAAGCTCTTAAATACAGGCTTATGGTTTTCATAAGGCAACACTAGGTTTGGCCCATAGTGTTTGATTGTTGGTATTTTCGAGCTGGTGAACTTTGGAAGCAACCAACTAGAGAGTATTCATTGATTTACAATGGGTCAAACTAGAAAAATCCTCAACCAGCAAAGTACCTCCGAGTTGGTGATCTACCAGGGGTCAGACTAGTAAAATCCACAAGCAGCAGCATACTGAAGATCAACCAGCATGCGCGGATGTCAAGGGTGGGAGTTACAAAGATCCTCATTTACACACCACATTTAATGTGTTGTAGGCCAAAGGAGGAATAGGAATGCGCCATGATATCGCACACTTCATGTAGCCTGAAGTTCAAAAGACTTTGAAGACTTTGTGCAACAAATGCCGAAGATATCAGATTTTTCGTTACAAATCTCATGAAATTCGGACCGTGCATTGATGCACATGATTTTTCTATATAAGGTGTGTTTTCTTCCCTTTAGAAGACTCAGTTTACACATTGAATATTCTCTAAGACATTCATCTTTTGAATTTCTGCCTTCCCCCTATTATGACCCTTCCCTTGTCAACCATGGCGAATCCATGCTCTGGGCATGAGGAGTGTTCGGAGGAGATCAATGAACCACCCACCGCCTACACACTGGTGATCATTGAAGATAGTGTGTTTTGTGCGGGTGATAAGCTCATATTTACACTCACTTATCCGTGTTTTTCTCCTTTGTTTTAGTGCTTGTGATGTTAAGTTTCGTAGGTTTTTGAGGCTAAAAGTGAGCAAATGGTGAAAAGAGCCGAGTTTGACAGAGTTGCCGCTTCGAATGACACACGGGAAGTCGACCGATGAGGAATATAAGCCAAAAACCTGAAGCTAGACATCTGTGTCAACCGACACAAAGAATGTCGATCGACACAGAGGTCGGATGTCGATCAATGATATGTGTGCAAAATGACCTATTTTTCGATGTGTGCGCGTGCATGTTTTTGGCCATTTTACCCTCATATCATATACTTTCGTTGTTCTTTTGTCTTGTTTTCGTGTTTTCATGTTTGAAATGTTGTAGGATGTGTTTTGAGCATAATATGGCATATTTGGTGGAGTTTTGGAGGAAAATCGTCCGAGTTTGGAGTTCGAGGAGGTTTGGTTTGTCCTAGTGGAGGGAAAGGAGAGTTTCGGAAGCTTGGAGGACCCGCCCGGCCGAGCAAAGCAGGCTCGGCCGAGTTGAGCCGGGCAGAGGGCTCGCTCAACCGAGTAGTGCAGGCTCGACCGAGCCTGGCTGGCAGAGAGCAGGCTCGGTTGAACGGTTCTGGCTCCGCCGAGCCAGAACGTGCTTCCCTGATTGCTGCGGTTCCTAGGATAGCTCGGGCGAGCCTTGGTTGGCTCGGGCGATCCAAGGCCCTGTTTGCTCGTCTATAAAAGGGGAAAATCAGTTAATTGAAGAAATTTTGCCCAAAATTAGAATAACCGTCACGATACTTCTCCCTAGATTCATCTCAAAACATCTCCCCAACCAAAATCAAGGGGAATCAAGCCACATTCCATACATTTGGTGAAGATTGAAAAAGGAAGAGAGGTAGATTGGATTCAAAGAAGATAACCGAAGAAGATCAATCGTTGACCTTGAAGTTTTGTAATGAATTCTTTCAATTTCCAATTTGTATTGTACTTAACACAAGGTATGGAGAACTAATTTTATTAGTGAGTGTTGTATTACGGATATTGTGATGGATTGAATCGATTATGCTTGTTTACTTTCCTATGAGGGGTTGATTTGCACTTGAGCTTGTTCTTGCCTATTAGGTGTAGGTAATACCCAGCCTTTAGGTAGTTGACGTGAACGTTGCAGCCAACACGCGGACGGAATCGTCGTGATAAGTGCATAATCTTATAGTTCTAGTTCCAATCCATGTGCGGTGCTAGGATTGTAGGGCGATAATCGTCGGTCGGTTGGGAGTGGCTTAGGAGTTAATAACGTAGCTGGTTGCAACTCTTATTGTCATCTACCGCTAGTTATCCGTAGCAAGTGACTAGTGACATTAGAGTCGGTTGCTCAACCTCATAGGAATTAAAGTTTATTTGCAACATAACTTGGTTTAATTCGGAACAATTGAAGTTTACAATCACTCACTATCTTCTTGGATTGTTGGATTTGTTATCTTAATCTACCTATACAATTGATTGAATTGTTAGCTTGGAGAAGTTGTAATTAGTTTACAAGTTGATTGATTGCACTTAAAGTTTTGTTTACAATTCATCGCCTAGATAGATAAAAATCAACGACTTTTGTGTAACCTAGCTATTGATACCCTTCAATGGAGTAGATGATATCCACTTGAGCGAATTAGAAAAGAGACCGGATTGATAATTTTAACGTGTTATTTGTGTGTGCTTCACACGACTACCACGTTTTTGGCGCCATTGCCAGGGAATCTTTTAGTAGGTCTTGTAGAATTATTGAAAGTTGAAGTATGGTATGCTAGGTGTTTGAGGAAATGTTTGTGTGAATATTTTTACTAACATTGATTTGTTTGTTATTTGTGTTTGTTTGTTTTTGTTAAATTGTTTACTTGTAATTGGTTTTGTGGATTTTTCCTAGGTAGTTTATGATCATTCGATCAAAGGCTAGAGAGCTAGAGGCAAGGAAACTTCAAGAAAGAAGAGCACATATTCAAATTGATTTTGAGATGGCTAACCATGGAGAAGACACGGTTAGGATAGAAGAGTTGGAAAGGCAACTCGAGTTGATGAAAACTATGATTAATGAGAGGAATGGTCCGAGGAGACCATTACAAAATCTTTTTCGACCTCAAGGTGAACAATTAACGGGAGGTTTTCGGTTAGGAGTAAATGCCACGCAATTTGAGATAAAGCCACAGTTGGTCCAAATGATACAAAACAACCAATTTGGGGGGCATATAACCGAGGATCCAAATGTTCATATTTCTCGATTTTTGGAGATTACTGATACTATAAAGATCAACCAAGTGCCTCAAGATCAAATACGGCTGCGGTTATTCTCATTCTCTTTGAGAGATGGTGCTAGGAATTGGTTCGAAGGCTTGGACAAATTAAATATTGTCACTTGGGAAGAGTTGAGAGAGAAGTTTCTATTCAAGTTTTTCCCACCAAGTTTGACTTTGAAGAGAAGGGCTGATATCACATCGTTTGGGCAAAGATACGATGAACCTCTGTACGAGGCATGGGATAGGTTCCGAGAGCTTCTACGGAAATGCTCAAGACATGGACTTTCTCGGAGTCAACAGATTTGCCAGTTCTACGAGGGATTAAACTATGAAACGAAAGTGATGTTAGATGCTTCATCGGGAGGAGCATTTCTTGATCTTGAAGAGGAAGAAGCTTGGAGGACCACTGAGAAAATGGCGGAGAATAGTTTCCATTGGCATAAGGAACGCAAGGACTATCGATCGGTTAAGTCGGTAAATGAGGCCAAGGAAAGTGAAGAATTCAAAGAGCAAATTGCGCTCATGCAAAAGAAGCTTGATGCATTGTCTACATCGGGAAATAGAAATGAGGATATGATGGTAGTTCGGCATGAAGAGTCGCATCCGGAGAGTTTGAATTTTGTGAATCAAAGAATGGGGTTCAATGCTCGTCCCCAATACAATCCACAGGGGAACATGTACTATCATCCGTCCAACCGTTTTCACCCGAATTTTTCCTATGCTAATCCAAACAACGCTCGCAATAGTCCATTACAAATTGAAAAGGGAAGTAGTGGTCAAGGATATGCTGGGGGAAATAGTAGGTATGCAAACTAAGAACCGAGGAGAAATTTTAATGAAGAACTGGATAAGAGATTTGAGAAGTACGATGACATGTTTTCCGAAATTCAACTTCAAATTTTTGCTATCGCTAAACAATTAAGCGGGAAGCATCAAGCCGGGAAGTTTCCGAGTGATACGGAAGTGGTGCAAAAGAAAGGTTGTAACATGGTAGAAGGTGAAAGTAGGATGGAGGAAAACTTGGAAGTGATGACCCCTAAGATTGAAATGGGGGAAGTTGAAGAAGAGTTGAAAGTAGACATTGAAGAAGGAAAAGAAGCTGAGGTAGAAATTGAGAACAAAGAATCGGAGAAGGGGGAGCAAACTAAGAACGTGAGTTTCTTTGATTACGTGAAGAAAGGTGACATCGAAATACCTTTACCGGAGGAGATAGAAAGGGTACCTATGTTGGAGAAGTTAGTTGGAGAAGAGATCTTGGATTGTGGTACTTGTGAGCTTGGAGAAAGGAATATTGCTAGTAAGAAAGAAGATCCCAGAGGTTTCGTAGTTTGATGTAAGATTGGAGATAAATGTATTGAGAAGGCATTGTGCGATTCCGGAGCGAGTGTCAACCTTATGTCATGGGACTTGTACAAGGAGTTGGAGGTTGGGAACCTTAAATCTACAAGTCAAGTGCTTCAATTGGCTAATCATGCTTTGTTTTGCCCAAAAGAGGTGGTTGAAGATGTCCATGTTGAAGTGTTGACGTTTACCTTTCCGGGAGACTTTCTTGTAGTTGACATGAAAAATAATGGGGGTATACAACTGATCTTCGGGAGGCCATTTTTGCACACAGCCGATGCTTTATTTGACATGAAACATGGTGAACTTACATTCCGTTGTTGTGGCAAGGAAGTCATATTTTCTTTACCTCCGAAGAATGTGGATGCAAGTGAAGTTGAGAAAGTTGGAAAAAAGTAAACGATGAAGGATGTGCTTGATCCGGGTTTAAAACTTATGAGTGAGGAGAATGAAGTCTACAAAGATCCGAAAGATGAAGAGGACCTTGATCAAATTCGTATGAAGAAAGCTCGAGTGGATACGGATCCACCACGAAGTGCAAGAAGGAAACTTCTTTTCTCGGAGGAGCATGTGATTATTGATCGAGGTATGAGTTCCGGTTCAGCACCTTTTGAGCACGATTGACATGAGGTATGATCGTCAAGCTTTCGACGTTAAACAAGCGCTTATTGAGAGGCAACCCAATGTTTAAATTTTGTTACTTTGCATTTTTTAATAATGGTTTGTTATTGATTTTTGTTTAATAATGTGGTTTGTTGTTGTAAAGGGTTCCTAATTGTTTGTGGTGCTACACTTTCATTTGACAATGTGTGTATGAAGGATAGAAAGGATGGAAGGCAACATGATCGAGAAGATGCTGAAAAGAGGGTGAAAATAGGCGAAAGTAGGGGTAGCTCGGCCGAGCGGTGCAGGCTTGGCCGAGCTGGGTTGAAGGCCTCGGATATGGGCCTCGCTCGAGGCTCGACCAAGCCCATGCGTTCCAGCAGTCGCGCGGACAGACCTCTCGCTCGGCCGAGCCGCGTGCAAATTTAAATGCTCGCTCGACCATTTGCATCTCGGTCGAATTTCTCTTCTAAAATTTTCTCCTATACTTTGGTGCTTTTAATTGTTCTATCTCACTTGTCAATTTTACTTATGGCTAATAGGCATGAAATTGGGGTTTCTCCTTTTTCTTCCATTTGCAGGCCTGAGGGTTTTAATGACGATGAATATGCACATAACATTGAGTTAACACAAAAGCAAGTGATTGGAACTACATACTTATGTTGTGCAACTTTCGAAGCCTTGGATTTTAAGAAGGATATTTGGAGATTGCTCACTCCAATGGGATGGAAGAAATTGCTCTATGGTAGATGGCCGACGTATGTGTGGTTGACGAGGGAATTCTTGGCCTCTGTTCAAGTCATTTCGAATGCAAATGGTGTGCCGGTTCTGGTAAAATTTAAACTTGTTGGTCAAGAATTTTCTTTGAGAAGACAAGATATTGATCGGATGTTTGGATGTTCAGTGAATTCTGTGTGTGTATTTGATGAACTTAATCCTCTTGCATTTTGGGAGTCAATTTCTGGAGTTAGTGTTTCTGGTGATTTTGATGTGCAAACTTGTAGGTCATTCATGATTAAGAATCCTATCGTTCGTTATCTCCATAATATGTTAGAGGGGTGGTCATGTGGTTTTGATGGATCTGGTGCTGTTAATATTTCCAATTTGCAATTTATGTTTGCTTTGTTGAATGGACGGGAATTCTCCATTGGTGGATGGTTAATGGAGAGTTGGAACAACACTTGCAAATCTGCAAGTTCAATTATCTGTGGTGGTGGATTGATGTTGCCAATTTTTGAATTTTGTGGTGTTGTTTGGTTAAGAGATTTTGCTCCTGGTTTGAGCCTTGATACAACCGCATTGGTTAAGAAAGCTTTCTTGGTCCCATCTAAGTTTGATGATTGTTATTTCTACAAATTTGGTGATTTGGGAATTGAACTGCCTAACCGTGCGTTAACTGAGATTGATGATCTGCATGACCATTCCAACTGGTTGATGAATTCCGAAGCTCATCTAGATATGGCTAGATTAATTGTTGCTCGGTGTGAAGAAGGGATCCTGATGCCATGCCTGTATTGCTGTAGTATTCGGCCACCACAGGATGAAGAGGACTAACGTCAGCTACCACCGACTGATCAAGGGGAGTAAGAGCGCACCGGTTACCTTTTTACAAACTTAGTCTCACTTGACTAAGTTTAGGGGGAGTGGTCGGTATCCGATGCTCTTCTCTGGTTTACTCTTCTATCTCTATCTTTATCTTTATCCTTAGTTTAGATTAGTTTGTTGAATTTGAATAACATTGATCCTTCGATATGGTTGTAATATGATATTGATCTACTTTTGTTTGATTATGGATTTTGGGATGTTGAGTTGGCTTTTATTTCTATTGAATGGTTGTGATGAATAATTTCGCGAGCTTGCATGAGTTGAATTCTTTCTATTTGGCTTTGGTGCGTGGATATGTATAATGGTTTGGTATGAATGGTTGTGCTAGTGGATGAATGTTATAATTTTTTTTCTTGAGATGTTGGTTTGTGGAAAGATTGGTAGATATGAGAGCTTATTGGTTTTATTATGTTCAAATTGTTTGGTGGTGTTGTATTGATGTGTAGTAGGTGCAAATAAGGAATGGAGAGCGGTTTGATCATGCCTACCGATGGGTAACCCTTTCTATCGTTTCTCCTACCATTTAGTTTCAATTTAATTGTTCATGGCATGTAGATTGTTAATTAGGTTGTTGAGTGCTTGTCGTGTGTGTATGATGTGATGGGTTTTGTATACTGAGAGCATTTATTACAATGAGTATACAATGGTTTATTTCTCCTATCTGTTAACAATCGTACATGTATGAACAATGGTATCCTCTTGTCTCCGATAGGGACGATCATATGGCGTGTTGTAGATCGCAGAAGACAGTATGATCACTTGACCTAGTGAGACATAAACCTGATCACAGCCGAGACATCGTATGAGGATACGTCTGTCCGGATGGCTGCGGCATTGTCGGAGTAAGTAGTTTGTCTTGGTTACTTGACATGCTGGTACGTAGAGGTGGCGTATTGATGGACCGCAGTGAGATGTATTCGTCTGTCTGACATCAGCGAATACAAGATCTCGTTATATTGATTGAGCCCAAACCCTAACGAAGGTTCAGGGGTTTGCACGGGTTGACTGTTGCTTTGACTTGCCATGGTGGAGAGCCTAAGTAACGTGCTCGTATATCCGCATCTTGGGTAACAGCAGTTCGTGTAGTACCGCCTAGGACTGGGTTTAGGTAACCATATCCAAGTAATAGGATGGGTCCCTGAGGAGCTCAATAATATTCATCGTGCCAAAGTCCTGCAGGCTGATTAAGTTCAGGCACGAGTGATAAGGTTTGAGTGGTACTACTCAGGAATAATAAGATATTAATTAATTGTAGTTAGAGTTTGTCAGAGGCTCCGATTAATTAATGGATGTCCGGTAACTTTAAATATGGGGATTCTCAATTAATGCAGCCCGTTCTCATAACGTGGTAATAAAGGGGTAGGTCAGTATTAATTTTGTGGTGAAAAAGAATTAATATTAATTAATTAATTGTGTCCTGGATTGTGGGCATGAGAATTAATTAATTATAGGCCCACTTTATTATTTGCATTAGGTCCCAGGGCTGACCCAATTAAAATATGCTGAATTGAGCCCAAAATGGCCCATTAGGGTTTCCAACCCTGGGTCTATAAATAGACAGCTCTCTCTCATAAGTTCTAACAGAGTTGAAACACACTAAACCCTAGAGAGAGAGGAGGCGCCGTTTTTGGTAGAGAGGGAGGAGAATTCCGATTCTGGTCCTGCTCAGAGTACAGATCTACGGAGTCCTCACCAGTAGTAGATCTGAACAGCATTGTGACACAGCCCTGAAGATCTGATCTGGAAAACAGATTTCTTTCTTTCTTCCCTCTTTATTTTCAATTTTAATCTAGAAATTAGATCTCTAATTTCTGTTTTCGCAGATTAAATCGGCTTGCGTGGTTGATTTCAAATTGGAAATTCAAACGCAAAAGATCGGTTCAGACACAACGGAATAACGGTAATTCCTCAATCCACAATATGCATTAAATTCATAGGAGCATGCTAGGTTTTTGTGAATTTTAATTATGTGCAATAACCATAAATCGATCCGGTTCAGTTTGGTTTTGGTGATTCGGTTCACGAAAAAACCCTACATGATGAACCCGAACAAGAATTGGAGATTTGAATCATGATTTACTTTGTAAGCCATAAAATTTGCTTTGACCAATGATAGGGCATAATCTAGTTGTTAAGGCATGCTCGAATTGAACTTTTGAATTGCCGAGTTTTGTGTGAGGTTAATGCCTAGGACTTGACAAAAGCCGAGAGTTTTTGAACCATAATATTGTCAGATTTTGAACGGTTGTGAGTCGCAAGTTTGAGAGCACAAAATCTAGAACTTGAATATATTCTCTATCTATTGGGCATGAGTATGGTAACTAAAAAATGATCTTAGGCCATCGATTCTTAGTCCTTCCTTTCACTTCGGGAGTATAAGGTGGTTGATATCATAATTTTGCCTTTCATACCCTTAATTCCCGTGATTGAGCTTAATGGTGATATTTCTCTTGAAATTATTAGGACAAATTTTAGGGGAATGAGTGTATGAGGGTGAATACGGAGATGAGAGTTGGGTTGGGAATTGTTTGAGTTGTGATTGTTGAGGCAATGAAGTATTGGTTGAAGTATTGATATGAATCCTAGAAAATGGGTACCAAAAAAAAATTGGGTACTTATAAAGGAAAGAAAAAAAAGAGAAAAACAAAAAGAAAAGCATCATGAATGAAAAAAAAAATGATGGTGCTAGAAAAAATGAGAAAAAGAAAAAAAAAAGAAAAAAAAATTTATATATACATGAGAGTTGAATGATGAAAAAGCCTCAAGGTTAGAAGTGGATTGAAGAGAATAAGTTTGGGGGTTTTGGGATTTGGAAGAAGTTCATCACTTTAGCCCAAAACCACTTACCTTCTAGTAAGCCACGTTATAACCGAAAACTAAGACCTTTTTGATTTTAGGAGCCAACTCATTGTAGTATAGTGGTGAGAATTGTTTCAAGCCTATGGAAATTGTGCTTGATATCTTGTGAATGAGTGAATTCATCAAACCCTAAACACGTAAGGGAGTGCTTTAATTTCTTTATCCAATGTTGATGAGTGGTTTGAGTCGTTAGCATTAACTGTGTCACAAAGTTAGGTGATAATATCGTTCGATAAGAGCATGCCAAGATGACTATGATGAGCTATGAGGTTGTTTGATGAGGTTTATTGATTGCCTTACTTTGTTTTGATTGAGGACAATCAAAGGTTCAAGTTTGGGGGATTATGATATGTGTGTAAAATGACCTATTTTTCGATGTGTGCGCGTGCATGTTTTTGGCCATTTTACCCTCATATCATATACTTTCATTGTTCTTTTGTCTTGTTTTTGTGTTTTCGTGTTTGAAATATTGTAGGATGTGTTTTGAGCATAATATGGCATATTTGGTGGAGTTTTGGAGGAAAATCATCCGAGCGGAGCGAAATGAGAGTTTTGGAAGCTTGGAGGACCCGCCCGGCCGAGCAAAGCAGGCTCGGCCGAGCTGAGCCAGACAGAGGGCTCGCTTGGCTGAGCAGTGCAGGCTCGACCAAGCCTAGCTGGCAGAGAGCAGGCTCGGTCGAGCGGTTTTGGCTTGACCGAGCCAGAACGTGCTTCCCTGATTGCTGCGGTTCCCAGGATGGCTCGGGCGAGCCTTGGTTGGCTCGGGCGATCCGAGGCCCTGTTTGCTTGCCTATAAAAGGGGGAAAATCAGTTAATTGAAGAACTTTTGCCCAAAATTAGAATAACCGTCACGATACTTCTCCCTAGATTCATCTCAAAACATCTCCCCAACCAAAATCAAGGGGAATCAAGCCACATTCCATACATTTGGTGAAGATTGAAGAAGGAAGAGAGGTAGATTGGATTCAAAGAGGACAACCGAAGAAGATCAATCGCTGACCTTGAAGTTTTGTAATGAATTCTTTCAATTTCCAATTTGTATTGTACTTAACTCAAGGTATGGAGAACCAATTTCATTAGTGAGTGTTGTATTACGGATATTGTGATGGATTGAATCGATTATGCTTGTTTACTTTCCTATGAGGGGTTGATTTGCACTTGAGCTTGTTCTTGCCTATTAGGTTTAGGTAATAGCCAGCCTTTAGGTAGTTGACGTGAACGTTGTAGCCAACACGCGGACGGAATCGTCGTGATAAGTGCATAATCTTATAGTTCTAGTTCCAATCCATGTGCGGTGCTAGGATTGTAGGGCGATAATCGACGGTCGGTTGGGAGTGGCTTAGGAGTTAATAACGTAGTTGTTTGCAACTCTTATTGTCATCTACCGCTAGTTATCCGTAGCAAGTGACTAGCGACATTAGAGTCGGTTGCTCAACCTCATAGGAATTAAAGTTTGTTTGCAACATAACTTGGTTTAATTCGGAACAATTGAAATTTACAATCACTCACTATCTCCTAGGATTGTCGGATTTGTTATCTTAATCTACCTATATAAATGATTGAATTGTTAGCTTGGAGAAGTTGTAATTAGTTTACTAGTTGATTGATTGCACTTAAAGTTTTGTTTACAATTCATCGCCTAGATAGATAAAAACCAACGACTTTTGTGTAACCTAGCTATTGATACCCTTCAATGGAGTAGATGATATCCACTTGAGCGAATTAGAAAAGAGACCAGATTGATAATTTTAACGTGTTATTTGTGTGTGCTTCACACGGCTACCAATCAAGGGCAAGGCAGAAGAAAGGTTCGACATGTTTGCATGCATGTCGATCGACACTCGTCGTGTTGATCGACACAAAGGCTGGACAAGGCTCGATCAAAAATGGAAGTTGAAGAAGAGTCTACACAATGCATCCATGTCGATCGACATGCTCCCTGTCGATCGACACAGAAGCTGGAAAAGCAAGAGTCACCCAGTTTGGATATTTTTTGATATTTTAGCCCAATACCTTGTATAGATGTTTTTACTCCTCTATAAATACCACTCATATTAGGGCACAAAATTATCACTTATTACGTTTGATTTTAGTTTGAATATTATTGCATTGGAGTTTTTCCAAGACTTTCAAGGTTTCTGTTGTCCTTTTAAGTTAACTTATGATTTTTAATAGAATGTGTTCTTTATTTCTATCCATGTTTAGTGACTAGAAACCCTAGCGGATTCTACTAGGGTTTGATAATCTTTTCTAATGCACATGAATGATTCAACCCAATAGCATGGTTCAATTCTTGGTTTTTATTCAATCTAATATTGAATTAATGAAGGATCAAGAGGTGAAAATTAGTAATAGAAATGCAATTATTTTCTGTCTCAAAAGGAAGAATTAATTTGTAGGATTAAAATTAGATAATTATCGAGATTGACTAATATTGTGTTCTTGAGACCGAGGGGAGATAGTCACATGTTAGTAATCTAGGGTTTAATTGTCTAACCAAGGATTTTTATCCATTTGAATCTAATTTATTCCTCATTGCTGAGTTGATGAATTTTGCATGTTGATGATTGTATTATCTACCCTGGAATCTGTATTCAATTTTCCCAAACAACTATGATTTGAAAACTACGGCTAGTACATAGAATAGTTTCGTTATACAGTCTCTGTGGGTTCGACTACCTTAGGATATTAAAAATTTATTTGGCCACTGCTCTATAAATAATTTGTGTAATTTATACAGTGATCAAATTGGCACCGTTGTCGGATAATGTTAGACTCTATTTTATTATTAGTTTGTCTTTAAATTTGTTGGCTTGAGTTTTTGTTTTTAATGTGCTTGTGTTTTTCTAAATTTGCTCACTATTTCGATCGACACTCTGCGTGTCGGTCAACATAGTTGCATCGTCCGTGTCGATCGACAGGGCCCCTGTTGGTCGACACAGAGGCTGATTTCTACAGTGTCCTTTTCTCAAGTTGCATGAACACTAGGGCTCAGGGCAAACCACACGAAGCTTTCGACCCAGAAATTGAGGCCACAGCCAGAGGAGGAAAAATAAGGAAAAACAAAGCACAATTGTCAACATGGAGCCACCACTACATCAGCATGAAGAAGACGATCCAAACAAGCCACCCTTGGTGGAGCCTGATACTCAAATCACAACAAGGGGTGCTCTTCTTCTAGTCCAAGAGGTCAATCAGATGAAAGAAGTGATCAAGCAATTGTTGGCTGAAAGAGAAACAGAGAGACTCGAGGCTGTAAGGAGAGAAAGAGAAAGATAACGAGAAAGACTGTGCGATGAAGACTCCGCCGATGAAGTTCCAAACGCCATGGCAAAGAGGTACAGACCACAACCCGACATTGAGGGATTTGTTATTGGTATCACTGCCAATAACTTCAAACTCAAAACCAGTTTGATTCAGATGGTTCAACAGAACCACTTTGGTGGCCGAGCGATGGAGGACCGAAATTCGGATTTGAAAAAATAAATATGCCGGGACGATCTACTCGCAACGTAGATTATCTCTCTAGTATTTAATTTTGACAAAATTTAATATTTAGTCCACTCGCTTGGGATATAGTGGCGAAAGCACCTTACCTGGACTAAGAGTTACAAATTCGAGCTTCCCCGAATATATCAGAGTGTGTGAATTTAAATATATGTAATTCTATTAAAAAATTAAATATATAACACGATGCAAATGAACCCGAATTCTATAACACTACTTATATTAGATGCAAACAAGACAGTTAAAACATGTACGTTCCGAGTTGGAGACTAAAAACTTATGTATATTAACAAATTGACCCTTATTTGCAGCGATATGAGTCGTAATTATATGATATAAATCATCACTCACAATCATGGCCAATAATTAACCTTTAATGTAATTTAAAACACAAAAAATATTTTGAAGCGAACACGTATATGGCAGGTCAATTAAAAAAAAGTATATGAAACTAAGCAATTATTTGTTTCCATTTTTTCTAAAAGTTCATGATAATTGATCTAGTTCATGATAGATCAATGTCAATGATAAGTAGCTAACGAAAATGGACGTGGCGTTATAAATTGGACCTTATCTTTTTTTCTGAAAATGTAGTGGATAATATATGATTATAATTATATATATATATATATATATATATATATTATAGAGGCAAACATACCATTATTATGGTAGGTGACCATCATAATCAATAGTGGGTAAAAGGTTAGCCTTAAACCAAAAATATTTTCACCAAGAAAGAGAAAGCCATTTACTACTTAACAAAAATAGGATTGAGATTAGGGGTGGCAATTTTTGATCCGATCCGATAATCCGACACGAATCCGCACGATAATAACGGATACGGATTGAGGCTTATCGGATATGGATTCTTATCGGATCGACACGATAAGGACACGAAAATTTTGGATCGGATTCGGATTGGATACGGATCGGATCGGATAATTCATTAAACGGATCGGATTCGGATCGGATACGGATATCCGTTAATAAATTAATAAAAAAAATATTTTTTTAATATAATAATTAATTAATTAATTGATTTTGATATATTAAAATAGATTTAAAGTTCTTTAAAAAACTCAAATCTCTTGGTTCTTCATTGTTCGTGTCCCATTTTATTAATTCACCACATAAAAATGTATTTATTTATCTATAAATTATATTTTTTAATATTTTTTTTCTTCTACAATCAAAATTTAATAACTTTTTTTTTCTCAACTTCAAGTTTTCAATTAAGGTGTATCAATGGATTAACTAAAAGGTGAGATCTAAAATTTTAATGTTGATGAAAATATTGTAGATTCTCATTCATTGTCTCAACTCTTTCAATTTCACCATGATAGATTAAAAGTATTTATTATAAGTTATTTTATTTGTTATAAATCTTAAAGTTTTAATTATTATTTTTCTCCCACAAAATTATAAGTGGAGTATTGATAACTAAGGTCAAAGATTGGTCAGTATTTAGAAATGAGCATGTTTGATCACTAGAATTGGAATTTCAGATTTATCTATGTATCTTCGGATATTTGATTTAGGATTTTAGATTCAAATGAAGTTACAATTTTATTTATTTATCAAACACATTATTTGAACAATCAAATATGAATATTTTGTATTATCTTATCAAATTTTTATTGGATTATAATTGTGTTTATTGAAACGGATTCGTATTGAATTAATCCAATTTGGATTCTTATCGGATCTTTATCGGATCGGATACATAACGGATCATTCGGATTGGATACTTATTGGATCCTTAACGGATACGGATCGGATTCGGGCGGATACGGATTTGAGCTTAACGGATCGGATACGGATACGGATTTTGATTTTTCTTAACGGATCGGATACGGATTTGACCTTAACGGATCGGATCAATAACGGATTGACACGATAAGGATCCGATCCGCACGAATTGCCACCCCTAATTGAGATAGAGTGCTGTGTATACGTACGGACAAATATAGGTACTGCTTGGTGAAAACTGAATTATTTGGAATATATATGAAAATGTAGAATTTATGGAGTTAGATATCACTTCCACTTATCAACCAGCCCCAACCAATGTCACAATTAATTCAAATTTTAAGAGAAATTAATATTTTATAAAATGATTGGGTTGTGGTCGGTCATTGATGAAGATAGTCTTATGACTAAGATGTTATGGGTTCGAGTTTTCGAGGGAACTTCAAGGTTTGTGAATTTAAATTTATGCATTACCATTCCAAAAAATAAAATGCAATGCATGTGTTTCCTACTCGGAGCATAATAATGAAAGTGTCTTGCATATTACCAAGAGGTCATAGGTTTAAGATTCCCTTAGATATCTGAGTGTAAGTTTAAATAGATACGTTTCAGTTAAAAACGTATAATGTATGTCATCTACTCGGGCTCAGTGATGATAGTGCCTTGCGTGTTAGCAAGAAGTCATCAGTTTGAGATTACCCACGACATTTGCGTGTGAGTTTAAATAAATTCATTTTTGTTAAAAAAATATAATATACGTCCTCTACTCGGGGCGCAGTGGTGAAAGCGCATTGCTTGTAACCAAGAGTTCAATGATTCGAGATTCTCCAGGGACATCTAGGTGTGTTAGTTTAAATAAATGCATTTCTAGTAAAAAGAATATGCAATGCATTTCAAGCATAATCTATATCTAAATTATATTTTATTATGATCAACTTATTGTTTTCTATTATGATTTTTTGCGTATTAATATTTATATAAAAATAATGTTAAATATAAAAAATGATAGGACATAATGAGTGCAATGGTTAAATCAACTAGCTTGATCCAGGAGGTCACAGGCTCAAGCTTTCCCATGGACATCTAGGTGCGTGAGTTAAAATGTATTTCTATTTAAAAAATGTAATGTCTCTCCTCTGTTTTGGGTGTAGAGGTAAAAGCACGTTACCTAAACCTGAGAGATCATGGGTTTAAATTTCTCCTGGGACATCTAAGTGTGTGAATTACTCCCTCCGTCCCGCTACGATTGTCGTGTTTCATTTTGGCACATTAATTTCGGAGTTAGTGTTTAGTAGCTAATTGTGGTTAATAATAAAATTGGCAATCATAACAAGTTAATTATGATTGCCAATTTTATTATTAACCACAATTAGCTACTAAACACTAGCTCCAAAATTAATGTGCCAAAATGAAACGCGACAATTGTAGGGGGACGGAGGGAGTATAAATTAGTGCATTAATATTAAAAAAAAATACAATGCAATGCGTGTGTTTCCAACTCGGGGCACAATAATGAAAGTGTCTTACCTGTTACCAAGTGGTCATATGTTTGAGATTATCAGGGACATTGGATGTGAGTTTAAATAAATATATTTTTGTTAAGAAAATATAATGTATGTCCTCTATATACAATGCATTTCATACATTGAAATACTTAAATATATAGAATATTAGGTGTACATTGATACTAAGATTTTACATTTGATACATTTCATGCATTTCATATGATATTACAAATGTAGCTTATAAATAAAATCGCTAACCAAGTGCATTCCGAAATCGAGAGAGAGTGGAAACATTTTTACAAGAAACTGAGCGCAACTTATGAACCAGGGCACTCCAACTTTGTCGGTTTGGATTAAATTTAATTTATAATGAAAATAATAGTCGTGTTCAAGAATAGGAATATGTTGCTTTCGAGTTTTAAATAGATAAATTTTAGGGTTTTAATATTTCCCTCTAATGGCCAAACAAAGTGCTACGCCAGTAAACCACGTGGAAGAAAATTGGTATGATTTCACAAATTAGTATTATATTTTTTTTTCTTAAATCATGGCTGAATTAAAAAAGCATTCATCACTAATTCACTAGTGTCGTTGAAAATAAATTTCTAGAGATTTAGACTAATTAAAGTTCGGTGTCCCATTTTGACCAGTCAAAATATAACTTATAAAATTATATTTATTCTTTTATATTTACTATTAATTCAATAATATTATTAATATAGCAACATTATAAGTTATATAATTTGCACATTCAATTACCTAAATAATTTTACAGAAACGAAAATCGAACACTAGCAAATTTTGGGGTCAGAATTTTACAAAATTACTCCAACTGAAGTGATAAACGAAAAAAGAAAATGCTTGCGATCTATAAAGAATTTTAAATATAATTGATAATGATATATTGTTATTTACGGAAAGCGATACAAATAAAATTTTGTTATTATTATATTTACTACATTTATAGAATACATTATTGTTGACAGATTATACAAGAAGACAAAAATAAAATGAATAACGATAATATTGATATTGAGATGTTTTTTTTTTACAAAAAAATGAAATTATAAAATTGTGATGAAGTTATTGTATTACAAATTATCATTTTATAAAACACATAACAAAAATATCATTCTTATCAAAACATCTAAGAAATGACCAATAGTATATGTTTTTGAATGATGATTTGTTTAAGTGTCTAAATCAAACACTATTTTTAAATTGATGAGTTTAACATAACCGAAAATACATATTTTAAATATTTTACTCGAAATTGTAAATTAGAATATAAAAAACTAATGTTATACAAAATTTGATTGCAGAAAAGTTGGCCAAAATTTTGAAAAATGTTTTAATTTTTTTGATGGTAGCCTAAAGATAGTACCCGGTCATCCCGAGTCATATCCACTGGTGAAGCCAGCCTTGGGTTATGTGGTCGGAAATATTTTTAGTTATATTTAAAAAAATTTATAAAATTCAATCCAACATAATATGATAGAACCCCAATAAAATTTCAAGTCCGTCTCCGTACCTAATCTTTACCTGATGAGTAAATCAGTCTTAAGGAATAGAGAGTCACCCTAGTTTTTTATTTCATCTTCTTGTAAGCTTTTCAAGATTCTTTTTCAATATACTTATTACATGCATATTTTGATTTTTCGTCAAAATCTCAAAACTCCATGAATATTAGCTCTTACAACATTACAAGCTTTCTTCCAAAAAATGAATTAAAAAATATAAAAAAAATTAAAGAAAATATCTCTCTCAGTGTGCGAGGAGAAGATAAAGAAAGGGTGATGGCATCCTACCAAAGAAGGCCATAAAAAGCAAATGCGGATAACAGTTGCTGTTATCACTGCTTACGCAAGACCAGCCATGCATTTTCTTACTCACCAACATGGAAATGCGTTTGTCCCCATTCCCCCCTGTTGGAGTGAGATCCACGCGCATCTCCTTTGATGCATTATGCAGTAATACATTTTTACTGCTTTAGTACCTCGTTTAACGCTGATTTTAGTTTCATGGAAGCTTCTAATCATGAAGTGTTGTTATTCCCATCTGTTAATATTCAATTAATTATTATATGAATGGGGTGGGTTCAATTCTTGTTGATCTTTTATAATAAGTGTCCCTTTTCCTGTTTGATGGCTGGTTTTCTACCTTTTTCTCTTTTGAGTTTCATTTATCTCTATCATTCACAAATCTTCAGCATCTTGAGCTATATTTGACCCTTCATGACCCCAAGAGCCAAGCCTTCAACCTCCGTCGTCGATCATATATCATTAGCCCTCAATTTCTAAACACATGATTTGAGTTTATCCTCTTCCAATTGTACCCATTTAATTTATTATTATTATTTTCTCTTGGAATCTTTTGCAGTTTCTGTTTTCTGTGGCACAGCTTTGCCAGGTATATATATATATATAGATATAGAAGTGTGTGAGTGTTGCAGAGAGATGTACTTTAGCTATCGTCAGACATTTTTCATAAAGAGTGTGCTGTCTTTTTCTTGAATTTGCGAAATTGAGTTTGGTCGGATTCTTGCAAATTTGGGTTGGCAAAGAAGTGATTTTTTTTTTTTTACTAGTGAAGCTGCTCCGTTTGTGGTGGTGATTCTTGCAATTCGGCAGAAGAGGTTGCAGTGCAGATCTCTCTAGTTTCTATTTTGTGTCATCATTGTTTATTCCTCTGCTTTGTTTAATGTTTCCTGGGTCTTTGTTTATTCTTTGTTTAAGTGCATGTTGTAATAAATTTCGTAGAATACTCGCGAATCTGAGCCATGATTAGGCTTTGACTCACGCACACGTACACAGAAACACTCTTCGCTGTTTCGATTTGAATTCTTGGAGCTTGCTTTTGTGGACTAGCTTATACCCCCATCCACCCCCATTCTTATTCTTAATTTGACGAGTGGTTTCAAAAAAAAAAAAAAAAAAATTGGTGAGATCTGTTTAACCCATCGATTCATCATACGGTGAACAAGTCCGAGAATCTAGTTGGTTTTCACAAGTTGCAATTTTATATTGTTGAACTGTGTTCTTACAATTTTTATTTTTATTTTGTCTTCATTATGGTAGTTTGCTTTTGCACAAGTAAAGAGTTCTTGGAGGGGGATAATCGACGAAGTATTCCAAAAATCTGACTGCAGCGAACTATTTTTGCAGAATTATTTATTTTGAGAAGTGGGATTGCCTGCAAGAAGCAAG
Source organism: Plectranthus barbatus (assembly GCA_026898455.1). Taxonomy (NCBI): domain Eukaryota; kingdom Viridiplantae; phylum Streptophyta; class Magnoliopsida; order Lamiales; family Lamiaceae; genus Plectranthus; species Plectranthus barbatus. Next base: position 216,022 of record JAPKLW010001061.1, on the reverse strand, counting down.
TTGAGCCAGATAAAGCTGATTGCTGATGAATCAACCAAGAAGTAAGCGTAGGATTGGGAAGTATGAAGTTGGAAGGACAATTGGTGAGGGCACATTTGCAAAAGTGAAATTTGCTAAAAATTCTGAAACTGGGGAGCCTGTGGCTATCAAGATTCTTGACAAAGACAAAGTGCTTAAGCACAAAATGGCTGAACAGGTTATCTTAGCTTCTCCCTTCATGACCTGAGGATTTCTTATTGAATATTATCCATTCATATTAATGGATTTTGGAGTAGTTCTTGAGCATTTATCTTGTAATCAAACTTATCTTGCTTCTTTTGTTGGAGGAGTGCTTTTCAGTATCTTGCTCAGTTCTAAGATTTCAGTTTGTATTTGAAGCTCAGTGGATAAACTTCTTGTTTGTTTATGAATCTTGCAGATTAGGCGGGAGATTGCAACGATGAAATTGATCAAACATCCCCATGTCGTTCAACTCCACGAGGTTTCCCTCTCTCACTATATATGTATGTATATGTGTTGTCGTGTGGTAATGCCTAGGATCCATTGGAACATGGAATGCTACATTCACCTATTATTCGATCTGTCCCTTGGGCTCCAGCATGTCTAATGATCTCATCTTTGTTCAGGTGATGGCAAGCAAGAGCAAGATATTAATTGTTCTGGAATTTGTTACCGGTGGAGAGCTCTTCGATAAAATTGTAAGACCAAGAACTTCACCCCTATCAAACATTGACATTATAATCATCAGAAGCTACAGTATTCAATTCTTGAATATCTTTATGTCCTTCGAGTAATACATGTTAATGGAAAATATGGTTAAAAAAGTGTAATGTGTATTGGAAAATCAAGATTCCAATATAAGTGTTTGTTTTCTTACATCCCTTTGCTTAAACTGTTGATCTGTAAGCTACTGGTCCATCCATGTCTGTTGAATGTGGATTTCATTAACCTGGTTTTGGCTATAAAAAATGATTGATGAAAACCGTCTAATCTGAAACTAAAACCGGTTTATGATCAGGTAAATCAAGGAAGGATGCGAGAAGATGAAGCCAGAAAATATTTTCAACAACTTATTCATGTTGTTGATTATTGCCATAGTAGGGGGGTTTTCCACAGAGATCTAAAGGTAATTTAATAATTTATATTTCATGAATACTCATTTTTGCAAGCAAAAGCCTACTTTATGCATTATGCATATCTTTTCATTGCAGCCGGAGAACTTGCTCTTGGATGCTGCTGGAAACCTCAAAGTTTCTGATTTTGGGTTAAGTGCTCTGTCCCAGCAAATCAGGGTAAATTTCTGATTGTAATTTAAATTAACCACCGGAGTACTTTAAACACGTTGAATGCTTCAGAGCTAACAAGTCTGGGGTATAAAACTGAAAATAGCACACGTTCTACCTTCCTTACATGTCATAAATTTCATTTCAGACGATATCCATTATCCGTATTCCTCATTAAATGACAAGCTATTGTATCTATTTCTTCACCACTATCATTTGGTAGTGTTATATATCCAGATGATGTTTTAACACTCTAGTCTACTACTACACTCACAAAAATATATCCATACATTGTTTCTCACTGAGTCACGGATATGTTTGCTGTTGGGAAAAAAGTGGTCGAGCAATATGAACACGTTTATATTTATAGATTCTTAGTACCTATGTAGCAGCATGACCATACCATTATCTTTTCTCTATCCATTTCGAGTTCTAATGTTCTATATGGAAGCCTTGTGTATATGAGGGGCTTTCTTCACGAATAAAAAGAAAAATGACATTTTATCTAGATGATTATTTATTTTGTGATCAATCTCCAGAAGCTAGAGCTGTGTTTCATGAGCTGTGAGAGTTTGGACCAATGATTCAACCCACAGTGTCTGAGCTCAGTCCCTGTAGTTTATCCATTAGAATTAGATGGTACCTTCCTTTCCATGTTTCATATCAAGCGAACCATCTAAAGTTCATGTCACTAGCTATTGATTGTGTTCACAGTTGAAGTTGTTCGAACTTTTTGGAATCCAAAGAATAATTGATTATGTTATGCAGGATGATGGTTTGCTGCATACTGCTTGTGGAACACCAAATTATGTTGCTCCTGAGGTATGCGATTTAAAGCAAGGAACTCTCTTCTGTCTCTGTGCTCCTCTTACATTTCTGCTGATTTAGTGAGAATCCTCATAGGTACTTAATGATCGGGGTTACGACGGAGCAACAGCAGACTTGTGGTCCTGTGGAGTCATACTCTTCGTATTGCTTGCGGGCTACTTGCCTTTCGACGATTCTAATGTTATGAACCTATATAAAAAAGTGAGCACATTTGCTAGTTTCTGCACTGTTTACTCTTTTACTTTTTTATCCAATTCAGTTTTCACCGTTTCTTGTGCAACGTGCCCAGATATCTTCTGCTGAATTCACATGCCCTCCTTGGCTTTCGTTCGGAGCCATGAAGTTGATTGCTCGAATCCTAGAGCCGAATCCTCTGAAAGTAAGAACATTATTAGTCATTGTTTGTAACCAGTCTAGTTTTGATAATCTTGGTTGGCATTCTTGAATTCAATTCAGCAGTCTTTTTCTGTGAAGCTAAGCCATGTGATTTGAAAATGTAATAGAAATATAAGTATCGAGAGATTGTCGCTGCTTGATTACGTTTTGAGCTTCATGACTTTTGCATTTATGCAGCGCATTACAATCCCTGAGATTTTGGCTGATGAGTGGTTTAAGAAAGATTACAAACCACCGGTATTTGATGAGAAAGAAGATGCGAGCTTGGATGATGTCGAAGCCGTGTTTAAGGATTGTGAGGTGCATATTTCTCTTAGACTTGAGTGTTTTAGTTATGGAAACTTCTCATGAAGCTCTTCATGACAGGAACATCACGTGACAGAGAAAAAAGAGCAACAACCAGCTGCAATGAATGCCTTCGAGTTGATTTCCATGTCGAAAGGTCTCAACCTGGATAATCTGTTTGATGGAGAGCAGGTCTGATAATGACATAATGCTTTTACATGGAAACATGAAAGTGTTTTAGCCTTATGTAATGCTTTCGGTTACAGGGATACAAGAAGGAAACTCGGTTCACTTCTAAATGCTCCGCGAACGAGATATTAAAAAAGATCGAACAAGCTGCAAAACCTCTTGGTTTTGATGTCCAGAAGAAGAATTACAAGGTAATGGTTAATTTTTTGTCACAATCTCAAACAAATCATCCTTGTTTCATGCTTCCGTAGGTAATTGTCTTCGTATTTTTTGTAGATGAGGCTTGAGAATTCGAAAGCTGGAAGAAAAGGTAACCTCAATGTTGCAACTGAGGTATGCCATTTCTCTCTCCCCTACGGAACCAAGATACAGAAAGTTTCAGTATATATACTTGATGAGTGATATCTAATATGGCATAAATCAGGTTTTTCAAGTCGCGCCTTCGTTGCACATGGTCGAGGTTAGAAAAGCAAAGGGGGATACTTTGGAATTCCATAAGGTACATTAACAAGCATAAAATTTCATCTTAAGACATGCATTATTACGCGCAGTGTTGTAAAAATCGGACTAGGCTCCAAAAACCATCTTATCGGCTCTGCTCGGCATTTTGGTCTTGTTTTTTGGATGTTCAAATCATATGAGTTGACCGAACTACACCTGGTTATAGGCTCTAACCGTACCTGGGTGTCCAACTAGCGTCTAACGAGTTCTGCAACCATGTGATTAGGCATGTAGAAAGGATACAAACATGTTCATCCATGTTGAAGAGTCTCATTAGCTGCATCTCATAGTTATACGTACACGGACGAATGCCTCGTTCTAGAATTGCATGATTCCAACCATATGAAACTGTAAAAATGTATTGTGATGTTGATGACAATGCAGTTCTATAAAAAGCTTTCTACCGGGCTGGAGGACGTAGTTTGGAAAACTGAGGAGGAGATGAAGTAAGAGATGTATGAAGATTTCTAGTTAAACAATTGTATAAATTTGGTGGATTGTCATTCTTTTGTTGATTTGCTCTCTCTCTTCTTCCTCTTGGTGTGAGAGCATAGCCTGTGTTTTTGTTGTAAGGTGTGGTTTTGCTAATTATATGTATATTTTAGAATCACATTAATTTCTAGTTATGTAATTTTTGGTGGATTAAAATATGAGATCTACGCAAGAATTTTTTCGGATCAAGATTTATTAGATGAATTTAAACTTATTATATATTTAAACTGGATTTATTTTTCTATTTAAATTATGTATCTGTTATTTTTTTTTTACTAAATACATCTTTTTTCACTTTTACATGGAATAATAAAATGATATATTTTTATTTGGTAAAAATTATAGTCTTTAATGATTAATTACATCATTTTCAGCTATAATTATTTATGAGTTCATAAATAATGTAGTTTTTTTCTATTTTTGTAAATGATGTGCTTTGTTTGTTCTAATTAATTGATTCTTATCATAAATGATGAATTTAGTTAGAGATAATGATATATTTAATGAACTAACTATATTGATATAGATTTTTTGAGAAAGTAAGATGATATCTAATAAACCAATCTCATTTAAATTAGTTCAATGAAGAAGTTTAAAAAGATCCATTCAATTTTTCTTTCAATTATTTATTAATAACATTGGTAATTGTGTCTTCATGTACTAATCTTATTAAACTACACAAACAAATCGGAAGTGAGAATAAAACATTACACTGTCAAAACTCTGTAAAATCATAACAATAAATGTTTGTAGTTTAACGGTATCTCTCATTTTCAAGTGGATGAAAACTTTAAGATAGAATCTCACTAATTTTAGGGGACGTTTGGTTTAACTGTCAGTAATCATTATGGGTATGGGTTTGATAGTAGAGGGAATGAGTATGGGTTTCATTTTTGGGAATCATTCCTAACTCTGATGTTTGATTTACAAGATGCGTTTTGGAATCATTTTTCAATTCTGATGATTTATTTTTTAAGTTTATAGGTTTATAATATAATTAAATTGTTATACAAATAATAATTAATTTAACAATAAAAAATAACAAAATAAAATCATATTAAAACAAATAAATAATCTATTTATCTTATTATTTGTTTTATAAAATATAAAATTAAGATAAAAAATAAATGATTGATTTTATAATAATAATAATAATAATAATATTATAATAATATATTAAAAAGAATAATATATAATTATAATAACATATAATACTATAAATAATATAATTATGAAAAACATTAAAAAAAGAAAAAAGAAAAAGTAAATAAATCAGAAAATAATTATAAATAAAATGAAATAAAAATAAGAAATAAATGATTAATTTAATAATAAAAAATTAAGAAAATATAATCATATTAACATAAATAAGTAATATATTTATATTCTTATTTATTTTATAAAAATACAAAATTAAGATAAAAATAAATAATTAATATAATAATATTATTATATTAATATATTAAAAAGAATAATATATAATATTATAAAATAATATAATTATCAAAATATTTTAGATTAATATTATAAAAATAAATAAATAAGAAAATTATTATAAAATAATATGAAATAAATAATTTTGGTAATAATATATGGGAATGAAAATGAAAACCCACCATTTTGAAGGGTTTTGGTGATTCCCAAGTATTAGGGAATCATTCCCATATTTTCATGCTCATACCCTTTAACCAAACAGTGGGTTTCGGAATCATTCCATTCCCTCATTCCGAAATCCACCAACCAAACGCCCCCTTAGTGTAATATTATAATTTAATTTAAAATAAAATTCATAATTAAAAATCTCGAAATCGACCTATAATGTGACAGTTGTTGGATGACTCAACGTTCTGTCAACATCTTTTTCTTTGTTAGCTTGACCAAAAATGACAGACGTCTCTCATAATATAAAGTTGTCCAACAGTAGCCATGTGTAATTTTTGTAGAATTAATGATATTTGTAAAATATGAATTTAATCTAAAATTCTTGGTTGGTTTAAGTAGATCCAATTAAAAAATTGATTAAATTATTTTAACTAAAAAAGTCTTATTCAAATGGGCTTCGATTGAAGAGCTGAAATCCAAAATTTGGTGGATTATTTAATGTGTAAAATATTTTAAATAACTATTTCCACTAAACACATAAAAAATATACCCAAAACATTAAACATATTTTAAGAAATACCCACTGCGTCAGTCAGATTATGTTAATGCATGAAATTGAGAAGATAATTAGTTAATGATGAACAAATCATTAGCAAGTATCAAATCAGGCTTGTATTATTCTATTTTTTAAATGGATAAAGTTAATATTAAATTTAGAAAATATGCCATCGACCAAAAGAATAAGACCGGAAATTAAAAAAAATTATTTCTTACAGTCGGTGGCGAGGTCGGTGTTGTGTGCTTGACACCGACCTCGACACCGACTCAATATATTACAAAATATAAATGTGGTCGATGCCACGTAGGTCGGTTCCGAGTTGCCGTCGAACTCGACACCGACTGTCGGTGAACTATTTTATTTTTTTATTTTAATTCTAGGTCGGTGCCGAGGTCGGTGTCTTTGTAAAGGCACCGACTTCGACACCGACCCTCATTTTTTTCTTTAATTTCAAAATTATTACAATTTATGAATAATAATGGGTAGACTCTTGCATGCACGTGAATGTACGAAAATATGAGTGGGTTGAAAGGAGCAGTTCTGCTTCAAAATACAGAGGTGTGTAGCTGTACTCATAATTGAGATCGAATTATAAATCGGTGCTCTTCACTCTTACACTCAAATTTGAAGAAAAACACACGGTCTTCTATATTTATTTTCTCCATTTTTACGGTATTCTTTCTACTCATTTTTCATTCTTTCAGTTTATATCTTCGTGAAAATGGAGAACTGATGTTCAATTTTTGTTTACTACAATGGTCAATTGGATGATTCGTGCAACTATATTGGTGGACAAGAACGATTGATTTACGTTCCATCCACCAATATGTCCGTAAATTATTTGAGAAGCAACATCCAACAGATTTTTGATGCTAAATATATATTTGGTGAGTATAATTTGTATTATACGTCTCAAAGCCGCAGCGGAAGAATTGTGAAATCTTTGTTGACGACTGATTTAGAGTTGCAGCGGCTTTGTGCTCTATATTCAGAACCCAATATTTTTGTTATTATGAAGAGTGCTGCTGGTTTGGGACTTCACAGCGACAACCCTCACCCTACAGACCATTTTTATCTTCAATGAGTCCACCACCGAACCAATATTTTAGTCCAACGGTTGATGACCTTCAAAGATTTGGGTCTTCGATGTATTTTGGTGCATCTCCGAACACCAATTTCGATTCTTATGGTCATGGTTTCTTTAATACTTTTGTTGATCAAAGTGCAAGCGGTAGTGGCTCACAACTTCCCAACCTAAACGAAGAGGCTCCTGTTGAAGAAAACGAGGAAGAGGAGGAGCATGTGGATCCTGTTGTAACCCAAGAAGTTCCAACAGACGAAACTGAAATAGGTGGTGGCCATGTGGACCTCGATGATGATGATGAAGCAAATCTGGATGAGGAGTCATCTGATTCGGATGATGAGTCGTTCAGAGACGATAGTAATTTTTGTCTTAATTGTACTGTTGCTGAATTCTCAGCCTGGATCCGGAATGCTGGCGGTATGTCCGCTTTTATCTCAAATCTTATGCCGACACATCCTCTGCCAGAAGGATGCCAAGTGGATGCTGAATTAAATAATTGGTTGCTTCCAATTAGGGAAGGCGAGACTTCCCATTCAGCTGCTGTGAAAGATGTTTCAGCTATACTCGAGACAGAATTGTCGTTGAACACCTTGTATTGGAGTAAAGATGAATTGTTCATTGCTGTGGCACTGTGGCATATGGAGCATCGGCAGGAGTTTAAAGTACGGCGCTCCGATCATGAACACGTCGAGTATGTTTGCAAGAGATCCACGAATTGCTCCTTTGTAATACGGGCAAGCTGCAGGAGTAAGTGCTGGATTGTGCGCAAATTTGAACCAAATCATAATTGTCAGATCAATCTTGCGGGAGTCGGTGCCAGATCTATCCGATCGAAGGCTGCAGCTGCATATTTTGCAAGAACGATGCGTCGTTACGGGGCAATAAGTAAGCCCCGAAAGATTATGACCGAGCTGCAGCGATCATTTGGAATTCAAACAACTTACGGTATTGCTTTGCGTGCTCGTAATGCTGCTATTTCACTTCTGTACGGCAGTATAGCCGAATCGTTTGAAAAGCTGCCACAATACCTTGAAGTGCTTGAGCAATACAATCCAGGCACGATATCCTCTCTTGATCTTGAATCAGATGGAACATTTAAACATTGCTTTGTTGCCCTAGGTGTTTCTCGAAGTGCCTACCAGTGCAATTTATTAAGACCAGTGATCGTTGTCGATGGCACGCATCTAAAGGGGAGAAACAAAGGCATTATGTTTGTTGCTGTTACGAAATATGGCAACGAAAATGTGTTCCCTCTAGCTATTGGTTTTGGTCCGATCGAGAATGACGAGAGTTGGAGATGGTTTAGGCTCGTCTACGGAATTCTTTCCAATTGACCTCTGATGCACTCATCGTATCCGACCAGCACACTAGCATCTCAAATGCGGTAAGTGATATATTTCCGGGAATAGCACACGGTCTTTGTTACTTCCATCTGCTTAATAAGCTCACATGTTATGGTCCGGGCATCGTAAAGCTGTATCAACGGGCTGCTTATGCATATCGTGGAGTGGACTTCAGGCAAGCTATGGATAGAATTAACGAAGGCAATCCTGCTGCCTTCGAGAAGCTCATCACGGTTGGACCTGAGAAGTGGGCAAGGTCACAGTGTCCGGTGAATCGTTACAGCTTCTTGACCACAAATGCGACAGAGGTCTTTAATGCAAGACTGCTAGATGCTCGTCGTTTGCCCATATGTTCCATGATTGAATCATACCGAGTGATCATCGAAAAATGGTTTGACGAAAGACGAGCTAAGGCTGCAACACGAGAAGACCCATTGACAGAGGAGGTCGTTCAGAAGGTATTTCCCCTTGTTGAGTTGTCGCATAGCTATATGGTTGTTAAAATATCCGAGGGAAAATTCAAGGTCAATGACGATGAGCAAACCTAGTTGGTCGACTTGAATTTGAGGACCTGTCAATGCCGTGAGTGGCAGCTTGATTTGATACCATGCTCTCATGTAATTGCTGCTATTCGATATGTTTCGATACCATGCTCTCATGCAATTGTTGAATTAATCATTTCAATACTCTGTTGACTTGTTATTATTACTTTGCAGGACCAATGTAAATAATTTGTACGATTACATTCACAATTATTACAAGACGAATAATGCGCGACTGATATACAGTGGAACCGTGCATTCTCTGCCACCTCATCGTGAGTGGCAAGTTTCAAATCAAGCACGATCAATTAAAGTACTTCCTCCAAAGATAACTCGTCGAGCAGGTCGTCCTAGGAATAGTCGAAGACCATCTGGTGCGGAGCATTCACGAGTTTCCACCAGTAGACGTCGCACGCATAAACGTTGTAGCGTGTGTGGATCTGAACGACATACGAGGCAATTGTGTCCGGAGCGAGCTGCAAACTCTTAACGTTTATTTTGCTCTAAATTAGATCATTTTGATTTTAATTGACGTATCCATTTAGTTGCCAAATGTTTGTACTTTGCTCTAAATCAGATCAGTATTTTAATTATTCAAAATGTGCAGTTATATATAAAATCTGATTAGTAATGTAATATAACATTCAATGTAATAAAACATGGTTAGTGTCACCAAAATACAACAAATAAACAAATAGAATTATTCTTCATCAGGGATAGTGTCACCAAATATTAGCTCAGTTAAATATTGACGATAAAATGATGTCTTAGACGGATCTTCCATCCATTCAACACTGGGCCTTTGGAACACTAACATCTCCATAACCGCGCATGCATATACAGCATCATGACGTTCCATTCTGCCATAAAAAAGCCTCACCCATCGGACCGTCATCTCTCTGGTCGGAGGAATCTGATATGAAAATGCATTATGATTCCAATATTGTCCAATCTGGAAGAAATGCCTCATGTGATCTGTCATCTTTTTTTATCTCAGCCTGTCTGACAGCTCTCTGTTCGGCAGTAGTGTATGTTATGTATGGATCATACACAGTGCATGTCCATGTAGCCACCTCTAATTTCACAGTGTACCAACGATTTAGGAGATTACATGGCACTATAAGCTGCATGACATGAGATAAATAATAAGGTAATAGCTTATTTCAAACCTATTTAAAGTTTACAAACAAATATATCACTTACAGTATGTGCAGTGTTCAATGGACGAGATACAACATGATCAGTCCCCTTCATTTATTCAAGCAGAACCTCTGGCTCAAATTGACCTCATCTCTCCATTGTTGACGGCCGAAACGTGGTCCTCATACAAATCTGCCAACAAAAGATAATCAATATTTTTCTTGCAAACAATATATAATAAGAATTGTGATACTTACAAAGAATGATGGTCGCATGAACCGGCATGCGGTTATCTTCACATCATTGAGCTTGTGTTGCAAACACAAACAAACATGCTCCACCGTATCAGCGAATAAATCGGTGCTCGCATCCTGAACGCTCTCAAAGTATTGTTTGTTCAATATAATTGGATAGTGCATAAACACCAGTGAGACAGTAACCTCTCTCACCCATTCGAAATAGTTCAGCTCTAACTGATAAGACCAGTGGGCTGGTATATGACTAAGAAGCAACTACAAATTGGAAATGAAAGTATACTTAATTAATTATAAATTCAAATAATTGCGATATAGAAAATTATTTTATTTAAATTATCAAATCAAATAAACCAGTTCTTCTTGACTGGGCTGCGGATGTTCTTGTCTTTCTACGCTCCGTCGTGCACGAGATGGCCTCCTAGAACTCTCAGGCTGGTCCAACAACTATATGGAAATTTGAACAAAAGTTATAATGTAATATTTCATAATAGCTTCATATAAGTATGTACCTGATCATCATGACGCTGTGAAGCACTACGCCTAGATCCAGAATGACGTGAACCACTACGCCTACTGCTAGTGCCAGAATGAAGTGCCAACTACAAGTACCCAAATAGGATATGCATGTTAAACATTAATATTTATCATTAAAGTTTAGTAAAGTATGTCACCTGATCATCGCGCCGCGATTCATGCTCCACTGGATGCTCAGTCTCCACCGGGTGCTCTATATGTGGAGACTGGCTGCGTCTCGCACCGGACCGTCGAGAACGACTCTGCCTAGCAAACGAGCGAGACTCCTGCTCAACAATCAACATAACATCAAACATGTAAGAATAAACACCTCACCAAACTATATAAAATACATTACCTGACTGCGATGGGGACTCCTGTGCCCCCCAAATGCCGTCGCTCTCAAACCGTGAGCATCAGTGTCGTGGGCACATCTAGATGAATGAAAGAGATCAGATACAAAAGTCTTAATCTCATCCACAACATCCTTGATCAACCTACCCATGCTGCTAGATCGGCTTCGCCTCCTCCTAGTACCTCTACTAGATGAGGCCTCCCCCGCCACATCATGAGATGGGCTACCACTCTCACGCCCCCCCCCTCTCATCCCCTATACCCCCACTCCTCTCATGATGATCTCTACCCCCTATATGCACTCCCTCACCCCTTTGCGTCTTCAAAGGCACGGCTACGTCGGGATGCCTCCATTCGACGCCTAATGGCTGTGGCATGAGTGCAGACTGATAATAGCCCTTATTTTCCTCATCAGTAGAAGGAGGTAAGATCGAGTAAGCATTAATCTGCAATTTAAAGAAATATAATTAGAAAATTAAAATATTGTGACAAGACAACAAATTTGTATAATACCTGATCTCTGGCAAAGAAAGCAACCCACGATCCCCACTTGTCTGCATTTGCTTTTATAAACTTCCACTTAGCAAACCGTGGAAGAGCCTGAGGATTCACGAGGTTGCAACATGCAAGTCCCAACTCCGGAATGGCCTCGTAGGCCCATACCTACAAACACATTAGTGTTAACTCTACCATATCTATATCATAATTTATAAGCCATGGTTTTTAAATTACTATAATACCTGTAATGCCCAAATAGGCCCATGAATACTCATCGTGCTCAGGCCATCTCGGTCTCTAGTCCTAGGCATAGCTGAAATGTAGTGTAGTAAACCCTGGTAGGAATAAGCCCCCCACGGGATAGCATTCCAGCAACCCAAATCCTCCACTAGGACATATAACCACCCCTCAACTAACCGCCTATCATGGTACCCCAACACAAAACACCAACAAGCTAATATGTTGGCGACCCTCAAGTAAAAAAAATGATCCTCACGATGTACAATACACTCCTTAAACAGATCATTTGCTGTCAGTTGCTTATTTTCACAGAATTTTCTAAAAGCAGATGATCTAGAATGAACATCATGATCATCAGAACAAGGATCAAAGGACGAGGCCCCAAAACCCAAACCAGTAACCAGTGCAAACTCAGGCACCCCAAAACGAATCACTTTCCCACCAACCAAGAATAACATTGTATTATCATCATCACTCTTAATTTGGTAACTTAAGAGCTCTACTAAAGGAGCGGAAGCACTAGGACCATTATTTTCCCAAACTAAAAGAGAACCAATGGGTCCTTCCCTAAACTGATTAACCAAGGATTCCCCCCCCCCCCCCCACCCAATGACTTTAAGGTTGATGCAATCCCCTTCAGTAGTATGGTCTTCGTGGATAACGTCACCTTCGTGGTTAAACCACGGAAAGCAGGCCTAATCCACTCAACCTACACATATTATTCAACATATAATTAATTACAAATATTCTAAAGATTTAAATTCATCTCATTTTGCACAAATTTAATTAAGATGATTATTAACACAAAATAATTCAATAGGAATATCAATATTAAAATTAATTCAACGTATGATTAATTAGTTCACAAAATTCTCCCGTGTTATACAATAATACTTTCATATCACACGCATTAGTTAAATTGGTGTTTCACACCACGGTATAACGATTTCCGTTATCATTACTTTAAATATAACTATGGTTATCCATCGTAGTTCACGGAATTCTCCCGTGTTATACAATAATACTCTCATATCACACGCATTACTTAATTAGGTGTTTCACACCACGGTATAACGGTTTTCGTTACCACTACTTTACGATAAATTAAATTAATAAAAGCTATATATACCTAAATAAGCATCCACAACATAATTAATTTAATAAAAGAATAACATGAAAATTAATAAATTAATTTAATTTGATCGAATTCAAACTAATCAAGCAACTACAATAAATTAATTAAATAAGACCAAATTATACAAGAATAAAATCCACAACATAATTAATTTAATTAAAACCAACTAAGCATCTAATAGTACCTAAAATAAAATCTAAGGTTTCAATTATTCGTAATTCACATTAAAATGTTAAATTAAAATTAATTTATATATTATTTTAGCCCTATTTTAATAATTTTCCTATTTAGGTACTAATAAAATAATTTTCCCCAAATCATAATTTAACACTAAATTTTTTTTGGCCTAATTTTTTTTTGCACCTATTCATTGTGACCTAATTTTGTCAGCCTTATATCATCAATTATATTTAATTATGTTTGGGTACCTAAATTAATCAATTAAAATAAATCTAAATTATGAATTTTTTGCCCTAATTTTTTCCCCAATTCGTTTTTTTACAAAATTAAGCCAAGAATACATCACCATTTATCAATCAACTAAATAATAACACATTGTTAACCACAATTCAAACAACTCCATGTAATTTATACAATTTCATACATAATTTTCGCAAGTTTCACAACAACAAAAATAAATGAAAAATAGCAAGATTAATCGTTAAAAATGGATGAAAATTGTGGAAAATGTTTACCTCATTATGGGCGGCCATTGGTGCGAAATTTATGCGAAGTGTTGGTCGATTTTGTGAGAATGGCAAGAGGAATTTTTGGTGAAGTCGACGTTGAGAGTCGAGGTCGAAGGAAGGAATGAGAAGAAATCAAAATTTGGGACCATTTTGTATTTTTTTTTTCAGAGTGGGGGCCGGTCGGTGTCGGGTCGGTGTCAATTATATGACACCGACCTACGTGGATTAATGCCACGTCAGTCGGTATCAGGGGCATCGACCTGCGTGGCGTCGATACCGACTAACGTGGCCAAACTTATTTTTTTTAAAATCTTGCCTCGTTGGTCGGTGCGGGGGTCGGTGCCTCAGCAGTCGACACCGACCTACGTGGCACCGACTTCTCCTTTCTTTTTTTTAAACATATTTTTATTCTTTTTGTATTTGTTAGTCGGATCCCGTGACCGACACTTTTACTTTTTTAATCAACATGTCTTATTCTACATGTTTTTTTGTGAAAATAACGACATTTAACTTCTGAAAATTGTCAGATATGTGCAGTGGGTATTTCTTAAAGCAATATAATATTTTGGGTATTTTTGAAATGCTTATAGCTGAAAGTGGGTATTAATAACTCCCACTCTTGTTCAATAGTCCAGTTGTGTCGATATAAGTAACTTTTTAAATTGTACAAAAAATAAATTGTTAATGAGCTATTTTAATTTTGATATATTCCTTTTTGGATTATATGATCTATTTTGATATTATATGTTTGTCAAAATTTATTTAATATTTAAATAAATTTTCAATATTACTCTTATTTAATTAATATCTTATTTTCATAATATTATATTTAATATTTTCATTTTTCAAAATTATTTAGGTGTGTAATTGTAAATCACTAGAGAAAAATAATACCCTCTGTCCCATTGACGTAGTCTCATTTTTCTTTTTTGTCTGTCCCATAAAATAGTCCAATTTTCCTAAAATGACAAACTTTTTTACACTCACCAATAAAATATTAATTCTATTACACTCACAACCCTTAATTCCCGTGCCGAAAAGAAATAAGACTACTTCACCGGGACGGAGGGAGTAACAAGTATAGAAATTAGACCATATAACTAAAACACTCAAAAATAATAATCCGAACCACATAATTGGAATCGATGGAGCAATAAAAGTTTGTTTGATCTTATTTATTAAATCAATTAAATTTGAGTTATATATTATTTTAGTGTGAGTAAGTTCATTAGTTAAAAATAGTACTTCCTCTATTTTGCAGGAATAGTCCCGTTTCTCCTGGACACAGTTACGAATGTTTTTGTGTACAGTGAAATTAATATTTTATTGATGAGTGTGAAAAAGTGTGTTATTTTAGGAAATGGAACAATTAGATGGGACAAACAAAAATGAAAAATGGGACTACTTCTATGGGACGGAGGGAGTATGAAATATAAGATTTTAATATTATAAAATTAATATTTTTAGCAAATAAGTATGATAAATCTTTACCATTATTTTTGGAACAAATATTTTTTTGAAATAATGAATATTTTAAATATAATCTAAATTTTAAAAACTTGTTTAGGTTGGACTAAGATTTGATTAAATTCGTGAATTTCGAAGTATTCGAGAAACAAAGTCAAAGCTCAACTTGATAATAAATTAGTTAAACTTGAGTAAAAAACTACTCGACTTGACTCGATGCAATTACATTTAGGGGTGAAATTGAACCGAGCCAATCCGAGTAGTGTCGTGCTCAAGTTTAATTATTTTAGTATCTACTTGAGCTTCAAACTTTTTTATCGAATACTTTGAAGTTAAAAACTTTAGTCGAGCCTAAACGCACATTCTAAATTTAAAATATTCATTATTATTTTGAAAGAATAATTTACTTGTTTTAGAAATAATATCATATTACTTTTTCTCATAAACATAAACATTTATCATTATTATTACTTTTGAATCATGAAAATATTATTTTTATAAAATTAATTATTTTGTATTTCCTACTAATTTTAGCTAGCAAACTTGCTCACAAGATCTCAAATCGAATATTATGATATTCAAGTTTGCTCTTCTAATAAATGCGTTTTACTAAATGAGCTCATCTCAATTTTTCTTGAATCAAAATTTGAATAGTTTACGAACACTTTGATTTATTTACCATAATAATTATAACACTAAGTATTCATATCACAATTATAATATAGTAACATACTTTTATACGAATATAATAACTTTCAATCAAATTTTGAATTACATTATAATGCTTAACGGAAATAACTTTTAAGATAATAAACACATCAAAAGATCATATCAATTATTTAAGTCAGAATCATGTACAAATATTTTAAAAAATAATAGTACATTTTAATTATTTAAAGTTATACACAAATGCTTGCTTAATTGTTTCGAAAGTAAGAGATAGATCTGTAAATGAACCAAATTGTTTGTAAATTATTTAGATTACGGGGTGCGTTAAAGTGACAAGTACCCCTTTGGATGGGAGATGAGAATGAATCTGGGCCATTTAAAACATGATATGAACGGCCAAGATCATTTTAGGGTGCAATTTTTAAAGCTGCATTCGGTATTATAAAAAAGTTGCAAATTAAGGGTAAATTTGTCCAAAATTTTAATTGCAAGCTACCGCATTAATTCCGTATCCCTCGCTTTTCGCACACGATCTTAAACATATTTTGAATTAATTGCAGTTACCAAACACAATTTCACTCGACAAAAATCAGAATCCTCTCTAAATTTTTCAACCCTTGTTCTCCAGAAATCGTCGTTACTACTCCGATATTCGTGCGCGATTTGAAGAAAATCTGCAAATGTTGAAGTTTTTGACGTCAAGGTATGATTTGAGCACTGTAATTTACGCATTTCAGCGGTTTTTCCATCTTCCATTCGTCGTTTATACTGAAGGATTGAACCGAACCCTAATTCGTTGATTTTTTATTTTTGGTATTTCTGGCTTAGTAAGAGATTGTTGGTTGTACGCTGTCGAACATGGGGCGAAGAAAAAATGCTCGAAAAACACCAGAGAATCAAGGTATGTTTACCTGTAACTGACATAATGTTGTTAATAAAATAAAATACGGTGCGAAATGTAGTAGAAATTTTGCAATTATTATAAGTACTAAATTGCGAACAATATTGTTTGGGAAATTTTTTTTTTGAAAAAAAAAGATGCGTCACAGAACAATGCATCGTTATAATTTTGTAAATACATTGATGTTTATTTTATTTCTGCTGTAAATAATGAAAAAACTTGCATAGATTGTTATATGAGTTCACAAATGAAGATATCAGAATGTGCATCAAGAAAATGTAAATTATAACATTTACATTCTATCAAAACTTGCAGTTTGTTATTGTTGTAATTTTAATATAATTTAAAATTCAATATATTATATCAAATGATATTCATTTGCATTAATGTGTCAAATTATATTGCTGTAATTGGTTTACAAAAGTTACTGTGACCAAGATCTCTACTTAAAGATTTAGTAATTTGAAAAAAATGTTAGCATTATATCTCAAATTGCAGTGACAGACGAAAAATTATCTGACACAAATCATAAAAAAATTTGCACTAACTAATATTTTTAAATAGTTGTATTTGTTTGTATAGATAAAAGAATGTTTATGAAAATTGCATTGATGTATTTTATATATATGCCTTAAGTAACAATGTAAATATGCTTTCGCTTATCTAAATATCAAATACATTATATGTGCATCATTGACCTTAATAATATTGCTTTAAATGCTTTAAAATTATTACTGTTTTTATCAACTAAAACTAGCAATCTTTAAATTTCAAATGATTTTATCATTATATCACAATGTGCATTGACAAATGTAAATAATATGCTTATGCAGGCAAAAAAATTTGCTAAATGCTACTCTTATTTGTAAAATGTTGTCTGTCTGCATTCATTTTTATAGATTCATTAATATAGCTTTGAAATATGTTATATATATGCATTAAGTAATAGTATTTATCTGCAATTATATGATTAATATTTTAACTGGGATTAACACTTTAAAATTGGTTTTAATGTAATAATAGTTAATTTTAGAATGAAATGACAATATGCAATGACAAAAGAAAAGAAGTTGCAGATAAGTGTAAAAATACATGCATTACTTCAAATGTACTTGAAATTCAATGCATTTAAGTATATTGTTAATATCATTTTTATTAGCAATGTATTGATTTGTCTTATATACATGCATTGATGTACAATAACTATCTACATGCTTCAGTAAATTATAAGGATTTGCAGTATGTTACTCTTATTTGTAAAATGGTGTCAGTTTGCATTGTTTTTATATCTTGTCAAATAATTTTTTGTAATTTGTATGATAACAGAGAGGAAAAAAAGGAAAATTCAAGAAGAAGTGGAAGAAGAAAGTGATGACCAAATAGAGGAAGGGGATGATTTAGATGATAAAGAGTATAAAAAATACCCAATACTTGGTTATAGGTCAAGTCCAAGACAGTACGTTAAGTCACTTAGCAAGTTGAATCAGAAACAAAAAAACGCTATAAAAGAGTTAGGTTTTGGAACATTTATAGATATGAAAGTGAAAGAAATACCGATGCGGATGGGCTATTGGCGTGTAAAAAATTTTGAACCAGTAACTTGCAGCCTACTATTGAATTCTGGGGAAAAAATTCATATAACTGAGCACGATGTGTGGCTGACATTTGGATTTCCAAAAGGGATAACAGAAGTACATAGGAAAAAATTAAATGCAGGCAGCAAGGATGAGTGGGTCAAAAAGATGGGTAAGGATAAGTGGAGCATAAAAATTGCTGATGTAATCAGCGCAATGTTGTCCGATAAGGAGGGGGGGATTTGGTTTAAGACAAACTTCATGATAGTGATTGAGAGTGTATTCATCGAGACACCAGCTGATGGTTATATTAAGCCAAAAATACTGGAAAATTTAGTTGATGTTGAGAGCATCAAGAATAGAATGTGGTGTAAATATCTCCTAAAAAGCATGATAAGGGCACATGAGCTTTGGGAGTCAAAACTTAAATACAGTAAACAAATTCAGATATATACATACATTTTTCAAATCTTAACATTATAAGTATTTATATTAAAATGGACTAATATATTTTACTGAATATTACAGATGGCAACAAAAGGCACAGACAAAGGAGAATCAAGCAAGGTAAAAATAATGTATGATTTTTTTTCTTAAATACAAGTTATTGATTAACATCAACTCTGTTTGATATTCAACAATTAAAAAAAGAGGCAGAAAACAGAAAACAAGGAAGCGGACACAAAGAAAGGTTGCAAGTGCTTTGGCTTCGCCATTCATGATACGGACAATCGATGCAACAACTCCTTTATCACATGATGAGAAAGCTATATACTACTGGGTAGTAAAAGATAAACAGATGAATGTGTAAGTTAATAATATACCTAATTGTATAAATTAATTTCAATTAATAATATTTTTTTGGCTGCAGTGGAGAAACAGTTTACAACGATGACAAAACCTTCACAACATTTGATGAGTTTAAGTCGTTTGCACCATCTGAGTGGGTCAAATCCGGAATTGTGGATGCATGGTGCTCCTACCTAAATTTCAGAGAAATGTACCGGTCATCCGAATCACCAAAAAGATTTTTCTTCACCACAATCCCATGTGTAAGAACATTGCAAAAAGTTAAATTTAAATATTTAATTTTTATTGAATATATTTCTTTTCAAATATGTAATTTAATAAAAATTTGAACAGAGTTATACATTCATCAACAAACCAGAAGGATGGACTGACGAGAGAGCAGCAGAGACATTCATTGAAAGATGTCTTGCACAGATAAACATGAGAGATGACATTAACTTTGGAAAAATTGACATGGTATGATTTTAACTGTTTTGGTATTGTCTTCTTTAACTTGTTACTCAATGTTTCATTATTCATTGTTATTAATTAGCATTATTGTTTAAACATGATAGATTTTCATTGCACATTACTAATGATAACATCACAACTACAGGTTTTCTTTCCAATCTGTCAATACTTCCACTACTACATCATGTGTTTCAACTTCAAGCAGAAATCAATTGTCTTGATCGACAATTCCAATCAGCTGGAAAAGAAACCTCTAGCAATGAAGTATGGAGATGGTCATACAAAGTTGGTAAGTAATTAAATGAATTTAATATAACTGCATAAATTACTAATTGCTGAAAAAGTATTAAAACTTCTTTTTTCTTAATGCAAGGTGAATCTGTTTTATACACTATTGGAGAGGCTTGGATTGGAAGGCAAAAAGATTTTGATTCAAGATTTGGAGATAGAAAGGCTGAAAATGGATTGGAGAAACTCAACCAACAAGACCGACTGTGCTATTTATTGCATGAGGCATCTGGAAACATACAAGGGTGAGAAGGCAAAGGATTGGAATTGCGGGCTATCCAGTAGAAACTCAAAGCCAATATTGAAAAACTTTAGAGTTAAGTTCTGCGGGGAGCTGATTTCAACCAACCTGAATGATGAATCACCCAAGTACGTTGAAGTAGCAAGGAAGTTCTACAAGCAAGAGGTTGACACCAAAACATTTGATTTCAGCAAATTCCTAAATAGCTATAGGTAGTGGGGTGAATTTTTAGCTTTCGTAATTGGTAAATCTTAGATGTTTTTGAAACAATGCTTTTGGAATTTACAACAAGATGACTGTAAGTGGGATGTTCTCATCACTGTTAAGACATGATGCATATCTTAGATATTATATTTGCAACTGTTTCATGTGTATTTTAAAATTTGTGAACAAGTTTTTTTAATTTTGCATTAAATGCGTATAACATGTTATTTTTTTTACTTAACTAAATGGTTAATTTATCCACAATGACAAAATAAAACAACAATATTACAAATATTGCAAATATATGAAAAAATTATTTTATAAAACTTACGAGATAACTAATAAGTATATTACAGTAAAAATCAACAAATATTTTTTGTAAAAAAAATATACATAATGCCATATAAAAAATTACATTGAGTAAACATATTAAGTTGCAATAAGTGGATGAACATATTTGCATTGACTAAATAATTTAAAATAACCGACCCAGTAACATACTTACGATCTCATTAAAATTGCAGTTATAACAATTCAATAGTTGCATTGTCTAGCAAAAATAATTTGTTCTGTCATTTTTTACAAATATTCCGATTGTTTGAACAATTAAAAAAAACATTACAACAGTACTACTCATCCATTGAAAAATAAAAATATAATGCAATTAGACTCAATATATCTATATAAAAAAAACAATGCTAATGTTGAAGACATAAACATAAATAAAAGTATCATTTCAATCATTAATATCTTTCCCGCAATTTCTGGAATCATGGTTCGCCAACTGTTTACACTTGCGACAGCGACGCTGCGGCTTTTCCTTCATTCTAGCAGCCTTTTCCTGTCGAGAAACAATACGACTCCCGCTGCCCTTCGTCTTAACTACATCAGGTGGATGAATGTTTACTTCCTCTGGCAAATCCTGTCCATAAAAATTGCCAAACATCTGTCGTTTATCAACATCATTTGGGATTCCAATATTCCATTATCCATAGAAATTGACTTACCACCATCATCAATAACAGCCAAGAAAGAAGGCAATCTGTCAACATCACCATCAAATATTTGAGTCCAGCCATACACAGACTGCATAATATCATTCTTCAGCCTCTTGCTCTCATCAATTCTCACATATGATTCGAAACTGTCAAGCCCAAATCTGCATGACTGCTTAACCAAATGTGTTTTCATCCATCGACGAAGAATATACTTTTCAGGAATAAGCATCATTTGTTTGTTCTTCATAACATAAAAAACATGACTGCACAACAACCCCATCCTAGAAAATATTTTGCAGCTGCACGTGAACTCTGGACCAATAACATCATAATGAACAACAACAATATCCTTTAACTCATCAACAATCTTGTACATCTCTCTGCCATCAACTTTTGAAAAATCCAACATGTGACAATAATCACGCGCTGATGTAATTTCTTCTTGTACACTCTTAAAAATCTTAGCAGTATAAACAGATGAAGCATGTTTCTCAAAACCAGTCTTTGTGCAAAAACTAGGACAAAAAGACTTATCTAAGTAATTTAACCTGGAACTCTGATGACGTTGAGCATCCAATGCATTATTAAAATGCATCCAAAATTCAAGAAGATTTGACCTTGAACGTGTGTACCTTTTATAAAAATTATTTTCACATTCGGATATAGACGTAGTCCGAACCAAACCACTCATCGGAAAATTCCGAAAATATGCCGGCACCCAATATTCTTTATTTTCGAACATAGATAAAAACCAGGGATGATCATCAAGCCCAAATGTAGTCATAATTTCATCCCAGCAATATTCAAACACCTCAAGCTCTATTAACTCCGACCAAACACATGCATTCAAATCCTTTTTGAAGTCCTCATCAGCACGAAGTTGTTTTGAAACCTTGTCTGCAAGTTTGAGCATAATGTGCCACATGCACCACCTATGTCGAGTGCTATTGAACACTCTTTCTACAGCCACTTTCATACCAAGATCCTGATCTGTTATGATAAGTTTTGGAGAAGACCCCATACAAGCAACAAACTTCTGGAATAACCAAACAAATGATGAAGCATCTTCCTTGGACAACAACCCGGCTGCAAACGTAACAGGTTTACCGTGATTGTCCTTCCCAGTAAACGGTGCAAATATCATACAATATCTGTTGAATATAAGATATAAATAAGAGTTAATGCATATATTTAACCTGAAAACTGTAACTATAATATACAAGGCATTGCTAAAAATATTTGTCAAATAAAAAATGAAAATTAAAAAAAAATTAAAAAAAACAAATTAGAACTTACTTGTTTGTAGAATATGTCGTGTCAAATGCCACTATATCACCAAAAATCTGATAATTCATTCGGGAGATAGGATCACACCAAAATAATCTCATAAGCTTATCATCGGCATCGATCTCGTATTCATAAAAAAATGTTTCACACAACTCTTTTCTCTTTCGCATTTCATTAAGCAACATCTGAGCATCGCATCCTTCGACAAAAGCTTTCATGTCTCTAGCAAAATTTCGAACCTCTAACACTGAAAATCCAATATTGTCATCCCCACCCAATAATTCAGATAACAAATTATGTGCTGCAGTAGGACCAATGTTGGATTTACAACAGTCTAAGATAAATTGCCGATGAACAGGATCAAGCTTACGATTGATCTTCATGAATTGTCTATGCTCAACCTCCACTAATTCATGATTATGTTCTTCTACAAAATCATGAACAACATAGCCCATGCAGCCAGCAAATTTGAAAGTAATCCTTGCCTTACAACCACAACGTGATGAAATACGCCTTCTAACCTTCAGATTTTCATCAACAACCCCTCTACCCAAAGTATTTGGATTAATGAACTTGTCGCCCTCTCTATTGCAAACAACATATCTCCAAATGATAACATTGTCAATTTTGGTTGAATGTGCCAAACGAGTATCAAAACCCACATTCCTAGCATAATGCTTGTAGAATTCAACACCCTCATCCAATGTTGTAAAACATTGTCCTTTAAAAGGTTTCAATACATCTTCACAAAGTGGAATGAAAACAACTGCAATAATAATTTTAAAATTAAAGACAGTACAATATATTTTTAAAAATAGATGCATTGGTAAAATATTTATAAATGCATTAACTAAGTAATTAAAGTTGCATTAACGTATTATTCAAGTTACCACCTACAGAGATCAATACATAAAAGATAACTTAAAAAAACTCACCCTGCTTTTAATGATGTATGTTTATAGGCTCTGTTAATGCAACTAACCAGGCTACGTAAATGTAACTACATATATAATTGAAAATTTAAAATAATATAAAAAAACCCAGACAAAAACAATACCTTCATCGCTTGACATGGTTACCAGTTCCTAAAACCTAAAAAAAAATAAAAAAACATAGTTAATAATTAAAAAACGTCTAATTAACATAAATTGAAAGAGGATCACTTGCAAACTAAAACGATTATGTCAATAACAATCGAAAAAATAACAAAATATGTATAGCATCAAATTAAGTACAACGATTATCTCAAAAACAATCGAAAAAACAACAAAATACAAATAGCATCAAACGAACATTGAAAGTGAAGACAGATTACCAGGGTGCGAAAAATCTCAACCGCTGCTTCTCTTCGATCGTCTTCAATTATAGAGAAGAAGATATACAATTATTTTGTTCGATCACGTTGATTTGTAGGGTAGCAGATCGCGATATGAACATATGAATATACAGACGAAATCTGCGTGATCTTTGCCAAAGTTAGTTACAGACAATCAGGAAAGAAAATTATGTAAATGCAAAAGTACCATACCACCCTTATTACATTAAAATAATTATAAAAAAAAAATAAATTAAGCTAAAATCTGGACCGCTCA
The DNA here is from genome assembly GCA_026898455.1 of Plectranthus barbatus. Taxonomy (NCBI): domain Eukaryota; kingdom Viridiplantae; phylum Streptophyta; class Magnoliopsida; order Lamiales; family Lamiaceae; genus Plectranthus; species Plectranthus barbatus. Next base: position 191,611 of record JAPKLW010001061.1, on the reverse strand, counting down.
ACATGATAAATAGAAGGATAGGATTCATTCTCATCTCCCATCTAAATAGCACTTGTCATATGATTACGCCTCTTTAGATTACAATCAAATATCAGATCGTTTATTAAATGTACCAAACTTGAATTTCATAATATTCGACTCGTAAATTCATGAGCAAACTCGCTAGCTAAAACTAGTAAGAAATATAAAATAATTAACTTTATAAAAGTAATATTTTCAAGATTCAAAAATCATAATAAATCTTTAGTCATGAGAACAAAAAAATAAATTTGAGCATGAATATGATATTAATCTTGAAGTGAATAACTTTTTCTTGCAAAATATTAATAAGTATTTTAAATCTCAATTAAGTAAATGAATTTTAAAATATTCGATGAAGTTTGATTTAATACTAAACGAATCAATCTTAAACATGACACTACTGGGCTGAGCTCAATTACACCCCCTAGTAAGAGATATGAACGTTCATCGTCACAAAAAATCTCATAAAATTACTCCTAAAAAAAATTGTTGGCGGCTCAAAAGTAAAAGAATTAATCTAACACTGAATAGCCTACAAAGCAACATACCTAATCTGAAAGCTAATAAACTGATACGATTTCTACAAGAGATTGCATGCATATGCATAGAGTTGCCACAACACTCATCACATTCAAATGGAAGTAAATCAATAAACAAGGCAAGCGAGTGAGTGACAATCAATATCAATCAATTCAAGAAACTTAAAATATATATATAGAGACAGAAACTCTAATCATGGCTACAATGACTTTCTTCAGCGGTATGGCTCAGGAACTACCCGTTGCACTTCTATCGTCGGGCCCAGCAAGCGTGATCTGTTAAAAACAACCATTCCGATTTATCCATCTTTAATCAAATGCAGGTTCAAGATTTGGTTTTGAAACTTACATTGCAATCAAATGCAAATCTTCTAGCCAGCATGATGGCTGCGTTTCTCTCTCGTTCCGACTCGAATGCCAAGATGAAAGACGCTCCCGGCTTCGCTTCCCAATATATCGACTGAGCTGCAGCGTTCCCACCGCCTCTAATCCCGCACAGCTGACCACACAGACCAACACATCATTTGTTTCTTGTCGATTCAGCATAAACTTTATTTTTAACACCAGATCGAATACCTGCATCGAATTGGAATAGTACTCTTTTGCTATTGTGGTTTGGCCTTTGCAGAGTTTTATCATCATCTTTCCGACATGCAGTACGTGGATCGACTCCGAAGGGTGATCCACTCCATTCCTCTGGATGAGGAGGGCCTGCACACCCATTTCTTTTATCAAACACAATGCAACTAAATGTTTGCTTTCGGTAACAATAAAAGACAAGACAATTAAATTAAACCACTTGCTCCCCGAGCTGGGGACAATACGTACAGTGAATTCATTGTCGTGCCTTCGCACCAGTGCTTCGACATAGTTCCCCAATCCCGGAGCTGGTACGAGGAAAGTAGCCATGACTCAGAGTTGGAATGCAAAAGCAAGCATGCTTAATGAATGGAAATGAGCAAGTTTATTTATACAGACAGGGATCAATGGGACCAGAAGTTGACACTGTAATAGTTTGATCACGAGTCACGATATCCGCTTGCAGAATTCGTCCAACATCGAAAGGCTCCGGAGCATATACAGATTTGGTGGCCCCTGTGAACAAGTAAACACCAAGTCATCAAGATTCAGATTTACGACGGATCGCAAATCTGTTTCTTACCTGATATAGGTTCCTTCTTGCCATCCTCAGCAGTTGAGCGGAACCACTGGATGGCGCATTCAGAAAGATCGGGAGCAGTATCAGAGCATGGATGTATCTGCAGACACGAGCCCAGTGCCTCGGTACCATCTATATCGTATAAGTGAGGTAACCTTTCGCCACCCGTCTTGCTTATTATTGCCAGCTGCAAAACATTCATGGAATGATCATATTATGTTGTACAACAACTCAAATCTTAAAATATGATTGCTAAGAGAAAACCTCCTTCTGCAGCTTCAGTGAATGCTTTGATCTTCCAACAAACTGATTCCTTAATGCGCGAAGCTCGTGTTCCATGTCCATGACCTGAAAAAACAATGTCCCTTACAATTTTCGAGTGGCGGCATATGAAACAGGTGCAGTAATTTCAGAAAGCAAAATCTTGCAACATCAGAGGTTAAGAATCCACCTACTTATGATGTTACTTGAAGAAGGTGGAGTACAACATTCATAGAAACATCATGATTTCCATTCATCATTCCAACATGAACAGTTTGCACATTCTACTGAAATGTATATGAATTGACTAGAATACTGGATGCAAATGTAATTACCCGACTAGGCTGGTGCAGCATTTTGATCCGCCTAGCCTCCTGAACCTCCTTCATCAACTCATCCAAATCCTGCTTCCAAAAATAGAACGCGACATCACACACAGAATACGATCACAGAGGCCATCACTGAGGTAATATAGATTTTTTAAGTTTGTACAATAGGTTTACATTTTTGTGCCAGGTGTGTAAAATCAACAAGCAAGACATCTAACAGAAGTAAACGATACGAGTTTCCTAAACTTGATGGATGCTCTAGCGACATTTTCTTTACAACATACAAGGTATTACCTACCATGTAGAGAACGCTAATGTAAAATGGGAACAGAAGAATTTCAGTTACTACCTGCTTTCCTGTAGCTCTAGACAACCGCTCGTGTTCCTGAAGAGCTTCTTCCACTCTCTGCACTGCAGCTTTAGCATTCTCAATTTCCGCCTTTGCAAAAGCTCGTTCTTCATCAACAAGTCTTTTAGCATCTTCAGATGCCTGCAAGAAACGGAAGCTATTAAACGAGGAAGAGGAAAATTAAGAACATAAACAGGAAGTCCTTATCCAATAATGATGCAATCGTTGATACAGATGAAAGGCCTTATCCAGCACCTTACATTAACTATAATTATCAGCCAGTGTTGTAGTTGTTCATCCTGTTTTACTTTCCTAACAAAGTGAGAAGAAAAACTAACAGCGAGAAGAGCAGTAACAAAATCAACTTCTTTCACTAGAGAAGGCAGTAAAAGTGCATATAGAACTTATTTCAGAAGTTTTAGTACATTACCAAGAAAACATGAAGTTCAACAGTCTGACAGAATAAAAATGTGAACTCGAAAGAATGATTTCTTCTTGTTATTAGAATATAGATATGAAATATATAATATCACATAACTAATATTCACTCTTCTTCTTCTAGGTTGCCCATCTGGATAGAGAAGGAATTAGAAATAATCACCAGCAAAACATGTATAATTGTTTTACCTGCTTTAGAAAAGTTGCAAGCTTTTTCACTTCAGCTTTCTCTTGTATTAGCTCTCCTTCCCTCTGAGTTAACTTAACTGCTAGGGACTCAACCTGCAAATTAACAGATAAAAGATGGGGAAAAGTGGGACACTAGACGAAGCATGAAAAAGAGATAAATATATATAATTTCAACTGGGCAGCAAAGCCAAATTCACTCTGGTGAACATCAATATCACCACCTTGAGGAAAAAAACTCAAAATGATTCTTCAAGGAAAACAGCACCTAATATAATGCAAACACTACATTGCCTTCGTACACTAGACAAATTACGCATTATGATGTTCTCAATCAGTCAAAACACTGATACTTTCAGAAGTAGATCTGCAATGACTATGGTTTTGAACATATTCAGTCCAACTGAACCATTCAACAGGAAATTGAGTCAAAAGTTAAAAGTAAGCTAGTTTCTTAGACTTAAATTAATCTCATTGGGAATACACAATTGTAAAGAAAAGCCAGGCGTTAATGGAGCTGAAAAGGCTACATCAATGTGAATAAGTACGAGATCGTTCCACACCTCTTCATAAAAAAGATTCCAGCATACCAGAACTCAGGGTAGAGTATTTGCCAGAAATTAGTTTACTAGACTTTGCCTTTCAGAGAATATAACAGCTGTTCAATGCGACTTTTGATAAAGGCCAAGCAGAGCACTGAATTTCTCTCTCTTTCTAATACTCTAGTACATACAATTCCTTTCTAGAAGGTTGTCCAATACAAAGTGGATGAGATCTCAGTAAACAAGAACTTTAGAGCTCTCATAAATAACTGTCCTTTATTGAAAGTTTACCAGCATTATGAATGCAACTTAATATCATAATGCGTCTGATATAGCATCCACATCTTCATTTTCTAAAGTGAACTGTCAAAAACTGAATTTTGATGCAAAGCTACTGAAAGTGCAGCAGCTGAAACTCCTAATACTACATTTGACAAGGGCCTACTGGATCATATATTCTCTACTTTTTTCCGTTTTGTATCTTTTGTTGGGAGGAGTGTGTGCGGGGGGTGGGGAATGTAGTGTTCAACTGGCATATGGATAGTGAAGGAGATAACTAACAATTGATATAGCTTCCGTCACATCATCACTGTTCTTGCCACCTACACGCCCTCTGAGAGCTTCAAGTGAATCCCTGAGTTTCTTCAGAATCACATGCTTCTCCAATGAAGCTGCCTCTTTAAGTCTTGCCTGGAACCATAATAATTAACTGTTACATTTCAATGCTTGTCTGTTGACATCTAAGTGAAAAAAAAAAAACAAGACATAGAAACCCAAGCACACAAAATAGTGATTCCAGATCTTCAAAATCAATTTGATAACGATGAGCAGATATTCTGTATTTTACTCAAATACATTTCACGAACAGGTAAATCTTAAAGTAACACCTCGAAAAATTGGAATGCATAACGAGCCTGAACTTGCCATTTTACTGAAAAACAGAGAAACACACTTCAGAAATCATGAGCTAAGTTATCATATAAACCTGATCAGACAGCTTTGCAGCAGCTGCCAAACCCTTCTCAAACTTGCTAGCAAGATCACGAACAGAAAGTCGTTGCTGCTGCTCCAGAAACAATGCCGTTTCACGTGCCATCAAGTCTTTTGTAGACAACATGTTTGAATCCTCTTTGACCTCAACAATCTGATTGTTTGCTCCAATCCTATATCTCGGAAATCGGCTAGAGGCAAATATAACATCTGCTGACACTGGTGAGACAGCATCCTTTTGCACTGTGTAGCTAAATCCACGGGCTAACCTCGTCATAATGCAATTTTCCTAAATATTCATCAAAGGATTAGTCTCATAAAATTGATCTAGGTAAGGCTATTTGCAAGCAGCTCTCAAGAAACTCAATGAACAAAAATTCCTTGGCCAAATTTTCCATAAATCATAAGGAATAAAAACTATATTCACCATCTTGTTTAGCTCATGTGCTTGCTTTGCTCAATCAAAATGTCAAATATCAAGCAAGAATGTGAAAAACCAAAATGCAGCCACCATACGAAAAAACAAGAACTAACCACATCAGAACTTTACCCATTTCTTGTTCTCTGGCAGAAACTTCTACCTTTGTTCCCACTAGATTTACAGAACTCTAAATCTAGAAGTTTAATTTTTTGGACTAAATATGATTTCTGCCTAAAAAATATATTTAGCAAAAGAAAAAGGAAATCAGAATAGACCAAAGATGAAATTTCTAGTTTTCACATTGAACACATTTTGACTACCGAAGTTACACATAAACTCAAAAAAAATAAAAATTTGACAAAAAATACAGCAAACTCATGCCATCCCAGAGAGTTTTTTGAGTGTGAAAATCAAATAAATGCACAAAAACAAGCATAAAAACCGAAAAAGAAAAAGCAATATCGGCTGAAACAGCAAAAAACAAAACCAACTCACAACTGTTACTCGCAGATCATGCAATGTAAGAAAAATGGCTGTAGTTCTGGCCCTTAGAGATTGAACTGAAGCAAACAATTCATTAGTGGAAACAGCGTCTGAATGTAGAGAGAGAGAGCACGTATACACAAAAATATAAAATATAAATGCAGGGAGAGAAGAAGGGAAGGTAAAGGGGAAATGGGGGGGCGTTTGTCTGCTTTTGAAAAGCCAAAGAAAGGGAATGTCTCTCTCCTAACAGTAAACACACATACAAAAAATAAAATAATAATAAACTGCACATCCAAAACTATTTATGCAGTATGGAGGGAGCATGATGATACTGGCACAACAAAATATTACAAAAACACTTTCTTGAATGCTTAAAGTTTGTGATTGTAATAACGAGGAAATCTGATTCCTTCCATTGCAACATTGTACAAAAAAAAAAAAGGTGACGGTCTCAACTCCACTCTTGAATAATATTTTCTCAAACATCAGTTAACTCATCATTTCCAAGTAACTATTCTTGATATTCATGACTAAAATAATCTTGAAATATAAAATAAATTTGAACAACAATCATAGCGTAGGTGGTTGTACCCAACCAAACTATGTATGCATATGGGTGGGGTAGTAATAAAGAAAGAAAAAGAATAACGAAAAAGGACAGAGCAGTTGAGAAGTGAACTGTGAACTGGGCTCACCAATCATTATGCTGTGTTGTTTTAGCTTAGACATTAAATTTCCATCCTTTTCATTTCTGGGTATTTAGTAAATTCAATTTATTAGGGTTTCAGTTAAATAAACTGAGCATTAAGAAATGATAAAAAAAAATGCCATTCTTGAAAAAAACAAGAAATAATCATTTTCAGAAGAACATCAATTCACACAGTCTTTGTTCTTTTCGTTAAATCTCAGGTGCTTTCCCTTTCAGACATTTATTGTGCTTCTTCAATTGTGTCCTACTTTATTCACAGTGAAATTTCATAAACATAGGATGCCTCCATTCCGATAGAATAATGTAAGAATCCAACTCATCTACGATTCGCAACCAGAGCTAGATTTTTTTTTTTTAAAAAAAATTTTTATTGATTTTTACGAATAAATTTTTCGCTTCTGATAGAATAAATCTATTACTCCCTCCGTCCCATATAAATTATCTCGGGTTGATCGGACACAATAATCAAAGAGTGTGAGTGTAAAGTAAGTTGAGTAAAATTAATATTTTATTGTTGAGTATAAAAATCTTGTCCTTTTAAATAATGAGACAATTGAAGTGAGACGGACGAAAAAAGGAAAGTGGGACAATTGAAGTGGGACGGAGGGAGTATTAGATATGATATTCACTTATTATGTACTCCCTCCGTCCCAGCAGAATAGGCCCTCTTACCAAATCGGGCGTCCCAACTAAATTGGCCCCTTACCAAAAATTGCAATCTTTTCACACTCAACAATAAAATATTCATTTCACTTACTCATTCTACACTCACAACTCTTAATTTCCGTGCCGAAAAAAAAAAAGAGCCTAATAAACCAGGACGGAGGGAGTATATCATATTTATCCTTAGGGTTTCTAGTTTTATTTAGATATTTTCATATCTTTTTGTAAATTCTATATATACTTCTCAATATAATTTTAGTTTATGTGGCCAATAATACAAACCTTATTATGGTATCAGCCTAATCCCTCTTTCGATCCTTTCTCTCTTTTTTCCTTCCTCCCCCTGCTGATCGGCGTTCATCCCTACGCTCTTTCTCTCTCATCGGATCATGGCTTCCAACTCCGATTCCCTGCCCAGTCCACGCTCATACACATGATTACCATTCGGTTATCCTCATCCAACTTCTTGATATGGCGTTATCAGATAATACCGCTTCTTACTTATCAGGGTTTGATAAAATATCTTGACTGTTCTTCCGAGCCACCGCCGGCGACTTTGTCTTCGCCCCTGCAGCCGAATCCGACATATCTCGCGTGGCATCAGCAGGACCCAATGTTGTAAAAATCGGCGCCTAGGACCGCCTAGGCGCCGATTAATCGGTAGGCGGAGGTCCACCGCCCCGATAAATGCGAAATCGGCTAGAAAAATCAGTTTTAATTTAATCGGCGATTAATCGGTCTAGGCGGATTAATCGGATCAGATTAATCGGATTAATCGCTGATTAATCGGAAAAAAATCGGCTGAAGTAAATTTTAATTGTAGATTCAATTTTTAAATTTTATTTTCAATTGTAAATTCAATTTTTAAATTTTAATTTCAAAAAATATTTAAAAACATAAAAATATAAAATTAGAATAAATGTGTAAAACTAATTTTATTCCCAAATCAAATTTCCCAACCAAATTCACGATTCCTCAATCCTCACCTCCGCACGCCATACTCCTCCACCCACGGCCCCCACCGAATGTGTGGATGGTTGTAGTCCGAATATTTAACTTTCATTATGGTTTGCTTTTATTTTAGGTTTTGCTTTGTTCATTGCTTTTATTTTGGATTGATTTGAATTGTGTTGATATTTGTTGCAGGAATATTTAAAATTTAGTTTATGATTTACTTTTATTTTGGATTTTGCTTTCAAATATAAAAATGCTTATTGCAAGAATATTTATACGTTTGGATTTAAATGTGAGGATGTTTGTTGCACGAATATTACTTGAGATACATATAAAATGTTGAAATTTTACTTGCTTTTTAAATATATAATTTGTTCGTAAGATTTTTATATATTACTTGAGATATATAAAAAATAAAAAAATAAAAATACTTAAACCGCCTAGAATCCGCCCAGAATCCGATTAATCCCCGCCTAGACCGCTTAGGCGCTAGGCCCCCCTCGACCGCCCGACTAGCGCCTAGCGATTTTTACAACATTGGCAGGACCAACGCCTCCTCAGCCTTCTACTCTCGATTCTCTCCGAGGAAGCGATGGCTGAAGTGCTTGGATGTTCTACGGCTCGCGCAGTTTGGCTCGTGCTCGATGCCGCCTTCAACAATAAATCCAAAACCCGCGAACTACGTCTAAAGGATGACTTGCAGTTGATTAAACGTGGTTCTCGTTAAGTTTTAGAATATGCACGCGAATTCAAATCGTTGTGCGATCAACTTGTTGCCATTGGCCGTCCCATCAATGACACCGACAAAGCTCACTGGTTCCTTCGTGGTTTAGGACCGACTTTCTCTCCCTTTTCCATCGCTCAAATGGCCCTAACTGCTCTTCCATCTTTTTGCGATCTTGTCTCCAAGGCAGAGAGCTTCTCCATTTTCCAAGAATCCATGGATTCGATTCATTATTCTCAAGTCGCTTTTCATGGCCAGCAGCAGTCCTCTACACGCGTTCTCAGCTCTTCAGGAGGCAGCTCATCTCGCAACTCCTCCAAGCGTGGCCGCCGACGATCCTCAAATCATCGTCCTCCTCATTGCCAAATTTGTCGCAAGGATGGTCACTACGCGATGTTTTGCCTTGATCGCTACTCTCAAAATTCACCGCCTGCCGCTGCAAATTTGGCCGACGTGTTCCAGTCAAACTGCTCTATCTCTGCGCCGAATACCTCAGATTGGTTTCTGGATACTGGTGCTTTGGCACACATGACTCCGACATCTAGTGCTCTCGATTCATCGCAACCACACTACGGCTCTGATCACGTTATCATCGGTAACGGTGCCTCTCTTCCTATATCTCATATTGGTAAAACTCACATATCCAAATCTCTTCACTTATTGAATGTTTTAGTGGTTCCTGCTCTCACAAAAAATCTACTATCTGTCAGCAAATCAACATCTGATTTCCCTGTTGATGTCTCTTTTTATGCCCGGTATTTTACTATTCAACACCGCTAAACAAAGGATATTCTAGCCAGAGGGCGGCGTAATGCAGGCCTTTACGTACTCGATCATGTGCAACAGTCTTTTCTTTCCAAGTTGAAGTCAAGTCATTTACGCGCTTCTTATGAGTCATGGTATAGCCGCTTAGGGCATGCCTCGTTTGATTTAATTTCTTTGTTATGTAAACAAGGTCTTATTTCTGTCACTTCATGTTTACCAAAACCAATTATTTGTTCTCCTTGTCAACTCGCCAAAAGCACGCGTTTGCCGTTTATATTAAATGAGAAGCGTTCAAATCATGTTTTAGATCTTATACATTGTGATCTTTGGGGCCCTGCGCCTGTTACCTCCTCTGCGCATTATCGTTATTATGTGATCTTCATCGATAATTTCAGTCGTTTCACTTGGTTTTATCCACTACTCCGAAAATTTGATTTCTTCAGTGTATTAAAATTCTTTACTTCCTTGGTTGAAAATCAGTTTTCCACAACCATCAAGCGTTTTCAGAGTGATAGCGGTACGGAATTTACTAACCATAGTGTGCAGGACTTCTTTGGTGCCAAGGGTATTCTTTATCTCCGGTCATGCTCGTAAACTCCATCTCAAAATGGACGCGCAGAACGGAAACTCCTCCACATCACTGAAACAGGTCTGACTTTATTATTTCAATCTCATCTTCCTTTGTCTATGTGGGTTGATGCTTTCAGCACGGCTACCTATATTATCAATCGGCTCCCTTCGGCTGTCCTTGGAAACTCATCTCCGTTTCAGTTACTGTTTGGTTCGCCACCTCAATACTCCAATTTCATCCATTTGGATGTAGGGTATATCCGTGTCTTCGTGATTATGCTGAAAATAAATTTTCTCTTCGGAGTGTGCCTTGTGTTTTTGTGGGTTTCTCCTCTCATCATAAAGGTTTTCCCTGCCTCGATCCATCTACTTCTCGGATCTATATTACTCGACACGCTTGCTTCGATGACTTTTGTTTCCCGCTGGAATCTTCTTCGCATGTCACACCCATGTCTTAGTTGGATATTTCCACTTTTATTGAACCCGCAATGGCGTCTTCACCTGCGTCCCAGCTTCTGGCTCGTCCACCTCCCGCGCCTCCAGCTCCGACGCCGTGTGCTCTCTGCCCCGCCACGAACGTTCCTTCCAATCCACCGGCAGCCCTCCAGCCCGTTGACCAACAGCCTCCAGTCGACGTCCCTCCACTGCCGGTTCAGCAACCCCAACCCGTTCAACACCCTATGGTCACGCGGGATCATGCAGGTGTTTTTAAGGCGCGACATCTCACTTATTTTGCAAGCTCCTCTCCATTATGCGTTACTCGCCTCTACTGAACCCAAGGGCTACAAATCTGCAGCCAAAAACCCAGTTTGGCTCGCTGCAATGACCGAGGAGATGAATGCTTTACGAGCAAATAATACATGGACACTCGTTCCACGACCTGCCGACACGAACATTGTTGGTTCGAAGTGGGTTTTTCGCACAAAATATCGCTCCGATGGGTCTGTTGAATGTCATAAAGCTCGTCTCATCACTCAGGGTTTCTCCCAGATTCCTGGTTTGGATTTTTTGCACACATTCAGTCTTGTGGTCAAGGCCTCTACCGTTCGTATTGTTTAATCTCTGGCCGTTCATAGCGCATGGCCTCTTCATCAACTAGATGTGAAGAACGCATTTTTAAACGGTCTTCTTTCTGAACCTGTTTATAAGGACCAGCCTCCTGGGTTTGTTAATAGCACCTTTCCAAATCATGTTTGTCGCCTAACGAAAGCTCTCTATGGTCTCAAACAGACACCCTGCGCATGGTTCCAGCGGCTGAGTGATATTTTACTTTCCTTAGGATTCCGATGCAGCCGTGCCGATACCTTGCTCTTCATCTATTCTCACGGCCGCACACTATTATATTTACTCGTCTACGTCGACGACATTATTCTCACAGGTAATAATGACTCTCTTATCTCGACCTTTATTAAACGCATGCACTCGGAGTTTGCTATCAAGGATATGGGGTGCCTCGGTTACTTCGTTGGGCTCGAAGTCACTTATACTGATGATGGGTTATTCTTGTCCCAAGTTAAATATGCTCGCGATATTCTCTCTCGCACTGAACTGCTTGATGCAAAACCTGTCACCACACCTCTTCTTGCAGGGTCTTCTCTCACCGTGTATTGCAACAGTTTTGATGACATTACACGCTATCGTTCTCTAGTGGGTGCTCTTCAGTACCTTACTATCACCCAGCCCGACATCGTCTTTGCTGTTAATCATGTGAGTCAATTCCTACAAGCTCCAACAACCGATCACTTTCAGACGGTTAAGCGGATCCTTCGATATATTAAAGGTACATTAGCGTTGGGTTTGTCCTTCTCTCGACGACCTATTTGCAATCTTATTGCCTATTCTGACGCCGACTGGGCGCGTTGTCCGGATTCTCGGCATTTCACTTATGGCTATGCCATCGTCTTAGCTGGTAATCTAGTCTGCTGGAGTGCAAGGAAACAACCCACGGTTGCACGTTCGAGCGGTGAAGTCGGAGTATCGCGTCATGGCAAATACAACAGCCGAAGTATCATGGATCACTTCCATTCTTCGCGAGCTACATGTCTCTTTGCTGCAGCCCCCTCGTCTTTATTGCGACAACAGCAGCGCCATATGCATTACACAAAATTCAGTGGCACACAAATGAGCGAAGCACATTGATATAGATTATCACTTTATCCGTGAACTTGTTCAGGACGGAAAGTTATTGACATAATTTATTCCTTTCGAGGTCCAAATAGCCGACGTCTTCACCAAGGTCCTGCCTCGATCAATGTTTGAAGACTTTCGCTGCAAGCTTCGAGTCGTCCAGCTATCCGACGTCTCGCTTGAGGGGATGATAGAATAAATCTATTATTAGATATGATATTCACTAATTATATATGTATATCATATTTATCCTTAGGATTTCTAGTTTTATTTAAATATTTTCATATCTTTTTGTAAACTCTATATATACTTCTCAATACAATTTTATTTTATGTGGCCAATAATACAAACCCTATCAATTTCTCATCATTCTCAACCTTTTTTTTTTCAAGATCATACAGAGGATTATTTCATAAAAAAAATAGGATAATCCTACTTCTAAAATAAAAAAATATATTAATGAATTACAATATTTATAACAAAAGAATTAAGCCCATGGTCAACTAAAATTAAAGCCAAACTAATGAACACAGATAAATCAATATATCATTAAACAAAATATAAACACTATCCCACTAAATCAGTAAAGAAATGAATCAAAAATGAAATAGAGAACCCTTTCACATTATCATTAACACATAAAAAAACTGTATTAACTATAAAATAAAGTGTAAATGTTGAAATAATTTTTTCAGTTACTTGGTAAGCATAAAAAATTAATAATTGAGTCACATGTGGAAACCCCGAGAGCATTTGGCGCAACTACAATGTGGTAAAAATATCTAATGAAATGATGATTTCTTAATCCATGTAAGTTAAGAGTAATTCATTAATTCAATCTCAAGATAGTATAAAGCTAGTTGGCCATATTATGGTCTGGCCATAAGGGTAAAAGTTGTAATTTTATGCTATTAGTTCTTTTAATGATTTATTGAATTTATCAATTTTACAAAAATAATTTTTCTTCTTTTATGTTAAATAATTCAACAAATTAAATTTTTAATGTTAGAAATACATATTATCGAATTATATTACTCTTAGATTATCTCTCAGTTACTTTATCTTTAAATTGTTTCTGTCTTTATCGGTTAAAACCATTATTTAATGAATAGTGAAAATAATAAAATTTATGTATTAATTTGATTGATTTAAATATTAATTCAATGAATAATAAAAAATAAAATTAATATAAATATAATTCGCATGTTATTAATTTGAATTAAAGAAATGAGGTGGGCAGCATGAAAGTAAAAATTGGACGCTGATTTATAGAGTTGCAATTAAAATATATATATATATATATAGTTGTGATCATATGTTAACCACTTCCCAGATGTTACCTGTTACCTCGCTGGCGGTGCATTATCTAAACAAGCTTACTACATTATCTAGGCAAAATCAGGTACATTGCGAAGATAATGTACTATATTACATTATTTATTACAGTTTGTAATGTAGTACATTATCTTCGCAATGTACCTAATTTTACCTAGATAATGTAGTTAGCTTGTCTAGATAATGCACCGCCAGCGAAGTAACATGTAACATCTGAGAAGTAGTTAACATATTAATGCATCCCTATATATATATATATATATATAATTGATATTTCAACTATGTATCAAATAATATTATCGGTCCTATTGAGATGACCAATTTACACCTCAAACCGTCAGTCAAATAAATGTTATACAACAACAAATTTTGGTCGATCAAATTATTTTATCTCAAAAAAGTAAAACCACCAAATTATTTTATTTGGCCAATGTTAGTTTCGGTCAACCGTACACACTGCGGCAGGCATCACCATTTATTGATATCTTTATGGATTTTTTTTTCTTTCTAAAAAGTTTGTTTATGGGCTTTTTCTATGTAGGACGGATCTTAATTTATTTTATTTTATATTTTTGAAAGGAGGGGCCTTTATGGTTTCTTTGAATGCTATCTATATTCTTCAAACTTTGTAGCTTGAAATAATCAATGATATTTATGAGGTTTATAATTTGTTAGATCATGACCGAGAACTACAAGATCTTATCCTCGATTTGAATCATTTGTTACAGTTTATATTTTTATTTAATATTTCTTTTAGATTTCATTTTTATTAAGTATAATTTAACATATTTCAATATCACGCCCCCATTTTAAATAAAAAACATGAAATAACCATCAGGAACATTTTTTCAGAAGGGATATTGGCTTCTCAAGTGATAAGTTTTAATTTTGAGAGTGTTGGTCCCCGATCAGAGTGTTTTGTATGCAGAGAAAGTATCAATTTAATCTTGCACTTATCTTGCTAAGGTCTCGACTTAGCAATGATTTATCAAATGTGTTTTAGCTCGAATAAACTTTAATTTCAATGTTGCATTTAATACTTCAACACTTGATGTGTTGAGTTTTAAATATGTATGCGCAGAATATAACAATATAAAGCAGTAAAGAATACAAGGATTTTATAGTGGTTCGACCGACTGAAAATTCACTAGAAGAATGTGTAAATAGTGTAGTACAATCTGAGATACACGAGGCAACGGTAAACGAGTACAAGGAATTTAAAAAGAGACAACAAAAATAGCAAACAAGCCGAGTCGAGAGAACTCTTCCCGCAAGACAGAATATGCCTCCGTAGTGCTCGGATTAAGGCAGTCTGTCCCCAAAGGTAAAACGACTTTTTGTCTCGATCGAAGCAGCACCGCAGTCGAAGAGATCCGGTGAACTGGAGTGAAGCAGGAGCAGAGTCGGCAGGTGAAAAGCAACAAAGTTTCAGGTGAAATGCTACTATTTTTGGAAAAATCTGAACACTTGCATGCTTCCTGGGGATGCCTATTTATAGGCATGTCCACCACCTGGGGAGCGTGCTGGCAATCCAGGCACGACGGCGGTTACGACGCGGCAGTCATGACACGGTGGCTGTTACGATGCGTGTCTCCCGGATCGAGCGGTTATGGCGCGCAAGTCTCGGGCACGTGCAGATTGAATTCAAGCACGTTGTGTAACGCCCGCAGACACATCATGTGCTGACATGCCCGCCATGTCACGCACACGTAGGCTCCACGTTGTACTACTGGGCCAGATAATCAAGCCCAGTCAGCCCGATGAGTCGCCAAAAAGATAAGGCACTTTCGGGCCAAGCCCAAACCCGAAGCCCGAGGCCTAAAGACCAATTGCCAAGATCCAAGACCGGACCGGACCGGGCCGGAGCTGGGACCGGGGCTCGAGGCACGGGCGCAGGCGCTCGGCCTGCGGCCTGCGGCCGAGGCGAGGCGAGGTAGGCGGTGGCGCGCGCGTAGGAGCACAAGCTGTCATGCGACATCCCTATTACACACTTGTTGTTACATGGTTTAACCACTTAGATATTTAAATCAGGATAAGTGTGTTTAATTAATCAATGTGGGATATCATTAATTAACTAATTAATATGCCCATATTACATTGTTATGCGTGCCACTTCGAGGATCGATTTCTCACTCACCGGAATTTGGTTTTGAGAAAATTAACATGCTACGTTTATCTACTCGCGACGTAGTTCGACCTCGTATACAACAAAATTAAATATTTTTGCACGAGTAATTAACTCAAATTTATCCGGATTCCAACAATCCCCCCATGAGTGGAAATGCCCAATGCATGAAATGCAAGGCCAACTCCGTCCTCGAGAAACGTTAATGCACACGAAGAGGTAGCTTGTGACTTTGAACCTTTCATCTTCAACATCGTCGGATACACTGGTGGCTTAGTGGAAAAACCTTGAACTAATCCTCCGTCGTGTGTACCTAGACAACGACATTGAAACAATAACGTTTCAAAACTCTATCCGTTCTCACGTTTGTTTCCATTACGGGCCGTGGAAAACCCCTTTGGATTCATAAGTGTTCGCTTGAAGCGGCCCTCACTTCCACTTTTATAGGTGACTTCCTATTTAAGAGTATCGTGCCGTACTCAACCCCTTCGAGGTTTTCAAGAATCATTAAAAGTCGATTGACTTAACCTATACCACACGCAGGCTTAAAAATACCTAGGTTTGCTCACCTAGGGAAGGGAAAAATTAGGTGTTAGCACTCGAACTTATATAGCTTAGTTTTCCCATTGAGCCTAGTTCTTGGGATCTCCAATCACCTAGGTTGGGTGTCCACTATACTCGTTCTAGATTGTGGATCTTAGTCCCATTCCCTCTAGCAACTTGTACATTTGATCTCGGTTTAACCCTTTGGTTAGCGGATCCGCCAGGTTATCTATTGACTTCACATATTCAATAGAGATACCCCGTTTGAGATCAACTGTCTAACGGTGTTATGTCGACGACGAATATGTCTCGACTTACCGTTATACATGTTATTCAGTGCCCGACCAATAGCTGCTTGGCTGTCGCAGTGAATCATCACCGAGGGCACTGGTTTGCTCCAACAAGGAATATCTTCAAGGAAGTGACGAAGCCATTCTGCTTCTTCACCAGCTTTGTCTAAAGCAATAAACTCAGATTCCATTGTGGAGCGGGCTATACACGTTTGCTTTGTAGATTTTCATGAGACTGCCCCCCCATCGATCGTAAACACATATCCACTTGTGGAATGTGAATCATTGGTGTCGGAGATCCAATTGGCATCACAGTACCCTTCAAGTACAGGTGGAAATCTAGTGTAGTGTAGCCCTAAGTTAAGAGTATACTTTAAGTATCTCAAAACTCTCACAAGAGCTTTCCAATGTTGTTTGCTTGGATTGCTCATGTATCTACTCAGTTTATTTACCGAGTAAGCAAGATCAGGTCGAGTACAGTTAGTTAGATACATCAGACTACCAATGACCCTTACATACTCCTCTTGAGCTACAGGGTCACCTCGGTTCTTGCTAAGATGAACATTGAGTTCCAGAGGTGTTTTTGCTGGTGAACTATCTTAAGCATTGAATTTTCTAAGCACTTTCTCAACATAGTGAGACTGTGACAGGACAATTCCATTAGTTCTTCTCATAATTTTGATCTCGAGGATCACATCAGCTACACCCATGTCTTTTATGTCGAAGTTTCGCTTCAACATTCTTTTAGTATCAATGATTACTTGTTGATTGTTTCCCATAATCAACATGTCATCTACATAAAGGCATACAATAACAAAAGAGTTAGAGGTACCTTTATAGTAGACACACTTGTCACACCCGTTGTACTTAAACCCATTTGCCAATATTGCGTTGTCAAACCTTATATGCCACTGTTTAGGTGCTTGTTTTAGACCGTACAAGGATCTTATCAATTTACAGACCTTCTTTTCTTGACCGGGTACTACGAACCCGTCAGGTTGATCCATGTAGATTTTTTCCTCTAATTCACCTTTTAAGAAAGAAGTTTTCACATCCATTTGGTGAATCTCTAAATTGTATAACGCAGCAATCGCGAGAAGCACTCTAATAGACGTGATTCGAGTTACAGGTCAGTAGGTGTCAAAGAAATCATCTCCCTCTTTTTGTCAAAAGCCCTTTGCCACAAGGCGAGCTTTATACTTGTCAATAGAGCCATCAACTTTGTACTTTCTTTTTAGGATCCACTTGCATCATAAGGGCTTGCAACCGTTCAGGAGATCAGTTAGAATCCATGTATGATTGTGAATTATGGATTCAATTTCACTGTTGATCGCTTCTTGCCAAAGAGAAGCATCTGGTCGAGCTAGAGCTTCCTTGATAGTTTTTGGTTCGTCATCCAACATATAGGTAATGAAGTCGGGACCAAAATTTTTAGCAGTCCTAGCTCTTTGACTACGTCTCGGTTCTTCCTCAACAGGATTAGAACTAGTAGCCTCCTCATGTGTTCTCTTTCGAGAAACTTGAGATTCATCCTCATTTTTTCTTATTTGGATAGACATCTTCAAAGAATATTGCATTTCTTGATTCTATCGTCGTTCCTACAGTCACATTCGGGTTCTCCGACTTGTGCACTAGGAAATGATAGGTTGCGCTGTTAAGTGCATAGCCAATAAAGATGCAATCAATTGTTTTAGGACCAATTGCAACTTGTTTGGGTGGAGGCACTTCAACCTTCGCTAAACAGCCCCAAACCTTGAGATATTTGTAAGAAGGTTTTCTACCTTTCCACATCTCATATGGGGTAACATCTTTTCCTTTGGGAGGAATTTTGTTTAAGATGTAATTGGCTGTTAAGACAGCTTCCCCCCACATATTTTCGGATAGTCCCGAACTAATCAATAGAGCATTCATCATTTCTTTTAAAGTCCGATTCTTTCTCTCGGCAACACCATTTGATTTAGGTGAGTACGGAGCAGTCGTTTGATGAATTATGCCTGAAGCAACACAAAGTTCTTCAAACGGAGCAACATCTTCTCCACCTCGATCACTTCGAATCATTTTGATTCGAGTGCTCAATTGATTCTCTGCTTCCATTTTGTAGTTTTTGAAAGCTTCTATTGCTTCATCTTTACTTCGAAGTAAATAAAAATAGCAATATCTTGTGCAATCATCAATGAAAGTTATGAAAAACTTCTTTCCTCCTCTAGTTTGCACAAACTTTAGATCACACAAATCGGTGTGAACTAACTCTAGAGGCTTAGTGCTCCTTTCGACTGATTGAAATGGTAACTTCGCCACTTTTTGCTTCAACACAAACTTCACATTTTGTTTGTTTAAAGTCAGTCACTTTCAACAAGTTTAGATTCGTTAATCTTTTTATAGCATTTAGATTTACATGTCCTATTCTAATATGCCATAATTCAGAGCACTCAATCAAGTAAGCAGAAGAAGATTCACCTTTATTCGTAACTTTTTCGGCTTGGCGCCGTGCCATTACATTCATTTTGAAAAGTCCATTAGCTAGGTAACCCCGGCCAAGGAACTTTCCAAATTTGGATAAAATAAACTTCTCACTATCAAATAGAAGTTTGAAACCATGGTTTACAAGAAGGGAGCCGGAAACTAAGTTCTTGCGGATGTCCGGGACATGCAGCATATCCTTCAGAGTGAGATCCTTTCCACTTGTTAGCTTCAACACCACAGTGCCGATACCAGCCACATCAGACGAGGCTTGGTTGCCCATGTGAAGCTTTCTTCCTTCAACAGCTTTGTAGGAAGAGAAGACACTCCTATCAGACACCACGTGACATGTTGCACCCGTATCAACGAACCATTCCCTTGGATTGTCCACGTGATGGACTTCAGACACAACTGCACACAAATCATCTTCCCAATCATTATCGGGTTCAACATTGTAGTTGTGCATCTTTCCTTTGCCCTTGCCTTTATTTTTGGGCTTCTTGCATTGGTTAGCCATGTGTCCAGACTTGCCACAGTTGTAGCAGTCACCCTTGAACTTAGGCTCTTTTATAACAATGCCTTTGTTCGATTGGGTAGGCCTCTTACATTTCAACGATGGACCACCACATTCCATCAAGTTGGCTTTAGCCTCCATAGCCCTTAGCCTCAGATCAGGCCTTCGATTGTCTTCTTCAATTCGAGCGTTGACAATCAAATCTTCAAGAGTCATTGCATTTTGCTTATGTGTAAGGTAACTCTTGAAGTCCTTCCAAGAAGGGGGTAGCTTTTCTATGACCGCAGCCACATTAAAGCATCGGGAAGCAACATCCCTTCGACTTGAACGTTGTGCAAGATCAATTGAAATTCTTGCACTTGTTCTACAACCGATCTATTATCTACCATCTGGTACGACAAATACTTGGCCACGACGTACTTTTTAGTACCCACATACTCTATCTGATACTTCTTCTCTAGCATTTCCCATAGTTCTTTTTGTTATAGTTACATTGTAATATACAACATACCAGGGATCTACTAAAGCATTAAGGATAAAATTTTGACAAAGGAAGTCCCCGTGGCACCAGTTATCGAAGGCGATGCGCTTCTGGCGGTCCGGCTCATCATCAGCACACTCGGGCTTGTCTTCCTTCAAGTAGTTAGCCAGCCCCAAAGTGGTGATGTAGAAGAGCATCTTTTGCCTCCACGTCTTGAAGTCGACGCCAGTGAACTTTGAGGGCTTCTCCGCTTGAGCGTTGGGAGGGATTCGCGGTGTAGTTGGATCGTAGCCAGACACGTTGTTGTTGTTGTTGTTATTACCACCACCATCATTTCTGGAAGTAGACATCTCAGAAGTATTCTGTCTTGCGATTGTAAATAATGTAGTACAATCTGAGATACACGAGGCATACAGTAAACGAGTACAAGGAATTTAAAAAGAGACAACAAAAACAACAAACAAGCCGAGTCGAGAGAACTCTTCCCGCAAGACAGAATATGCCTCCGTAGTGCTCGGATTAAGGCAGTCTATCCCCAATGGTAAAACAACTTTTCGTCTCGATCAAAGCAGCACCGCAGTCGAAGAGATCCAGCAAACTGGAGTGAAGCAGGAGCAGAGTCGGCAGGTGAAAAGCAACAAAGTTTCAGGTGAAATGCAACAAACTATTTTTGGAAAAATCTGAACACTTGCATGCTTTCTGGGGAGCGTGCTGGCAATCAAGGCACGATGGCGGTTACGATGCGGCAGTCATGACACGGCGGCTGTTACGATGCGTGTCTCCCAGATCGAGCAGTTATGGCGCGCAAGTCTCGAGCACGTGCATATTGAATTCAAGCACGTTGTGTAACGCCCGTAGACACGTCACGTGCTGACATGCTCGCCATGTCACGCACATGTAGGCTCCACGTTGTACTACTGGGCCAGATAATCGAGCCCAGTTAGCCCGTTCAGTCGCCAAAAAGATAAGGTACTTTCGGGCCAAGCCCAAACCCGACGCCCGAGGCCTAAAGACCAATTGCCAAGATCCAAGATCCAAGACCGGACCGGGCCGGAGCCAGGGCCGGGGCTCGGGGCATGGGCGCGGGCGCTCGGGGCTCGGCCTGCGGCCTTGCTGAGGCCGAAGGCCGAGGCGGGCGGCGGCGGCGCGCGCGTAGGAGCACGGGCTTTCATGCGACATCCCTATTACACACTTGTTATTACATGGTTTAATATGCCCACATTACATTGTTATGCATGCAACTTCGAGGATCGATTTTTCACTCACTGGAATTTGGTTTTGAGAAAATTAACATACTACATTTATCTACTCGCAACGTAGTTCGACCTCGTAATATTTAATTACAAAAAAATTAAATATTTCTGCACGAGTAATTAACTCGAACTTATCCAGATTCCAACAGAATGAGTACAAGGCCAGGCCTAATCTCTAGCGTTGAGCAAGTCCTCCATTTGGTTAGCGCGCACCTTCAAGCACCTCGATCTCCAATCTTCAACCGGTGTTGCTCCGTAGAGTGAGGACAAACCTCCCTTCTCCTTGGACGTCGACTGCTGGGAGTTTTATAGTTCTTCCCGGAACCTATCCTTGTGTTGGCGTTGCCCGTAAGAATCACGCTTGCACGACAATCGTGACTGCTAGATTCTTTCTATTTTGTGTGTAGCACGCATTCATAGCAGCTTCTACCCAATACCTTTGACTCAGATCTATATCCGCGAGCATTGTTCGCACAACTTCTTTGAGAGTCCTGTTTTTCCTTTTTGCCAAACCATTCAACTGGGGTGTTCTTGCGGTGGACCTCTCATGTCCTATCCCAACATCAGCGCAGAAATCCATCAATGCTCCGTTATAGAATTCTGTACCATTGTCGGATCTTATCCTTTTCACCTTGAGCTCTTTGTCATTTTAGATTCTGAGTATTAGCTCTGGAAGGATAATCTTCACCTCGTCCTTGCTTTTGAGTAACCTCACCCATGTGTACCTAGAATAACCATCGATAACAACTAAAGTATAATGTTTGTTACCTACAGTGGGAGGAGTTACAGGGCCAAATAAATCCGTGTGCAGCAGCTCAAGGATTCTGTTTGAAGTGACCTTTTTGGATTGGATTTGAAGGACGCTTTGACTTGTTTCCGTTGTTGACAGGCTCTGCATATTCCTTCCTTTTTGAAGGTTTCTTGAGGTAAACCTGCAACGATGTCATTCTTGGTAATATAATTGATAGTTTTAAAGTTTAGATGCGTTAGCCTTTTGTGCCATAGCAAGTTTGTCTCTTCCTTGGTGAATGCTATAAAACAGGATGTTTGTTGACCACTTTCCCAGTCAGCAATGTAGAGTCCTCATTTCCTGATTCCTCTAAGATTTACTTCATCGGTGGTCCTATCAACAACTTCACAGCCTGTGTCAAAGAAAGAAACAATATATCCATTTTCACTTAGCTGGTTGATGCTCAGTAGATTGTGCTTGAGGCTATCGACGAGGGCAACCTTTATTATTTGCATTCCATTATGCTCGATGCACCCTCATCCAATTACTCTAGCCTTGAAGTTATCACCAAATGAGACTGAAGCTCCTCTGAACTTGTGAAGCTCTGTGAAGATTTCTTCATCTCCTGTCATGTGACCTGAGCATCCACTATCTAGGATCCATTCTTTGAGTTTTCTTGAGGTTCTTCTTCTTGGACACTGTTCCTGCAAAACAAAGAAGTTATACTTTCGGTACCCGATCAATTATGGGTCCTGCAGGATTAGTTTTCTGGATTATTCTTTTGGAAATCCAGACTTTCGTGATTTTGATATTCCTTTTGTTATCACATTTCACTACCCTTCCGTCCTTTTTGGCATAATTTCTGAAATCTGCAAAGGAATGTGTAGAGGTGTGTTGAGCAATCATTGTCTTTTGAAAATGATTTGTTTTAGACTCTGGCCTCAAGTAGATGTTCCTTCTACTTGGAGTGTATCTTGGCTTCCTTGCAATCTCATCAGATTGCTTAGCCTTGCTAGCATTTGTATGAACCTTCCTAGCAGATGGAACAGTCTGCTGGGTTGCATACTTAGACTTTGTTGTTCTGTTTTCAGCAGACTTGTAATTAAGTTTTTGCTGAGTAGTCAGCTGAGGGATACCTGTCTGCCAACATCTCTGCTGAGCAGTTTATTTAGGATTTTCCCTCTTGTCTTTTCTAGCATTTTGCTGAATCTTCCCAGTTGCTGGGACAAAAATAATCTTCTTTGTCTTGCTCGATTCAGCATCACAAGACATTTCTCTATCAAAACCTATTCCAACAAAGTTTTTAAAACTTCTTTGGACACTTAAAATGTCATTCAGATCTCTCATGCTTTTTTAAAATTTGCATTGACACACACTTTGCATGGAGTTATTGTTATTCAAAACCTCATTCTCCTATTTTAAAATGCTAAATTTCTCATTCAAGGAGAAGAATTCGTTTTTCACTTTTGAAAGTTTCTCGTCAGCTGACCTAGATTTTTCAATCTCATTGGTCAAATTAGAAAGCTGAAATTATTTTCTTTTACTAAAATGTCCTTTAATGCATGAACTTTTGAAAATTCTTTCTGCAAATATTCTACAGTTATCTCATCTGATTCTGAGCAATATGAATCAGCAGTATCAAGCATGTTACCTGGTAACCTGTGGCGGCTAGAGCTGATTCCTTTGTGTGCTCTTCATTGATATCTGCCATGAACACCATGAGAACATCCTCTTCATCTTCTGATGAGTAATTTTTATCATCGTAATCTGGGATGTCTGGTATTTTAGTCCTTGTCAACAATGCTTTGGTGACAACTTTTGATGCTCGCCTTTTAAACAACTTCTTCGGTCTTTCCCTTTCTTCTGGATCTACTTGCGGACACTCGAACTTCAGATGATCCGGGGAATTACATTCATAGCATGTTCTTGGCGCTCTCTTGACATTTCTGTTGTCTGCTGGTTGACTTTACTGGAAATCCTCCTTTTTCCCTTTGGCTTTCATTAGCAGCTTCTGCAGCCTTTTCATCTGTTCTTCTAGTTCGCTGACTGAGCATTCCGCTTCTTTGAATTTGGATTCACTGGTGGAAGGAATCTCCTTTGTTGAACTGGACTGGGCTGGTCGATCTGAGTGGAATGGCTTCTTTTTCCACTTCTGTCCATCTTTCTTCACAAAGAATGCAACATCTTTGACTGTTTCTTCTATGATTACTTCAGTACGAGTAGTTTCATGTTTGTTGATCTGTGTGGTGTCCCATTCGTGGGGTTTTAGTTGAGCAAACACATCTTTGGTGCTGATTGCTGACATATGTTTCTCCTTTAGACTGGTTACTTTGACAAACCAATCTTCCTTTGGAAGTCTTGAGAGAATCTTTAAGTTCATTTCACGAAGCTCGTACGTTCTTCCCAATTTCTTTAACTCAGCTACAATGTTGTTGAATCTGTCCTCCATGTCCTTGATGGTTTCACCTGGAATCAATCGAAAAGATTCATACCTATCTACCAATTGCTGTAGCTTGTTCCTCTTCATCTGATCAGTCGATTTGCTTAGAGTACCAAGAAATCCCACATTTCTTTGGCATTGTCGTACTCCAAAGCTTCAGCCATTAATACAGGTGATAATGTACCCAATATTAAATCCATGGCTACGTAGTTGAGTTGATCACGCGCTCGCTCTTCTTGAATCCATTTTTCACATGGTTTATCTATCATTTCGTCTGGTCCTTCTACATTTTCTCCGATCCTTGTGTTTACCTTTTGGGTCTTAATCGGTCCCTTCTCGAACACTAGTCTCATCTCAGGATGCACATTCAACAAAGTGATCAGCGATCTCTTTTTCTAGGTTGAGTAGGATTCTGGAGAGAACTTTGCAAGCTTCGCGTTGTGCGCCATTTCTTCAATCCTGAGCTAAACACTGATATGCAAGGAAAAATCTGGATCTGGTCCTAAGCGACTCAGAAGCAGCTAGTCTGTAAAGACCAACTGCTCTGATACCACTTGTTGGTCCCCGATTAGAGTGTTTTGTATGCGGGGAAGTATCAATTTAATCTTGCACTTATCTTGCTAAGGCCTCAACTTAGCAAGGATTTATCAAATGTGTTTTAGCTCGAAAAAACTTTAATTTAAATGTTGCAGTTAATACTTCAACACTTGATGTGTTGAGTTTTAAATATGTATGCTTAAAATATAACAATATAAAGCAGTAAAGAACACATGGATTTTATAGTGGTTCGAACAATTGTTCTACGTCCACTCTTCAGTCCTCCAACTGAAAATTCACGAGAAGAGTGAGTACAAGGTCAGGCCTGATCTCTAGCGTTGAGCAGCTCCTCCATCTGGTCAGCGTGCACCTTCAAGCACCTTGATCTCCAATCTTCAATCGGTGTCGCTCCGTAGAGTGAGGACAAACCTCCCTTCTCCTTGGACGACGACTTTTGGGAGTTTTATAGTTCTTCCCGAAACCTATCCTTGTGTTGGCCTTGCCTGTAAGAATCACACTTGCACGACAATCGTGACTGCTAGATTCTTCCTAGACTAGAAAGAATCCCAAAATAACCTTGGAAGCTTAACTTCGTAGGTCTCG
This sequence comes from Plectranthus barbatus, assembly GCA_026898455.1. Classification (NCBI taxonomy): domain Eukaryota; kingdom Viridiplantae; phylum Streptophyta; class Magnoliopsida; order Lamiales; family Lamiaceae; genus Plectranthus; species Plectranthus barbatus. The sequence continues at coordinate 166,067 of JAPKLW010001061.1, read as the reverse complement.
AGCTTTAGAGATAAAAGCTTATGAAAAGCTTTAGTAAAAAACTTAACTCAAATGTGTTCGCGTATTGTAGAGAATGTATTTGATCTTTTTTGTTCTCTTTGAGTGTAGAATTTCGCGAACCTTTGAATCAATTAAGGATGTCACCTAGTTATAGGTGAGGATTCAAACGGCTGTTTGAATCCTATCCGTTAGACTCAAAGATTTTACTAGCCTATTTGGGTTCTTCCTTTTCTACAGTGGACAAAGACTCTTCATGTCTCCTCGTCTCTGATTGGTATACCGTCTATCTGTAGCCGTCTTTGATAGAACGAATCTTTTGGTGTAGATCTGAAACATCCTTTTGTGCATCATGATTATTCTATCCTCTGATTGGTCGGGTTTTCTTGTGATTTGTGATCCGTCAGATTCACGACTCCGTAACTTCTCTTGATTGCTGATTGTCGTTTGTTGGCCGTTAGCGTGCGTCAGTTATCTTAGCAGTTAGAGATAAGACATTCGGATTCTGCTGGAGTTATTTTTTCAGCATTTTTGTGATGTTTTTCCGCTTTGCTGGCCCTTTCTTCTTTTCACAATCTTCAGCAATTTGTCAAGTCTGCTAATTCCTTCAGCATTCTTGATTCTTTTTCCTATCTATTACAAGTCGAGTGTGAATTCCTATACATGACTTTTACAATTGACTCGATACTCAGTTGCTAGAGCTTTGATGCACCAAAACATATTATCCTAAGATTATGAATCAATTACAATCTAAGGGATTTTTATAATATCTAACAATATTCCTAACAGAGAGTATAGAATAGAAGAGTTTACAATAATAGTTTGACAAAAGATGGTACTGCAACAAAAAGTTAACAGTGAAGTATAAATATGTGTTGGAAATTCAGGGTTAATTGAATAAATTCCCCGTGATAAATATTTAATTTTGTCGTAGTTAAATATTTTTGTGGTATATATATATATATTCTCAAATTCAAATTCGTTGAGTGAGAAATTGAACCACAAATTGGTATGTTATGATGTATGAGATAATTAAACATGTGTTTAATGTCCCAAATTGATGTCTAATACAAGTTGAGACTTGTATGTGTGTAACAACAAGTGTGCACTGGTGGTACATGTTAGCGTTAACATGAACTGGTTGTTATATTTGTCGGATATTAAACAAACATTGAGATTAACATTTGTTTTGTGCATGCACACGTAGTTGACTCAATCAACGTGGTAGTTACAACACGTGGGGAAAAGAATATTATGTGCTCGATAATTTGCAACATAAATTATAATTGTCTTATTAATGATGTCGGTTTTTAACCGACATGATAATGATGTTAGTTTTGTAACCCACAAGACAATGACGACGGTGTAACATTTCGATATTAAGTGATGAAACGTAACCGTCACGAGCACTTAATATTCAATTTATAATGTCATGACATTAGTGACGAGAGACGTAATCTTCAACACCATAGTGTTGGGTTTGTAACCGTCGATCGTAACCCCCAGGTGGATTTGCTTATATATAGAAATATGTAGGTGCATGTCAAAAGTGGATCGATTATAATTGAGAATAGCCACTCTGCTGCAACTTTTTCAGAAAACTTGCATTACTTTCATAAGCTTTTTAGCTTGCTCAGTTCTAACTCCGTTTAGTTCTTTGGAGCTTCTCGATCGCTGTGTTGCCTCATAGAAGACGAAGCCGTTTTACCTTTGTGGACGAGCGCTGTCAAAACGAGCACTACATAGGCGTTTTCGTCTTGCGGGAAGAGGACTCTACGACTCGGCTACATTTACTTAATTTATTTATTTTTGCTCATTTCTGTTATGCCCAATTTTGTTGCAGTATCTCTGTTCTCAGACTGCCAAAATCCCAACCATATGAATATGTATACTTTATCCTCTAACTATTACAAAAGAGAGGATTTAGTCAGAGCTCTATCGCAGTTTTGTACACGAACGTCCTTCATTATCAACCTACACATTTTATAAATAATGCACATGATTAATTACACAAAGATGCTTAGTGGACACATGCCCAGAACTACAGTATATAAATTTGTCATGCCATTTAACCAGGTTACGCGCATGGGATTCTATTTTACAAAACCTCCGATGGTATCAAAATACTTTATGCAAGTTGTTGGGATTATATACTGAAAGCATATATGATTAAGTGTTTTGTACACTGGTCTTCATATATGTGTTGCCACAACAATGCTCGCTGTCTGGTAGCCGTGTGAAGCACACACAATTAACACGTTAAAATTATCTATCCGGTCTCTTTTCTAATTCGCTCAAGTTGATATCATCTACTCCATTGAAGGGTATCAATAGCTTGGTTACACAAAAGTCAATGGTTTTTATCTATCTAGGCGATGAATTGTAAACAAAACTTTAAATGCAAACAATCAACTAGTAAACTAATTACAACTTCTCCAAGCAAACAAATCAATCAATTGTATAGGTTGATTAAGATAACAAATCCGACAATCTTAGAAGATAGTGAGTGATTGTAAACTTCAATTGCTCCAAATTAAATCAAGTTATATTGCAAACAAATTTTAATTCCTATGAGGTTGAGCAACCGACTCTAATGTCGCTAGTCACTTGCTACGGATAACTAGCGGTAGATGACAATAGGAATTGCAAACAACTACGTTATTAACTCCTAAGCCACTCCCAATCGACCGTCAATTATCGCCCTACAATCTTAGCACCGCACATGGATTGGAACTAGAACTATAAGATTATACACTTATCACGACGATTCCGTCCGCGTGTTGGCTGCAACGTTCACGTCAACTACCTAAAGGCTGGCTATTACCTACACCTAATAGGCAAGAACAAGCTCAAGTGCAAATCAACCCCTCATAGAAAAGTAAACAAGCATAATCGATTCAATCCATCACAATATCCGTAATACAACACTCACTAATGAAATTAGTTCTCCATAGCTTGAGTAAAGTACAATACAAATTGAGAATTGAAAGAATTCATTACAAAACTTCAAGGTCAACGATTGATCTTCTTCGGTTGTCTTTCTTGAATCCAATCTACCTCTCTTCCTTCTTCAATCTTCACCAAATGGATGGAATGTTGCTTGATTCCCCTTGATTTTGGTTGGGGAAATGTTTTTAGACGAATTTAGGGAGAAGTATCATGACGGTTATTCTAATTTTGGGCAAAAATTCTTTAGTTAATTGATTTTCCCCCTTTTATAGGCGAGCAAACAGGGCTTCGGATCGCCCGAGCCAACCATGGCTCTCCCGAGCCATCCTGGGAATCACAACACATATGGGAAGCACGTTCTGGCTCGGCCGAGCCAGAACCGCTCGACCGAGCCTGCTCTCTGCCAGCCAGGCTCGGTCAAGCCTGCACTGCTCGGCCGAGCGAGCCCTCTACCTAGCTCAGCTCAGCCGAGCCTGCTTCGCTCGGCCGGGCGGGTCCTCCAAGCTTCCAAAACCCTCCTTTCGTTCCGCTCGGACAAGCCTAACCTCCTCGGACTCCAAACTCGGACGATTTTCCTCCATAACTCCACCAAATATGCCATATTATGCTCAAAACACATCCTACAACATTTCAAACATGAAAACACGAAAACAAGACAAAAGAACAACGAAAGTATATGATATGAGGGTAAAATGGCCACAAACATGCATGCTCACTCATCGAAAAATAGGTCATTTTACACACATATCATAATCCCCCAAACTTGAACCTTTGATTGTCCTCAATCAAAACAAAGTAAGGCAATCAATAAACCTCATCAAACAAACCTCATATCTCATCTTAATCATCTTGGCATGCTCTTATCGAACGAGATTATCACCTAACTTTGTGACACGATTAATGCTAACGACTTAACCCACTCATCAAGATTGGATAAAAAAATGAAAGCACTCCCTTACGTGTTTTGGGCTTGATGAATTCACTCATTCACAAGATATCGAGCACAATTTCCATAGGCTTGAAACAATTCTCACCACTATACTACAATGAGTTGGCTCCTAAAATAAAAAAGGTCTTTGTTTTCGGTTATAACGTGGCTTATTAGAAGGTAAGTGGTTTTGGGCTAAAGTGACGAACTTCTTCTAAATCCCAAAGCCCCCAAACTTATTCTCTTCAATCCACTTCTAACCTTGAGGCTTTTTCATCAATGACTCTCAACAATTTTCTTTTCTTTCTTTGCTCATTTTCTTCTTCTAGCACCTTCATTTTTTTCACGGTGCTTTCCTTTTTTTTTTATATTCTTTCTTAGAACCCAAAATTTTTGTTGGTGCTCATTTTTCTAGGATTCATATCAATCCTACAGTCATACTTTATTGCCTCAACAATCACAACTCAAACAATTCCCAACCCAACTCTCATCTCCGTATTCACCCTCATACACTCATTCCCCCAAAATTTGTCCTAATAATTTCAAAAAAAATATCACCATTAAGCTCAATCACGGGAATCAAGGGTATGAAAGGCAAAATTATGATATCAACCACCTTATACTCCCGAAGTGAAAGGAAGGACTAAGAATCGATGGCCTAAGATCATCTTTTAGTTACCAAACTCATGCCAAATAGATAGAGAATATATTCAAGTTCTAGATTTTGTGCTCTCAACCTTGCCACTCACAATCGATCAAAATATGACAATATCAAGGCTAAAAAACTCTCGACTTTTGTCAAGTCCTAGGCATTAACCTCACACAAAACTTGGCAATTCAAAAGTTCAATTTGAGCATGCCTTAACAACTAGATTATGCCCTATCATAGGTCAAAGCAAATTTTTAAGTCTTACAAAGTAAATCATGATTCAAATCTCCAATTCTTGTTTGGGTTCATCATACACACACGACAAGCACTCAACAACCTAATTAACAATCTACTTGCCATGAACAATTAAATTGAAACTAAATGGTAGGAGAAACGATAGAAAGTGTTACCCATCGGTAGACATGATCAAACCGATCTCCATTCCTTATTTGCACCTACTACACATCAATACAACACCACCGCGCAATTGAGCATAATGAAGCCAAATAAGCTCTCATATCCACCAAATTTACCACAAACCAATATCTCAAGAAAAATTATAACAATAATCCACTAGCACAACCATTCATACCAAACCATTATACATATCCACACACCAAAGCCAAATAGAAAGAATTCAACTCATGCAAGCTCGCGAAATGATTCATCACAACCATTCAATAGAAATAAAAGCCAATTAAATTTAACATCCAAAATCCACAATCAAACAAGAGTAGATCAATATCATATTACAACATATCGAATGATCAATGTTATTCAAATTCAACAAACTAATCTAAACTAGGGATAAAGATAGAGATAGAGATAGAAGAGTAAACCAGAGAAGAGCACCAAAATCCACAATCAAACAAGAGTAGATCAATATCATATTACAACCATATCGAATGATCAATGTTATTCAAATTCAACAAACTAATCTAAACTAGGGATAAAGATAGAGATAGAGATAGATGAGTAAACCAGAGAAGAGCACCGGATACACCACTCCCCCCAAACTTAGTCAAGTGAGACTAAAGTTGTAAAAAGGTAACCGGTGCGCTCTTACTCCCCTTGATCAGTCGGTGGTAGCTGACGTTAGTCCTCTTCATCCTGTGGTGGCTGAATACTACAGCAATACAGGCATGGCATCGGAATCACCTCTTCACACCGAGGAACAATTAATCTAGCCATATCTAGATGAGCTTCGAAATTCATCAACCAGTTGGAATGGTCATGCAGATCATCAATCTCAGTCAACGTACGGTTAGGCAGTTCAATTCCCAAATCACCAAATTTGTAGAAATAACAATCATCAAACTTAGATGGGACCAATGATACGTGCATAAAATGACCTATATTTTGATATGTGTACATGCTTGTTTGTGGCTATTTTACTCCCGTATCATATGTTTTTGTCGTATTTTAGTTGTGTTTTCGTGTTTTTTGTGTTTGATGTGTGTAGGATAGGTTTTGGGCATAAACAAGCAATTTTGGTGGAGTTTTGGATGAAAATCGTATGTTGTTGGAGTTTGGAGAGTTCGACCGGCCGAGCGGGTGCAGGACCGGCCGAGCGGGGGCTTCAGAGGGCTCGACCGGCCGAGTAAGGGCAGGACCGATCGAGCACGAGCGGATAGAGACTTGGCTCGGTCGAGCCATGCCTTGCTCGGCCGAGCCAAGATGGTTTTTGGTGGTTTTTTGCGGTTATTCATGGCCCGGGCGAGCCAAACTTTGACCGGGCGATCCGAGGCCCTGATTGCTTGCCTATAAAAGGGGAAGAGGCGGTTATTTGAAAAAAACTTTTGTCAATTTTCACATACGATAGCTAGATTTTTCCCTAGATTCCATTTTTCCATTTCAATTCATCATAATCCTAGAGCATCTAGGAGATTAATTCATCAATACTTGGAGTAGATTGAAGATTAAAGGTGGTGGATCAAAGCAACCAAATCCAATTTGGGGAAGATTCTTATATCTCTTTTCAATTTGTAATGACGTTCAATGAATTCAAACTTGTAATTGTACAATTGAAAGGTATGAAGTTCTAATTCTACTTGGATGTTGATTTGGATGAGGATGCATGAGATTTAGGTTTAATTATTGCTTGTTTACCTTCCTCTTTGTGATTGAAGCATACTAGAGCTTGTTCTTATTCATCTAGATGTAGGTAGTCGCCAGTTTAGATTATAATTGACACAATCATTGCAGCCAATACGCGGATAGGCGTGTCTTGATTAGTATGAATTCTTGTGTTCCTTGATCCAATCCCTGTGCGGAGATAGGGCATAGGGCAATGATTTACGAGCTTTTAGGAGTGGTCTAGGGTCCGATAACGTGATGGTTTGAGGAAGTTAGTATCATCTACGGTTGGTTCACCGTGACTGGGGATTGACTAGTGTAGGGTAAGAGTTCATCCAATTAGGAATTAAAATGTGTTTACATCAATGATTTACCTAAGTTGATTGCATCCAAGTTCATATCAACATCCTATCTTCCTAATTTGAGCATTTGTGTGTTTTGGTTTACCAAAGTGAGAAAGGAATTTATTGAGTGAATGTTGATTGATTGTTTGATTCATGTTAGTCTTACATTGTTAGCATAGGTTTACATTACTTGCCTAGTTGATAAAAAACTACTCAACGATTGATTTTGTCTAGCTATAAGAACTTTGCCGTAGTATCCCGGTACTCTAGCGGGCGAAGCGGAGAAGAACCTGGATTTGATATTTTATTCTTTGTGTAGTTGAGAGTTTAATTCGATTGAACTTTTAGCCGCATTAAGTTTTGGCGCCGTTGCCGGGGACTTCATTTAGTAGGTTGCTAGATATTGGGGTAAAAGTGAAGCTTGTAGGCTAGGTGTTTGTGTTTTTGCTTGTGTGAATAATTTGTTGATTGTTTTTGTATTTGTTGGTACTTTGAGTTGTTGGATTGTTGTAGGTGTCAAATGGAGAACCATCGAGGAACTCACTCGGAGAGGCTTAATAATCTCCAAAGGGAATTGGATGAGATGAGAGCAAAGATGTTGGAGAGACAACGACCGAGGAAGCCAATCCGGTTGGTATTTGAAGAGAGCTACCCATGGATGGAAGAAAGGAGACATGATTGGAGGGTGAAGCCGAATTGGGGATATGAAGAAGAGGAGTGTAGTAATGAAAGATATGGAGATAAATGGGGGAATTGTGACCTCCAGAACAACATGAACTATCCCCCATCTAATGGCTACTCTCCATGTAGACTCTATGAGAACCAAACTTGGAATCCGTCCATGACAAGAGTTCATTGTGATGAGTGGGGCAGCCATGATCATGAAAGAGTTAGAGAAGCGATATCATCTCGGGAAGCTTTGGAGAGGAAATCGGATAAGCTCGAGGGAAACCTTTTGGAATTAAAAATGCAATTATCCGAACTCTTGAAGAAGGTGAGTGAGAAGCCTCATGTGCAAGAGCAACCACTTGACATGGAAATAGGTCTCGAAGGAAGTTGTAAGGAAATTTTGGAAGATGAATGTGAGGATGCGGTCATGGTACTAAAGGGAGTAAGATTTCAAGATACAAGAGTAAAGGAGATGCAAGAAGAAGAATTAAGGAAAGAAGATAAAGAGTTACCTCAAGAAGAGAAAGAGGATGATAGCACCAAGGAGGAGAGGATACAAATTGAAAGTGATAAGAATGGTGTTCTTGTGATATCTTCCCTTGAGGTGATGAAAGAAGTTCCGGCATTGGTACAAAATGATGAAGTGGAGAATCATGATGAGGAAGTTATGTCGGAAAGTCCATGTGGCGATGTGGCACCTACATTTCCTTTAAGATTGATAGACAAGGTGGAAAAAGAGGTGATCCTAGGAAACAAAGTGTATGAAGTGGATGATTTGATCGGAAAAGGAGGTGATGAGAAGTTGATGATTGATCCAAATGGGGGACAAGTTGAAACTTATATACTATGGATTCAATTGGATGATGCCTTAGAGATCAAATCGAAGAAGGAGTTACCACCTTTGACTTACAAGTTTGACAAGATAATCAATCTTCCTTGGAGAGATGAAAGGGGTGAAAGAAAAATTGCCTTGGACAAGTTGCTTCCAAGTAAATGCCGATTAAGGAAGAAAGGTGTATTAAAAACCCACACAATTTTTGATAATGTGTGATGTGGTAAGGTTGTCTAGCTACCGACGTTAAGGAAGCGCTTGTTGGGAGGCAACCCAACCAATTTTATTGCTTTTGTTTAATTGCTTTTAGTTGCTTGATTTTGAATAAATATCTACTTTGTTTGTTTTTTGTGTTTGTAGGAGGAGCTACAAGATCGAGAGGAGTGACGATGCACCGTCAACCGTTTTTGCAAACTTAGTCTCACTTGACTAAGTTTGGGGGGATGTGCCGGTAGCCGGTGCCTTGGTTTATTTTTCTCCATCTCCTATCCTTTATCTTTCATTTAGTTTAGTTGTTGGATATTGTCTCTTTATTGTATTTGATTCGATTGGGTTGTACCTATATTGATATTCTACCTTGAATGGATGTTTGGATTATGTTTCTTTTGATGATATGAATGGATATTTTCATATGATTGAGGTTGTTGAACATTGGTTTTGATGGTATGTTTGGTGGAGCTAGTGGAAAAATGAATTATTTGTATAGATTTTGGATAGTGGAATGATGGTGGAAAGAGGTTATGGAAGTGAATATAGTTGAGGATTGTTTGCTTGTGATCGTGGGGAGAATCATTAATGAGTTGGCATGATTGAATACTTTCTATTATGCATGGTTTGTGGTTTGGATTATTGGTTTGGTTTGAATGGTTGTGCTAGTGGATATTATCTTATCTTTAATTGTTGGTTTGTGGAAAGTTTGGTGGATATGAGAGCTTTATTGGTTTGTTTTATGCTCAATAGTTTGGTGGTGTTTGTGTTGATCTTTGAGTAGGTACAAATAAGATCTTGGAGAGCGGTTTGATCGTGTGTGCCGATGGGTAACGCTTTCTATCGTTCCTTCTACCAATTAGATTCATTACATTGTGTTATGGCATGTAGATTGTTGTTAGGATTATTGTGTGCTTGTGTGTGTGTGATGAACCTAAATGAGGCTTGAGATTTAATCATGAGTTACTTAGTGAAGTTTGATGTTTACCTCAACCAATGATAGGGCGGAATCTAGTTTTCGAAGCATGATTTAAGTTTAACTTTTGAATTGCCGAGTTTTGTATGTGGTTAATGCAAAGGACTTGACAAAAAGCCGTGAGGTTTGAGCCATGATATTGTCATATCTATTTCGATTGTGAGTGGCAAGATTGAGAGTACTAGATCTAGAACTTGCATCCGTTCTCTATCTATTGGCATGAGTGTGTAACTAGAAAATGATCTTAGGCCATCGTTTCTTAGTCCTACCTTTCACACCGGGAGTATAAGGTGATTGTTATCATGATTTTGCCCTTCATATCTTTGAACACCGTGATTGAGCTTATTTGGTGAATCTTCTTTGATTTAATTAGGACCATGTTGGGGGGAAAGCGTGTATGAGAGTGAATACGTTAATGAGAGTTGGGTTGGGAATTGATTGGATTTGAATTGATGAGGAATGTTGAGGCATGAAAGAATGATATAGAGGATTGTTGTTGATCCTAGAAAGAGGAGCACCTACAAAATTTTGGGTGCAAAAGTTTGGGAAGAGAGGCACCGACAAAATGAAAGAATGATGGTGCAATTGAAAAAATATGATGATGAAAAAGAAATGAGAAAAGAGAAAAACAAAGAAGAGAAAGAAAGGAAAAAGAAAAATGTGTTGTGAAATGAAAAGCCTCAGGGTTTGTAGTGGTTCGAAAAGAATAAGTTTGGGGGTTTTGGGAAATTGAGAAGTTTAGTCACTTTGGCCCAAAACACCCACCTTTTAGTTAGCCACGTTACAACCCGTGAAAAGACCTTTTTGATTCTAGAAACTAACTCGTTATAGTATAGTGGTGAGAATGGATGCAAGCCTATGGAAATCAAGCTCGATATCTTGTGAATGTGTGAATCTCATCATCCCTAAACACGTGAGGGAGTGCTTTCGTTTTGTGTATCCATTTTTGATGAGTGGTTCATGTCCTTAGTATTAACCTTGTTAAAAAGTTAGGTGATAATCTCGTTTTACTTGAACATGCTAAGATGATCTTGATGAGCTATGAGGTATTGCACGAGGTAGATTAACGGCTTTACTTTGTTTTGATTGAGGACAATCAAAGGTTCAAGTTTGGGGGATTATGATACGTGCGTAAAATGACCTATATTTTGATATGTGTACATGCTTGTTTGTGGCTATTTTACTCCCGTATCATATGTATTTGTCGTATTTTTGTTGTGTTTTCGTGTTTTGTGTGTTTGATGTGTGTAGGATAGGTTTTGGGCATAAACAAGCAATTTTGGTGGAGTTTTGGATGAAAATCGCACGTTGTTGGAGTTTGAAGAGTTCGACCGGCCGAGCGGGTGCAGGACCGGCCGAGCGGGGGCTTCCTAAGGCTCGACCAGCCGAGCAAGGGCAGGACCGATCGAGCATGAGCGGACAGAGACTTGGCTCGGTCGAGCCATGCCTTGCTCGGCCGAGCCAAGACAGTTTTTGGTGGTTTTTGGCGGTTATTCATGGCCCGGGCGAGCCAAACTTCGACCGGGCGATCCGAGGCCCTGATTGCTTGCCTATAAAAGGGGAAGAGGCGGTTATTTGAAAAAAACTTTTGTCAATTTTCACATACGATAGCTAGATTTTTCCCTAGATTCCATTTTTCCATTTCAATTCATCATAATCCTAGAGCATCTAGGAGATTAATTCATCAATACTTGGAGTAGATTGAAGATTAAAGGTGGTGGATCAAAGCAACCAAATCCAATTTGGGGAAGATTCTTATATCTCTTTTCAATTTGTAATGACGTTCATTGAATTCAAACTTGTAATTGTACA
>JAPKLW010001061.1:130785-154228 GCA_026898455.1 Plectranthus barbatus | reverse complement strand
AGATAGGGCATAGGGCAATGATTTACGAGCTTTTAGGAGTGGTCTAGTGTCCGATAACCTGATGGTTTGAGGACGTTAGTATCATCTACGTTTGGTTCACCGTGACTGGGGATTGACTAGTGTAGGGTAAGAGTTCATCCAATTAGGAATTAAAATGTGTTTACATCAATTATTTACCTAATTTGATTGCATCCAAGTTCATATCAACATCCTATCTTCCTAATTTGAGCATTTGTGTGTTTTGGTTTACCAAAGTGAGAAAGGAATTTATTGAGTGAATGTTGATTGTTGTTTGATTCATGTTAGTCTTACATTGTTAGCATAGGTTTACATTACTTGCCTAGTTGATAAAAAACTACTCAACGATTGATTTTGCCTAGCTATAAGAACTTTGCCGTAGTATCCCGATACTCTAGCGGGCGAAGCGGAGAAGAACCTGGATTTGATATTTTATTCTTTGTGTAGTTGAGAGTTTAATTCGATTGAACTTTTAGCCGCATCAACCAAGTAAGCTTTCTTAACCAATGCAGTTGTATCAAGGCTCAAACCAGGAGCAAAAACTCCTAACCGAACAACACCACAAAATTCAAAAATCAGCAACATCAAGCCACCACCACAGATAATTGAACTTGCAGATTTGCAAGTGTGTTTCCAACTCTCCATTAACCATCCACCAATGGAGAATTCCAGTCCATTCAACAAAGCAAACATAAATTGAAAAATCGGAAATATTAACAGCACCAGATCCATCAAAACCACATGACCACCCCTCTAACATATTATGGAGATAACGAACGATAAGATTCTTAATCATGAATGATCTACAAGTTTGCACATCAAAATCACGTGAAACACTAACTCCAGAAATTGACTCCCAAAATTCAAGAGGATTAAGTTCATCAAATACACACACAAATTCACTGAACATCCAAATATCCTATCAATATCTTGTCTTCTCAAAGAAAATTCTTGACCAGCAAGTTTAAATTTTACCAGAACCGGCACACCATTTGCATTCCAAATGACTTGAACAGAGGCCAAGAATTCCCTCGTCAACCGCACATACGTCGGCCATCTACCATAGAGCAATTTCTTCCATCCCATTCGAGTGAGCAAACTTCAAATATCCTTCTTTAAATCCAAAGCTTCCAAAGTTTCACGGCATAAGTATGTAGTTCCAATCACTTTCTTTTGTGTCAACTCAATGTACCGTGCATATTCATTGTCATTAAAACCCTCAGGCCTGCAAATGGAAGAAAAAGGAGAAACCCCAATTTCATGCCTATTAGCCATAAGTAAAATTGACAGGTGAGATGAGGATAAAACAATTCAATGCACCAAAGTATGGGAGAAAAGTTTAGAAGAGAAATTTCGACCGAGATGCAAATGGGTCGAGCAATTGCTCGACCGAGCTTTAAAAACTGCGCGCGGCTCGGCTGAGTGTGAGATGGCTCGGCCGAGCAAAGTGTCTGTCCGCGCAGGCTGGTTGGCACGCTTGGGCTCGGTCGAGCCTCCCTCGCTCGATCGAGCGAGGCCTCTGTCCGAGGCATTCAACCTAGCCCGGCCGAGCCTGCACCGCTCGGCCGAGCTACCCCTGCTTTCGCCAATTTTCGCCCTCTTTTTGACATCTTCCCGATCATGTTGCCTTTCATCCTTTCTATCCTTCATACACACATTGTCAAATGAAAGTGTAGCACCACAAACAATTAGGAACCCTTCACAACAACAAACCACATTATTCAACAAAAATCAATAACAAACCATTATTCAAAAATGCAAAGTAACAAAATTTAAACATTGGGTTGCCTCCCAATAAGCGCTTGTTTAACGTCGAAAGCTCGACGATCATACCTTATGTCAATTGTGGTCAAAAGGTGCTGAGCCGGAACTCATACCTCGGTCAATGATCACATGCTCCTCCGGAAAAAGAAGCTTCCTTCTTGCACTTCGTGACGGATCCGTATCCACTCGAGCTTTCTTCAAATGATTTTGATCAAATTCTTCTTCATCCCCCGGATCTTTGTAGACTTCATTCTCATCACTCATAAGTTTTAAACCCGGATCAAGCACATCCTTCATCCTTTTCTTTTTCCCAACTTTCTCAACTTCTCTTGCATCCACATTCTTCGGAGGTAAAGAAAACACTACTTCCTTGCCACAACAATGGAATGTAAGTTCACCATGTTTCATGTCAAATAAAGCATCGGTTGTGTGCAAAAATGGCCTCCCGAAGATTAGTTGTATACCCCCCTTATTTTTCATGTCAACTACAAGAAAGTCTCCCGAAAAAGTAAACGTCAACACTTCAACATGGACATCTTCAACCACCCCTTTTGGGCAAAACAAAGCATGATTAGCCAATTGAAGCACTTCACTTGTAGATTTAAGGTTCCCAACCTCCAACTCCTTATACAAATCCCATGACATAAGGTTGACACTCGCTCCGGAATCGCACAATGCCTTCTCAATACATTTATCTCCAATCTTACATCCTACTACGAAACCTCCGGGATCTTCCTTTTTACTAGCAATATTTTTCTCTTCAAATTCACAAGTGCTACTATCCAAGATCTCTTCTCCTCCAACTAGCTTATCCAACATAGGTACCCTTTCTATCTCCTCTGGTAAAGGCATTTCGATGTCACCTTTCTTCACATAATCAAATAAATTCACATCTCCGGTTCTCTCATCCTTTTCCGATTCTTTGTTCTCAATTTCTACCTCAACTTCTTTTTCTTCTTCAATGTCTACTTTCAACTCTTCTTCAACTTCCCCCATTTCAATCTTAGGGGTCATCACTTCCAAGTTTTCCTCCATCCTACTTTCACCTTCTACCATGTTATAACCTTTCTTTTGCACCACTTCTGTATCACTCGAAAACTTCCCAACTTGATGCTTCCCGCTTAATTGTTTAGCAATAGCGATAATTAGAAGTTGAATTTCGAAAAACATGTCATCGTACTTCTCAAATCTCTTATCCATTTCTTCATTAAAATTCCTCCTCGGTTCTTAGTTTGCATACCTACTATTTCCCCCAGCATAACCTTGACCACTACTTCCCCCTTCAATTTGTAATGGAGGATTTAAAGCATTGTTTGGATTAGCATATGAAAAATTCGGGTGAAATCGGTTGGACGGATGATAGTACATGTTCCCCTGTGGATTGTCTTGGGGACGAGCATTGAACCCCATTCTTTGATTCACAAAATTCAAACTCTCCGAATGCGGCTCTTCATGCCGAACTACCATCATATCCTCATTCCTACTTCCCGATGTCGACAATGCATCAAGCTTCTTTTGCATAACCGCAATTTGCTCTTTGAATTCTTCACTTTCCTTTGCCTCATTGACCGATTTAACCGATCGATAGTCTTTCCGTTCCTTGGGCCAATGGAAACTATTTTCAGCCATTTTCTCAATTTTCCTCCAAGCTTCTTCCTCTTCAAGATCAAGAAATGCTCCTCCCGATGAAGCATCTAACATCACTTTCATTTCATAGTTTAATCCCCCATAGAATTGGCAAATCTATTGACTCCGAGAAAGTCCATGTCTTGGGCATTTTTGTAGAAGCTCTCGGAACCTATCCCATGCCTCGTATAGAGGTTCATCGTATCTTTGCCCAAACGATGTGATATCAACCCTTCTCTTCAAACTCAAACTTGGTGGGAAAAAACTTGAATAGAAACTTCTCTCTCAACTCTTCCCAAGTGACAATATTTGATTTATCCAAGCCTTCGAACCAATTGCTAGCACCATCTCTCAAAGAGAATGAGAATAACCGCAACCGTATTTGATCTTGAGGCACTTGGTTGATCTTTATAGTATCAGTAATCCCCAAAAATCGAGAGATATGAACATTTGGATCCTCGGTTATGTGCCCCCCAAATTGGTTGTTCTGTATCATTTGGACCAACTGTGGCTTTATCTCAAATTTCGTGGCATTTACTCCTAACCAAAAACCTCCCATTAACGGTTCACCTTGAGGTCGAAAAAGATTTTGTAATGGTCTCCTAGGACCATTCCTGTCATTGATCATAGCTTTTATCAACTCGAGTTGCCTTCTAACTCTTCTATCCTAACCGTGTCTTCCCCATGGTTAGCCATCTCAAAATCAATTTGAATATGTCCTCTTCATTCTTGACTTTTCCTTGCCTCAAGCTCTCTAGCCTTTGATCGAGTGATCATAAACCACCTAGGAAAAATCAAAAAAAAAAAAAAACCAATTACAAGTAAACAATTCGACAAAAACAAACAAACACAAATAACAAACAAAACAATGTTAGTAAAACTATTCACACAAGCATTTCCTCAAACACCTAGCATACCATACTTCAACTTTCAATAATTCCACAAGACCTACTAAAAGATTCCCCGGCAACGGCGCCAAAAATGTGGTAGTCGTGTGAAGCACACACAATTAACACATTAAAATTATCAATCCGGTCTCTTTTCTAATTTGCTCAAGTGGATATCATCTACTCCATTGAAGGGTATCATTAGCTAGATTACACAAAAGTCGTTGGTTTTTATCTATCTAGGCGATGAATTGTAAACAAAACTTTAAATGCAAACAATCAACTAGTAAAATAATTACAACTTCTCCAAGGAAACAATTCAATCAATTGTATAGGTAGATTAAGATAACAAATCCGACAATCTTAGAAGATAGTGAGTGATTGTAAACTTCAATTGTTCCGAATTAAACCAAGTTATGTTGCAAACAAATTTTAATTCCTATGAGGTTGAGCAACCGACTCTAATGTCGCTAGTCACTTGCTACGGATAACTAGCGGTAGATGACAATAGGAATTTCAAACAACTACGTTATTAACCCCTAAGCCACTCCTAATCGACCGTCGATTATCGCCCTACAATCTTAGCACCGCACATGGATTGGAACTAGAACTATAAGATTATGCACTTATTACGACGATTCCGTCCGCGTGTTGGCTGCAACGTTCACGTCAACTACCTAAAGGCTGGCTATTACCTACACCTAATAGGCAAGAACAAGCTCAAGTGCAAATCAACCCCTCAAAGAAAAGTAAACAAGCATAATCAATTCAATCCATCACAATATCCGTAATACAACACTCACTAATGAAATTAGTTCTCCATACCTTGAGTTAAGTACAATACATATTGAGAATTGAAAGATTTCATTACAAAACTTCAAGGTCAACGATTGATCTTCTTCGGTTGTCATCCTTGAATCCAATCTTCCTTCTTCAATCTTCACCAAATGGATGGAATGTTGCTTGATTCCCCTTGATTTTGGTTGGGGAAATGTTTTTAGACGAATCTAGGGAGAAGTATCGTGACGGTTATTCTAATTTTGGGCATAAGTTCTTTAATTAACTGATTTCCCCCTTTTATAGGCGAGCAAACAGGGCCTCGGATTGCCTGAGCCAACCATGGCTTGCCCGAGCCATCTTGGGAACCTTAACACATCTGGGAAGCACGTTCTGGCTTGGCCGATCCAGAACCGCTCGACCGAGCCTGCTCTCTGCCAGCCAGGCTCGGTCGAACCTGCACTGCTTGGCCGAGCGAGCCCTCTGCCCGGCTCAGCTCGCCCGAGCCTGCTTTGCTCGGCCGGGCGGGTCCTCCAAGCTTCTGAAACCTTCCTTTTGTTCCGCTCGAACGAGCCTAACCTCCTCGGACTCCAAATTCAGACGATTTTCCTCCAAAACTCCACTAAATATGCCATATTATGTCAAAGCACATCCAACAACATTTCAGACACGAAAACAAGACAAAAGAACAACGAAAGTATATTATATGAGGGTAAAATGGCCACAAACATGCATGCTCACACATCGAAAAAAAGGTCATTTTACCCACATATCACTGTCTGATGAAACAAACATACAACGAACCATAATATCTTATTATCTCGCCTATAAGGATGATCATATGGTGTGTAGGAGATCACAGAGGATCATATGAGTCGTTTGACCTAGCGAGATATAAACAGTATCACAGCTGAGACAGTCATTGGATAGGCTGTTGGTCTAAGCTGCGGCATATCGGTTCATAAGTGGGCTTATCCTAGCTACTTGATGTGTTGGTACATGGTTATGTATTGATGGGATCAACAGTGGGATGTGCCATTCGCATTGACATATGAATGAGCCAGATCCCTAACATACTTCCTATGATCTTAAATCTAACTGAAGGATAAGGGGCACACACAGATTGACCACACTTTGATTTACCATGGTGGTGAGTCTTACTTGTACTCTAATACTCGTATTTTGGGTGTTGGCAATTTGTGTGTGGCCTGCTTAGGCTGGACGTTTAGGTAAGCATATCCGTTTCAGGATGGTGACATTCCCTGAGGAGCTCACAAGGTTCATTGTGCTAAACCCTGCAGGTTGAATTATTTAATTCAGGCATAAGTGAAAAGGAGTGAGTGGTATTACTCAGGAAATAAGAGATTAATTAATTACGGCTGATTGTCACAAGCCACTTTAATTAATGAATGTCTAAAACCTTAAATATGTGGATCATGTTAGTTTGGTGCAACCCGTTCCTAATAACGTGGTAATAAAGGGGCGAGTCAGCATTGTTACCGTGGTGAAGGTTAAAACAATATTTTATTAATTAATTATGTTCTGGGTTGAACAAGGAAGGATTAATTAATAAAGAGGGCCCACTTTATTATTTGCATCTGGTCCCTAGTCTGGCCCATGAACTGCTCAAAGCCCATTAGGGTCAGGGTTTCTCAAAACCCTAACACTATATAAAGGGCTTCTCTCTATCAGATCAAGTTAGACTTTTCAGTACATTGAAAATAGAGAGAGACGACGATGGCGATCCGAAAAGGGAGAAACTGATCGATTTCTCCAGATCTCGGATTCAACTTGGTAGATAATCCTCACCAGATTTTCAAGGAGCAAGGGAACATATTAGAAGATCAGATCTGTAGGAACAACTATCCATCGCCGGCGTTCTATCTCAGATCTAAGGTTATTTCATCGTTTTTGGCTCCGATCTAGATCTGTAGATCAAACGGTGAAATCATGTATTCCCTAAATCCATCATCTGCAATTAATTTTGCAGGAGCATGCATAGGATCGCATGGTTTATTTAATTTAAATTTATTCCTGGTATCCTAAGAACGATCCTTGGCAAGAATTTAATTAATGACAACTCGTGTTGTCCATCGTAGACTCAAACCCTACAATTGGTATCAGAGCCAGGTTGATGTTCTTAGGCTCTATCTTAGATAGATTGAAATTAAATAAACATGTATGTTCATGGATGGATTTAAATTGTCATGGATGTTTTGTTCTCGTGGCCTTCTCGTTTTTGGATCTGTTTTTCACCACGAGAAAATCCGTGGTTAGATTTGATAGACAAAAATTGTAATAGATTGTAGATCTGTAATTTTTGCATTTTTTATTATTCAAATCCGTAAAAATTTGAGATCCGGAAGAAGAACGAGAAATGATGAACAAAGAATTGAAGAACACAACAACTAGGGTTCAGCCCTTCACCCTCCAGCCGGCGGCGGCGGCGACTTTGGCGGCAGCACGACGGTGGGTGGCGGCGACAGGGGTTCTTCCTTGCGGCTGGGCTGCGCCTGTTCAAGCTGCTGCGCATGTTTCTGGCGAACCCAGGCTGGCAGCGGTCCTGCAGCAGCGTGCAGGTGAGCCGGCGAGCCCCCAGATCCGGGCGAGGCGGCGCAAACGGGTGGCGGCAGTAGGGTTTCGACCCTATGGCTGGGCCGCACCCGTCTTCCCTTTGCGTGCGACGGGGGTCGCGAGCAGGCGCAGGGCCATGCACAGCCGGGCTGCAAGCTCGACCGTCGGCGCTGGCTCTGCCCTGCGTGGCTACTGCCGGTGACGACGCAGGTGCAGAGGGAAGGACCGCGCACGGCTGGGCAGAGGCGACGGTGGTCGCGAAGAGGAAGGCTGCTACGCAGCAGTGAGAGAACTCCCAGTCGCCGGAAATGGCAACTCCACGGCACAGCGGACCATCTGGCGGTGGGGCTGAGTGCGGGCGTCGGGCTGGATGCGAGTTTCGGCCGCAGGCGGCGCCGGCGGCGCCGGCGGCTGACAATAAGGCTGGTGGCTGCTGCATGAAACTAGGGTTTCCAAGCCTGGGCCGAAGATCGGGCTTCTCAGCCCGGAGGCGGCCCGCTGTCCTGAAAATTAGGGTTTTGGTTCTTGTTTTGGGCCAGAAACCCTAATTCAAAGCCCAATTGTTGTTGATGCAATTCAAATCAGATTTCAAGTCCAATGAAGGCCCAGTTTGAAGATCTGTATTGGAATTAAATCTTGTAATAGTTAGATTTAATTTATTTCCATGTAATCGCATCTGAGGGGCCACGAGAAATTTTATTTATTTTTTTAATTATTTCTCGTATTGATGTGATTTATTATGTGCGCACTAGTAAATAATAGGAAGCATGATTATTTGCTTTAATTATTCACTGTTATAAGCATGTTGCAATTTAATTTTTGAGCATGTCTTATGTGATTTATTTTATGTTTTAAATTGTGTCTATAAATTCTTGAATCATATTAATTTATGATGGAATTTTAGATGTGACACAATTTATGGTACGTAAAATAATGTGTGCGCATGAAACCTTTAGAATTAAAAAATACTAAGCTGAATTTTGGTTCTTTTCTAACCAAGATCATTAGACCTCCACAAATACGACCTCTCATTGGAAGTGGGGCATCTCGAAGCGTAAACGTCTGCTGAAGCAGCTTGCGTTAGAGGTCTCTTACCAGTTCTAATGCGATGAGGTTTCTAAATAAAACATTTTGTTTAAGATGAGAAGTGGGAGCCTCTAAGCCAACGTCTGCTGAAGCAGCTTGCATTGAGACAACTTTCACTGGTCTCTAAGATTAATCTAAATGAGATAACGAAGTATGTGAGGGGCATGCGGTATGGGTCGAGTATGTATGCTAAATCGCTCTAAACATCCAGAGTTAGGATTGTGGTTAAACTGGCTTAGATGTTGCCTGGAGTATAGTTCATGAATGATGTCCCTGCTCCGGATAGGTGAACATGGTCTTAAGATCTTCAATATTAATTTCTTTTGCTAAAGATACCTGGCATGTTAAGAAATTAAAGGATCATTTTGGTCTCGTTGAGCATTTGCTGTAAACGTCTGCTGAAGCAGCTTGCAGTAAATTAGCTTGGGCAATTGGAGGAAGCAAATTGCGTTGTTTTATCTAAAGGTTTTATGCAAATTTGTTTCAATTGTTCGTAGTATGTGCTTACTTTAATTCGCTTATTTGTTTTCAGATATGTCTTTGAATAATGTCATTAATATCCTCGCTCAAAATCCTCTCAATGGTCCGAATTTCCTTGAATGGAAACGTAATTTGGATTATATCCTTGTTGCGGAAGAACACAAGTTTGTCCTTACTGATCCTTGTCCGCCAGTCCCAGCTGCTGAGGCTACTGCCGAGCGGCAGCAGTCTTACAATAAGTGGATCTAGTCTAATAATGTAGTGAAATGCTACATGATGACCACTATGAGTAAGGTACTGTAGCTGCAGCATCAGCATTATGATAAGGCCTGTGAGATTATGGATAATTGATCACTGCTATTTCTAACAGATTAATTATAATAACAGCGGCAAATAAATTTGTAAACCCTAAAGTTATCGATCCAGGGGAATTGTGTGGGGAAACTATCCTATATACTAGCTATGATCCTAAGATTCATTGTTTGAGAGATCCAAAATCAGGGTTTTATAAAAATAAAGAAAACAATGCAGAAAATTAAAGTAGTTTTGGAAGCAAATTTAAGGGAACACAGATTCTAGGGAAGAATTCATATTATGGATGACATGTAGGAATCAATTAATTTAACAGGTGGAATACTGCAACAATGCTATATTTCCTTTTTTGGCAAATATAACCTAGATTACTAACTAGTGACTATCTCCGCTCGGTCTCAAAGTACACCAAATTAGTCAATCTGATAAGCAAATCAGTTCAGTTCCTACAGTCTAGTACATCTGTTTGGATAGTGTAGATTGTATCATGCATTCCTATTCCCACTATTAATATTCACCTCTCGGTCCTTCTATCAATAGCTAGACATCTAAATTAATCATCACCTCTCGGTCCTTGAATTAATCTAGAATTATGAAATAAACACAAGAATTATGAACCTAATTAATTAATCCTAACATGCATCCATAATATTATTCAAACCCCTAGAACCCGCTAGGGTTTCTAGCCACTCATCGTAGATAGAAATCCAAAATAAAACATATTCAATTGCATAAAAGTAAAGAACTTACAAAAAATAAAGGGTTTCGTGTTTCCCAAGTCTTCAAACTCTAAAAACTGAATACTATGATAATGCCTACTGAAAAATTGAATTTAATAAGCTATTTATAGGGGTGGATGTGTATCCTATCAAATTTAGGGCTAAAGATATGAATAAATCCATTTTTCCTCGAATTTCCGCTCCAGCAGACAGCCTCGCGTCGATCGTGGCTGATCCACATCGATCGACGTAACTTCTTGGTCGGTGTCGATCGATGCCAATTGGCGTTGTCGACGCAGCTTCTCGCCCTTTCTGCGCGGTCTCACGGTTTTGGCCATAACTTCCTCCTCCGAACTCCGATTGACCCGATTCCAGTTGCGTTGGAGAGCTAACTCAAGGAATCATCCATCGCCATGTGCCAATAGCTCGAATTCCTCTTGTGGAAGAAATCTTCACTGCTTCCGGAACGGATTTCTCGTGAACTTAGGCCTAAAACCCTGCAAAAACACCAAAATGCGCATAATACCACCTAATATAGACTCATGCATAGAATATATATATAAACTCAATAAAACTACATAAAATAGTAGAAAATAATATAGATAAGCGAGCAAAATAATGAGCTTATCAATAATCTAACAGCGACTTATGGGGAGACGGACAGAACTGTCAGATTCAATCTCATGAAGGAGATTGTGAGTAAGAAAATGTCTGAAGGCAGTTCAGTGAGAGAGCACATGGTTGTCATGACTCACCTCATGGATGAACTAACGTTGCATGGTGGTGGTATTGACGCGGAAGCCAAAGTCGATATCATACTAAACTCTCTTCCCAAGTCCTTTGAAAACTTCAGGTTGAATGTTGTGATGAACAAGAAGGTGTATACTCTTAATGAGTTACTCAGTGACTTGAAGGCAGCACAGTCCCTGATGGAACCCGAGAAAGCAGTTTTGGTTTCTTCCTGTAGCCGATCTGCTACTCCTAAACGAGCAAAACCTAAGAGAACGACTAGGAATAAGAACAAGAAAACTATTGGTGGGAACAATGGAGTTTATGCTCCAAAGAAAAAAGATGGGAAAGTTAAAGGAAAGGGCAAGTGTTACCGCTGTGGCAAGCTAGGACACTGGAAATCAAATTATCCAGGTGTTAACACCAATGGACGAGATACGTCATCATTTACATGCTTAGTATCAATTTTCTACTCCTTGTGAGTAGTGGTTACTGTGAATACTAATCATGTTTTGGCTGCGCTGTGCAGAGAATCAAGCTGATGATAATGCTTGAGGATGACGGGATTACCAACTCCAAGGAAGATGCTGGAGATTGTTCTCAAGTTATTGGAGTTATTTGTTTTGAGTTTATGTTTAAAATTCTGTTTTAATTCAAGTTTCAGAAGAGATGTTGTTTTGATAAACATAATTTTCATCTATTGTCATGGATTATCAGTTATTCCGATAGAGTTTTTCTATCATAATGAATAACATTGTTTCTATTATGGATGATTGTCTCTTCATTACTTGATTACATAAACTGTCAGTGTTCTAAGGTATAATTTAAAGAATTCCTATAGAGATAGGTTATATCACTCTAAGTAGTTTTAAGTAATTCATGGAATTATGGATCCAATCCAGGTATTCCTAAGAATGGTACTTATGACAACTACTTAGAGGTTTAAGATGGTAACCAAACCTTTTAATAGGCGATTGTATCTCTATAAGTTATTTCGTGTTTGCTCTGGTTTGCTGGTTTGAGTCTACTTCCGCAGTTGCCTTAACAGACATTAATACTGTAATCATTTAAGATTTGGATATGTTTATCTAGTTCACTACAAGTCTTAGTCTCTTGCTTTAATCAAGAGCGTTCAAGACTAAGGTAGAGAATAAGTTAAACAAGGCCGTAAAAACATTATGGTTCATTCATAATGGTATATCTTGAGTGATGGGGTTTTACAGTATCTGGCAGAGCAAAGGGATTGCATCCCAGTTAACTACACCTATTATCCCTCGATTGGGATAGTGTAGGTAAAACGAAATAAGATTCTTTAAAAGTTTATAAGTTATGCCAACTTTGCCAAATTTTCGTTTTTGGGAAGAGCGCCAAAAGCAGTTGTGTATTTGCTTAATCTACTGTCTTCTAAATCAGTTCCAAATACCCTAGCAGACCTTGACTATGGGCAATGATGGGTAATTCGGCTGTTAAACTGATATAGGAAACTGATTGTTTGGAAGAAAGGTTTAAGCTAGTATTGCTATGTGGGCTATTCCAAGTAAACGTAAGGATGGTTGCTTTGTATATCCTAGATACAAGCAAGTTGTATAGGATGAAACCATGAATCCAAATGTGAGATTGTTCTCTAACATTTTAGAGAAGACAATTCAAATCCATCAGGAAATACCCCGTGGCATATTGAGCATACCTTGGAAGGTATGGTACCAATTGCACGGTCACCTGTGTAAGGCGGTAAACCACAAATTAATGCACCATTAACTGACAACGTAAAAGGAGCATCGTTGCAGTGGGAGGTTGCCTTAACAGGATTAATGGTACTAGTTCGTGGAAAAAGTCTCTGGACTAGTTCTCAGCTTAACAAACAACATCGTACTTATCCCTTAAAGCGCAACGAAGCTGTTAAGACAAAAGATGCAGTTTAATGACGTCAAGTCATGGATTCAGAAATGAATCAGTAAATGTTATGGTTGTGTATCAGGATCAGTGATTGCCAAATAGCTTACCAGCTATAAGCAACTGATTGATATACAAGAAAAGTGCTCGAATGGCAACCTAGTATATTCGAAGGTCTAGGTTAGTGAGTAAGGTATGTTTCACAACAAGACTTTTTACTGGTTGCAATTATTTAACCCATTCGAATTCTTTTAACCATAACATCACATTTGAATCTAAATATCTGGAAGATAGATGACGTCATTCGTATTTTATAAACGGGTACCTTGATAAAAGGTGACGACATCTGTATGCAACAACCAGATAAGTTATGTGCAGTAAAGTGAAAAGCATCATGTCTGGAAGCCAAGGTAGTTCAAGCATGAACTTAAGGAGCTTCAAGTTCATGTAACAGACATTTCGATATTGTCTGTCGAGAATGATAGTTTCATGTGCCAGTTATGTGTCAGCGGAAGTGTGGTTTTCCTTGCACATTATGTGGATGGTATTTTCATTTTCGAAAATGGTGTGGAGATATTGTCAGGCATAAAGGATGGTTATCCGAACAGTTTCAGATGTAGGACTTATGAGATCTTGGAACATCTTTTGAATTAAAGTATTGTGTTGACAAGAAAAGGATGTTCAGGTATCTCAAGTCACTTGAACTGATTCTGTAGTGAGTCGTTCAAAGCAAGAAAGATTGTTATATTTCTATATTGTAAATGAACGAAGTTAGATATCTGTACTGCTATAAGCATGTTAAACAGATATCAGTTCAACTCTGGATAGGCTCATTGGTTAATGAACGAGCCTTGTGAGTTGAATGGCATCGGATATCCAGGAGGATCATTTGGAAAGGAAATCAACATCTAACTATGTGTTGGCCTTGGAGGAGGAGTTATAGGAAGTCTAACACAGAAGTGTGTTACGGATTCTGGTATGAAGGCTGAGGTTTTGACAGCTTCATTAGCTTTGCAAGAAGCAGTATAACTCCGATGTTATCCTCTAGAGGTGTGTGTTCTGAGTTTGCCTAATAAGGTCACATGCAATTGTGATCATATTGGTGCAATGACAAGCTCAAGGGAACCCAAGACTCACAAGGTGGTGAAACACATAGGATGTGTGGTATCACATCATACGAGAAATCGTGACAGGAGGTAACCTGAATGCAGTGGGAGTGATTGACAGTATAGACACACTTAATACTTTGATAAAGCAATGGTATTATGCTTTAAGTATAAGTGGGAGATTGTTGGGATTATATACTGAAAGTGATTAAGTGTTTTGTACACTGGTCTTCATATATGTGTTGCCACAACAATGCTCGCTGTCTGATGAAACAAACATACAACGAACCATAATATCCTATTATCTCGCCTATAGGGATGATCATATGGTGTGTAGGAGATCAGAGAGGATCATATGAGTCATTTGACCTAGCGAGATATAAACAGTATCACAGCTGAGATAGTCCTTGGATAGGCTGTCGGTCTAAGCTGCGGCACATCGGTTCATAAGTGGGCTTATCCTAGCTACTTGATGTGTTGGTACATGGTTATGTATTGATGGGATCAACAGTGGGATGTGCCATTCGCATTGACATATGAATGAGCCAGATCCCTAACATACTTCCTATGATCTTAAACCTAACTGAAGGATAAGGGGCACACACAGATTGACCACACTTTGATTTACCACGTGGCGAGTCTTACTTGTACCCTAATACTCGTATTTTGGGTGTTGGCAATTTGTGTGTGGCCTGCTTAGGCTGGACGTTTAGGTAAGCATATCCGTTTCAGGATGGTGACATTCCTTGAGGAGCTCACAAGGTTCATTATGCTAAACCGTGCAGGTTGAATTATTCAATTCAGGCATAAGTGAAAAGGAGTGAGTGGTATTACTCAGGAAATAAGAGATTAATTAATTACGGCTGATTGTCATAAGCCAAATTAATTAATGAATGTCTAAAACCTTAAATATGTGGATCATGTTAGTTTGGTGCAACCCGTTCCTAATAACGTGGTAATAAAGGGGCGAGTCAGCATTGTTACCGTGGTGAAGGTTAAAACAATATTTTATTAATTAATTATGTTCTGGGTTGAACAAGGAATGATTAATTAATAAAAGGGCCCACTTTATTATTTGCATCTGGTCCCTGGTCTGGTCCATGAATTGCTCAAAGCCCATTAGGGTTAGTGTTTCTCAAAACCCTAACACTATATATAGGCCTTCTCTCTATCAGATCAAGTTAGACTTTTCAGTACATTGAAAATAGAGAGAGACGGCGGCGGCGATCCGGAAAGGAAGAAACTGATCAATTTCTCCAGATCTCGGATTCAACTTGGTAGATAATCCTCATCGGATTTCCAAGGAGCAAGGGAACAGATCAGAAGATCAGATCTGTTGGAACAACTATCCATCGCCGGCGTTCTATCTCAGATCTAAGGTTATTTCATCGTTATTGGCTCCGATCTAGATCTGTATATCAAACAGTGAAATCAGGTATTTCCTAAATCCATCCTCTGCAATTAATATTGTAGGAGCATGCATAGGATCGCATGGTTTATTTAATTGAAATTTATTCCTGATATCCTAAGAACGATCCTTGGCAAGATTTTAATTAACGACAACTCGTGTTGTCCATTGTAGACTCAAACCCTACACAAGTGAGCATGCTCGATGATCATAAGTTATACTATCTTCAACAAGTGTGACCGGGAGGTGACCTTGTTGGTCTCGAGATCAAAGTTTAACAAATACGTGCATCGAAAGATTAAGAACAAGTTCTTGCAATTTACAGATTGGTGGTTGTCGACCAGTTTAGTTCTGTGAGAAGCTTGTTGTCTGCGAGTTTGATTATTAACAAGTTCGGATATACTTCAACACGAGATAGTGTTGAGTTTTAAATCCTTACAGAATAAAATAAAACAATAAGTAACGGAAGAATTTATAGAGGTTCGGACAACTGTCCTATGTCCTCTCTTCAGGAAGTAGCCCATAATATAATAGCTTAGGATTACAATTTGTCCTCACGATTTATCGCAAGCTGGTGAATGCTCGTGTCCACCAGTCCACTTGCTCATTCGCCCAGGGTCTCGTTCTCCTTCGACACTAAGATCGGGAAGTGTAAGCACACCACGCAGCCTCCTCCTCCAGAAGTTGGGAGCTTTTAAGTTCTTCCCGGAAGTCTTCAAATTTGTGGTAGAAGCCCATGATAGTTACAACTTGGAGATAGCTGCAACTATTGTGATCATTCTTGGAAAGAAAGAGCACAAAACGAAAACTCAAGCTGAGAAACTTAGAGTCTTGTGTTTGGAGATGAGACACGGTAAGCTATTTGAAATAGCCACTAACAGGAAATAAGAACTATGAGAGTCTCTTTTTGGAGATGACAGTTAGGATGTGGAATTATCAATTAGCTCTAGAAGACGTCTTTTAGCTGTAGCTTTGTAATTGTAAGTCCGCAACTTTTTATGTGAGAATTCCTTATTCTATTTATAGATGAAGTTTGGAAAGGATTGGTGAAAGAGCCGTTTAGAGACAATCCAGATTTTGAATTATCCGATGGGTCTCCATTTGGATGGTGACAAGATGCCTTCTTTGCTTTGCGGCACCTGCTTCGTCATTTTCTAACACAGAATGTTGGCATCATGCTGCGTGTTAGAACAACTCGCCAGTTTGAGGAATACTAATTGGACGTTTGAACTTTGAACTTAAAGGAATCTCATTTTCCTTAAGTTTGGTTCTTGTGATTCCTCAGGCGTGTCTTTGTCTCTATTTGTGAGAAAAAACTTGACTTGATAAACTGGTGATTGTCCAAGATGGTGAAATCAGCCAGTTTATCTGAGTGGTCTGCATCAAGTTGAAATGGTCTTCAGTTCACCGCTTGAGTCTTTGTTTCTTGTCACTCCCCCACATCGCTACCTCGGCTTATGAGGACGCGACGGATTTAGTTTACAAAGATTAAACTCATGACTTGCAAATAAATCACATAATAACGGACATAAGGTTCAAACTCAACACTCAATAATGGTTTAACATAATTTGCAAAAGTGTACAGACTCAATATAGTGATGGGGTTCGTACAAAAACTCTTTTTTAAGGTGGAAATAAATAAATGAAATTATTTAGAATCAAGACTCGGTTCAATGGAAACAACATAGCAGAAATATGCATGTGAAGATGCATATCTTAGGATCAGGCTCTGTTTTCCTTGTTCGATGCCACATCCCATGTTCCACTTCCTATTTCACAGCTTAAACTTCATGTTTTAGAAATAACACACAGGGGCTGAGTACACCATGTACCCAGTGAACACATCGCCCCAAAAACATACACTTTATATATGAAAAATGCGCCACACATAAGTAAGTTACGGGGTTTTAGTTGAAATCCACCCATACTTACAAATTTTTTTCACTGTGCATATTTACACTCGTCTGTGATCACTATCTGTTTTAGTTAGGTGACGAGGAAGCAGGCGTACTTCCAAGTCACAATGACTAGTTAGGAATGGCCAAACCACTCAACTAACTGTCAACATTAGTGCACTTAGTCTCGGAACATGGAGCATCGAGACCCGATCGTTCACAAAATTATAATAACGTATCAAGGAACTGAACACTTGATACTATGACACAGGGGACAGACATCCTGGCTCACAATCAATGGAGAATAGCTCAGGATTCATACTCGGTTCGTCTCCCATTGATGTTATCAACTCTCCAGCCAATGAAACAAATAGGATGTGTAGGGATTTCCAGTGAACCGAATCACAAAATCCAACTGAACCGGATCGATTTATGGATATTGCATATAATCAAAATTCACAATAAAACCTAGCATGCTCCTATGAATTTAATTCTTAGAATTGTGGATTGAGAGATTACCGTTATTCCGTAGAGTCTGATCCGATCTTTCACTTTTGAATATCCAATTTTTAATTCAACCACGCGATTTGATTTAATCTGCGGAAATATAAATTAGAAATCTAATTTCTTAGATAAAATCAAAAACAAGAAAAGAGGAAGAAGAGAAATTATGTTCTCCAGATCAGATCTTCAGGGCTGTGTCCCAATACTGTTCAGATCTGCTACTGGTGAGGATTCCACATATCTGTATCAGTAGGCCAGAGTCAAAAAATCCTTCTCCTCCCTCTACTGCATGCGCCGCCCTCTCTTACTCTGATTTAGGGTTTCAACTGACTTTGAGTTTTATGAAGTGGCTAGGGTTTCGGAGAGTGAGAGGTCTATTTATAGACCCAGGGTTTTATCCCTAATGGGCTATTGGGCTCAAATCAACATATTTAATTGGGCCACTCCTGGGACCTAATGCAAATAATAAAGTGGGCCTATAATTAATTAATTCCCATGTCCACAACTCAGGATACAATCAATTAATTAATTAATACTAATTCTTTTTCACAACAGAATTAATATTGACCTACCTCTTTATTACCACGTTATAAGAATGGGCTGCAATTATTGAGAATCCCAATATTTAAGGTTACCGGACATTCATTAATTAATCGGAGCTTCTGACAAGCTCTATCTACAATTAATTAATATGTTATTATTCCTGAGTAGTACCACTCAATAAATTGTGATGCTCCTTGGCGAACTCGGAATCACGCCCAACTCTAAAAGGTAGCTCCTGAGCCATAACCCCTCTTTCAAGACGTCGGAGGTGGCGACATATTCCGCCTCCATGGTGGAGTCAACAATACATTTCTACTTTGAGCTCCTCCAAGATACAGCTCCACCTCCCAGGGTAAATACATATCCTGAGGTCGATTTCTTTTCATCCTGATCCCATTGGAAATCCGAGTCTGTAAAACCCACAGGGCACAAATCCTCACTTTGATAAACTAGGCAGTAATTCCTAGTTCTCTTCAAATACTTGAGGATGTGCTGATATCTTGCTACCATGCCAACGGCATAATAGATATCTGGCCTGCCTGGTACACAACATTGCATACATGAGGCTACCCACCGCAAAAGCGTATGGTACAAGACTCATCTCATCTTTCTCCCGCTGTGTCTCAGGACACTGCTCACTAGAAAGATGAACGCCGTGTCTGAAAGGTAGCAAACCTTTCTTGGCGAGTTGCATGCTGAAATTGGGCTATCACAATATCCACATAGGTTGCCTGGGATAAGCTTCTCCCAAATCCTTCATTTGGAACTGTTCGGATAACCAAGCCTTGATTTCCGACATCACTCCCTCGTTGTTTGCAAATAGGAGTATGTCATCAACGTAAAGTGCAAGGAAAACCACGCTCCCACTGACACAAGTCGGTAAACACAACTTTTGTTTTCCAACTGTGCAAATCCATAGGATTTAATCACATCGTTGAAACGTAAGTTCCACGACCTTGAAGCTTGCTTAAGTCCATACAAGGACTTCCTAAGCTTTTAGACAAGATGTTCTTCGCCCTTGCGTATGTAACCCTCGGGTTGCTGCATATAGATGTCCCTACCTTCTTCAAGGTAAATGTTTAAAAAAGCAGTTTTGACATCCATTTGCCAGATCTCGAGGTCCATATGCGCAACTATGGCAAGGAGTATCTGGATGGATATGAGCATGGCTACGGGTGAAAAGGTTTCATCATAGTCAATGCCCTCTTTCAGACTATAACCCTTTGCCACCAGCCTGGCTTTAAAATCCGTGATTTTTCCATCCGCCTCTTTATTTCTCTTGTATAACCATTTGCACCCTATGGCCCTAAAGCCATCCGGCAAATAAGTTTTCTGGTATACATCCATAGCAGTTATGGATTCAATTTCGGAATCCAAGGCGACACGCCATTTTTCAACATCCTTGTCCTACACTGCCTCTTCGTAAGTCAGTGGGTCAGAGTCCTCATGTCTGTCTTTCAAGTTCAAGTCCGAAGACTCACCCACGAACATGTACCTTTCCGGCTGGAAAATAACTCTCCCACTACGACGAGGCATCGGTGCCGTGTCAGTAGTAGGTGCAGTAACTTGTGGTTCTGCACCTTGCGCTGAAGAACGTGTCCGTGGTGCTGAACCTCTCACAGGTGCACCGACATCTACACGTTCTCCTTCCCTTGGAATTGCATTCTCGTTTTCAATTTCTTGAAGAACGATATAACTCCTTGACTTGTGATTACTCACATACTCGTCCTCCAAGAATCTAGCGTTGGTGCTAACAACGACTCCTTGACTCTCAGGACAATAAAAGTAACCACTTTTCGTTTGCCTGTGATACCCTATAAACATCATTACCTTTGACCAACTTTCTAATTTATCAGGTTCCTTCGACAGTACGTGTGCCGGACAGCCCCATACTCTAAACTTGCACAAACTCAATTTGCGACCAAGAAAGAGCTCATAAGGCGTCTTAGGAACTAATTTAGAAGGCACCAAATTTAGCACGTAAGCTGCTGTTTCCAATGCGTAGCCCCAAAATGAAATTGGTAAGTTTGCATAACTCATCATTGATCTTACCATCTCTAGAAGAGTCTTATTTCTTCTTTCAGCTATACCATTTTGCTGGGGAGTACCCGGTGTAGTCAACTGGGATATAATCCCGTTATCTAAAAAATACTGCAGGAACTCGTTACTAAGGTATTCACCACCGCTGTCAGATCGCAGTGACTTGATAGTTTTCCAACATTCTTTTCTACCTCAGCCTTGAACTCTTTGAATTTCTCAAAGCATTCAGACTTGTCGCGAAGCAGGTAAACGTATCCGTACCTTGAGTAATCGTCAATGAAAGTGACAAAGTACTCGTACCCTCCACGAGCCTGCATGGACATCGGTCCACATAAGTCAGAATGGATCAGTTCCAACACTTCCTCTGCTCGAGACTGACTAGCCTTGAAAGGCCTAGTTGACATCTTGCCCTCGATGCAGGATTCGCAGACTTGATAAGGTACAGCCTGGACTAAGTCTAATGTACCGTCATTTGCAAGTCTCTGAATTCGCTTCAAGCTGATGTGACCCAGTCTCAAGTGCCAGAGATATGTAAGATCCTCATCAGAAGAAGTAAGTTTTCTCTTTCTAGGATTATCAATTACAGATGAATTTCATGCAATACTTAAGGACATGTTGATCGAAGCAACATAAAGAGTGTAAATCAACATCTAATAATGGATAACATTGTTATCACCAATGACTGAAATCATAAATAACAAATATCCATGAAAAGTTGATAAATTTTGTCCTGCCGATAAACCACGGCCCACAAAACAAAAACTCTTAAACGTACTTAGTTTATCAAAACACAAAGAAAAGAAAAACTCCATGAAGCTCCGTCATAAAACGTTGCCTTTCATCCAGTTTGGTATCTACTTGCCATCACTCACCAGCCTTGTCGGCACGGTCCCCTGCAAAGTACAACAACATGATAAAAAAGTCAGTGCTTACAGCTCTAGAAGAGCAACAACGGACTCTAATCATGCTTAAAGTTATACATGCAAATGGCATACCTTGTCTAGCTTTGTTGTCTTGACAATCTTTCCTCCAATGTCCTTTCTTATCACACCTGAAGCACCTGTCCTTATCAGTCACCACTTAAGGATTTTTCCCAGTCCCACCATCATTCACAGGTGTCTTCTTGGCCCACTTCTTAATCCCCTTCTTTCGCTTCATACTTTTCGGTACAATAGAGAGATTGCCAGAATTGGCCAAGGCAACCTTCTGAGGGTTCATGACTGATTCTGCTGCCATCAAGTTATTGAGCAACTCGTTAACAGTATACTCTTTCTTGTTCATGACAACATTCATCCTAAAACTCTCAAAGGACTTAGGTAGAGAGTTCAGTATGATATCGACCTTAGCCTCAGCGTCGATACCTCCACCATGCACAATTAGCTCATCCATGAGGTGAGTCATGGTAACTACGTGCTCTCTCAGTGAGGTGCCATCAATCATTTTCTTACTCACGATTTCCCTCATGAGATTGAACCTGAAGGCTCTATCAGTTTCCCCATAGGTAGCCTCTTGACTCGTCATGATGTCATAGGCATCCCTATGGTGCTGATGTTGCTGCTGTAAGACTTTCGACATAGTGGTCATCATGTAGCACTTGACTACATTGTTTGATTTCTCCCACTTGTTATACAAGTCTATATCCATTTGACTGGATTCAGCAGTTGGCACTTCGTGACAAAGTACTTGCAGAACGAACATATGTTCTTCTGCAATCAGGAGGTATTCGAGATTGTGTTTCCATTCCTGGAAGTTTGGACCAGTTAAAGTGTTTTGTGCGAGAATATTGATGACATTAGACATAGACATATCTGAAACAATAAGGAATCTTAAATAAGAACGTACATGTAGAACTTCGAAAACAAATGCATTGAAATCCTTTTAATAAATCAAATACAAATGTTTTCCACTAATTGCCCAAGAGTTCCCACCGCAAGCTACACTCGTAGATGTTTACGATGTCACCCTCAACCAGAACTGCGGGTTTTAAGCCCCAATTCATTTAATTTCACTACCATGTCAGGAACCTTTTGACAGTAGAAATTAATAATTAGTGAAAACTTTAGACCAAGCCATCTCCTCAAGAACAGGAATGCAATTCTTGCATTATATTCTAAGATGCTTCTAAGCCATTAACCACAAATTTAACTCCGGCCAAAAAAGACAGTTTAGCATGACACGTAACCATACCGCATAGCCCTTAAAGCTTTTGTTATCTATAATTTAAATCAATCCTAGAATACTTGTGAAAGAGATCTACGCAAGCTACACTCGTAGACGTTTACGCAAAACCCTCCCACTATTCACATGAAATAGATTGTTTGTCTAGAAATCCCAACAACCGTACCCTTGCACCTCTAGGAAGTAGCAAGCTAAACTCGTAGACGTATACTAGAACGAGAGATACACTTATAGTGTAGGACCGCTTTGTGGAGGTCTATTGATTTTAATTAAAAAATATGCTTAGTACTTTTCTTTTAAAAGGTTTCTTATATGCGCACACATAATTTCTTTGTTATTAAATTTTCCAAATTTTTGCATGTAATTAAACAAGCCCGAAAATTCCCAAAATATTATCCAACAAAAGAAATTAATCACAAAAGCATGCTTGGAAAGCTGCAAATAATAAAAGCGATAAATCATGCTTTTCCTATTATCTACATATGCTTAATTGGGCACATAAATAAATCATATATCATATGAGGACAATTAAGGCAAAAAAAAACTCCTCGTGGCCCCACAAAATAGAAAAAATAAAATCCTATCTATTACAATTTGAATTTGAATTTATTGGATAAATCCAAATCTTTTCAAGTCTTCTAGGGCCTTCAAATATTCAACCACCAAATCTTTTGGGATTTAGGCCTTTGTGATATGATAATTTGCCCTAACCCTAATGCAAACCCTAGGGTTTACACAGGATTATACAAACCACCAAAATACGAGCCACCGCCGCAGGGACAGCAGCCACTGGACGACATCCACCGCCGCCGCCGTACACGCACAGCCGCGCACTTGCGCGCGCGCGTCGCGCTCTCGCGGCCCTCGACCGCCGTCGCCGTCCACCGCGCGCAGCCCGCGCGCC
>JAPKLW010001061.1:0-130385 GCA_026898455.1 Plectranthus barbatus | reverse complement strand
CGTCCACCGCGCGCAGCCCGCGCGCCCGCCGCCGTGCCGCCCGCGCCGCCGCGCCTTCCGCGTGCGCCATCGCCCGCGGCAGCGGCGGCGGCGGCTCCGTCTTCGTTCCTCGTCCTCGACCCGTCCAGATTACAGATTTGAAATTACAAAATTACAGAATAATCTATTCTATTACAATTTTTCAAATCTACACTAATCATGAATTTTCTCATGATTTAAAAAATTAATTCAGCCCTACACGGATAAACCACCACGGGCTGAATCATACGGGTTGCCATGAGGAACAAATACCATCCACAATACAAAACAAAATAAATTCATACATGTATATTTGAATTTATTGTGCTCAACAGAGCCATAAATCAAAACTTGGCTTTGATACCAATTGTAGGGATTTCCATTGAATCGAATTACAAAATCCAATTGAACCGGATCGATTTATGGATATTGCATACAATCAAAATTCACAATAAAACCTAGCATGCTCCTATGAATTTAATTCTTAGAATTGTGGATTGAGAGATTACCGTTATTCCGTAGAGTCTGATCCAATCTTTCGCGTTTGAATATCCAACTTTCAATTCAACCACGCGATTCGATTTAATCTGCGGAAACAGAAATTAGAAATCTAATTTCTTAGATAAAATTGAAAACAAGAAAAGAGGAAGAAGAAAAATTATGTTCTCCAGATCAGATCTTCATGGCTGTGTCCCAATGCTGTTCAGATCTGCTACTGGTGAGGATACCACAGATCTGTATCAGTAGGCCAGAGTCGAAAAATCCTTCTCCTCCCTCTACTGCATGCGCCGCCCTCTCTCACTCTGATCTAGAGTTTCAAATGACTTTGAGTGTTATGAAGTGACTAGGGTTTCAGAGAGTGAGAGGTCTATTTATAGACCCAGGGTTTTATCCCTAATGGGCTATTGGGCTCAAATCAACATATTTAATTGGGCCAGTCCTGAGACCTAATACAAATAATGAATTGGGCCTATAATTAATTAATTCTCATGTCCACAACCCAGGACACAATTAATTAATTAATATTAATTCTTTTTCACCACAGAATTAATACCAACCTACCCCTTTATTACCACGTTACGAGAACGGGCTGCATTAATTGAGAATCCTTATATTTAAGGTTACCGGACATCCATTAATTAGTTGGAGCTTCTGACAAGCTCCAACTACAATTAATTAATATCTTATTAATCCTGAGTAGTACCACTCAATCCTTATCACTCGTGCCTAAACTTAATCAGCCTACAGGACTTTGGCACGATGAATGTTATTGAGCTCCTCAGGGAATGTCCCCATCCTATGACTCGGATATGGTTACTTAAGCCCAGCCTACAGTACTACACGAACTGTTGTTACCCATGATGTGGATATACAAGCACGTTACTTAGGCTCTTCATCATGGCAAGTCAAAGTAACAGTCAACCCGTGCAAACGCCTGAACCTTCGTAAGGGTTTGGACTCAATCAATATCGAGATCTTGTATTCGCTGATGTCAGACAATCGAATACATCTCAATGCGGTCCATCAATACGCCACCCCTGCGTACCAGCATGTCAAGTAACCAAGACAAACTACTTATTTCGACGATGCCGCAGCCATCCGGACAAACGTATCCTCATACGCTGTCTCGGCTGTGATCAGGTTTATGTCTCACTAGGTCAAGTGATCATACTGTCTTCTGCGATCTACAACACGCCGTATGATCATCCCTATCGGTGAGACAAGAGAATACCATTGTTACATACATGTAAGATTATTTTACAGATAGGAGAAATAAACCGTCGTATACTCATTATAATAAATTATTTCAGTATACAAAACCCATCAGGATGCACATATAAAATATTTTGGCTCAACATTCGATTTTAAAACAAAACATTTTCATATAATTTTATAAAATAGAGCTAAGTGCTCAAAACATTTAATTTTGGGAAGGTCTAAGGTTAGGCATGCCTAAACGGTTTAGGCGGGTTTTATTCATTAACCTAACCCAAACCCTTCTAATATACCGTAGTTGGGGATTAATAAACCCTATTTGAGATGGGTGAACCCATTTGGGTATGGATAAAATTCGCCTAAACCATTTAGGCGTGCCTAACACAAGTTTTTCCTTTAATTTTTAGTCAAAAGAGCCCACCTCTCTTCCGTTATGGATTCGGGTTTTGGGTTGGCTTTGCAAAAACCCTTGCTTGCCCCGAATTATTTCCTTCGCACAAACAATGCAAATGTGCACCATGATTTTCACCAATCTGACATAAATGCCCAAATTTAAACTCAAATCATAACTTTTTCAATTCAGTTTAACTAATATTTCTCTTACGTAGAACTTATTTCAAGTAGTTCATTGA
This sequence comes from Plectranthus barbatus, assembly GCA_026898455.1. Lineage (NCBI taxonomy): Eukaryota > Viridiplantae > Streptophyta > Magnoliopsida > Lamiales > Lamiaceae > Plectranthus > Plectranthus barbatus. Next base: position 128,019 of record JAPKLW010001061.1, on the reverse strand, counting down.
AGACTTAGGTCTTAATCAATGTTTCATTTCAGCTCCATTTTACTAGATTTTTGACATTTCATCGTTCTCTTATTCCGCAAATTAAAATTTCATTTATTTAAATTTATCAACCTCAACCTCATTTAAGATTTTTCTCCTAAATAATTCATTTATATATTTCAATCATAATAAACACATATCTCAACAATGGCATTTTATGTGAATATTAGCATGCTCTTTTCTAGATCCAAAATCTTCTTATCTCTCAATTTTTCTTATATTTATCTCAACTTATAATTTCAAATGTCAATTTGATAACTATTCTTTAATTAAATTTCATAATCTTATCCTCAAATCCTTAAAACTTAATCCATAGTCATGTTCTTCTAGTCATTATTGTTTTTACTTGATCATACTTGAGTCAATTGCAAGAATTAAATTAGTGAATTAAAGCTATCTCATGCTTTTATTAATCAAGTTTCAGCACATTATACATTCATACAATAAATTAACTTGATGCTCCAAATTCTCGTAATATACAATTCAAATTTAAATCATGAAACTAAATTAATAGTCATGTTTTTAGTGTGAGTAAGATCCTATGTTATCTAGTTTTTGGGCCAAGAATTAAATTAACGAAGCAAACAAATCAAGAAATTAAACTTTCAGTTCTCAATACACGCACAACACATGAATGACTACTAAAATTGAATCAAACTCCTTAAATTTCCAAAAATACGTTATGTGTATACCTTCCTCCAAGTTTCCAGAAATTCTTCCTTCACACTGCAATTCCGCAACAATTTAACCGATTATCAGTCACCAATATGTTCCTAGATATGATTTAAGTACAGCTATCAAGCTATAATATTGAATTTACGACTTGAATCTTTCAAATTTTCACAAAAACCTCACTCACAGCGGCCGGTATTGACACCACGAGTTATTCCTTAATTCTCCACTAAATCATGCGAATTTCATATCCAAATTCATCAACTCGCGAAGATCTTTCAGACTCGTGAAGGAAGTTTTTCCCAATACTCGCTCAAACGATCGGAAAATGCAAGGGAGCAAAGCTGTCGCCGGTGGGGTGCTGATTCGGCGAAAGAAGAGATACGGGGAAGAAATTCTTTCCATGCAAGTCTGATATCTTTTACTTTAATTTCACTTTCAAACACCTGGTCTCCACTTCTGCTGATTCATAAGTCTAAGTACTCTATTCATAAGACAAGTGTTTAGCTATTTTATTTTTCTTTCTTTATGTTTTATAATTTATTTATATAATTATCCTATCATAAGAAAATGTAACACCAACTCATTAATTTCCCTAGTTCCATACGAATCTCGTATTTTCAATCCAATCATTTAGATTGATTCGTAACATCAATTTTTATAGTTTTCAACTTGATTCGAGAAACGTAACTTACAATCGCGAGCTGTTGCTAATTTGAGCCCAATTATCCAATTGAAACCCCAATTAATCAACTCCAAATTCCATCATAAAATCTCACTAATTATTTAAAGTATGCACAATCATACTCATTGACATAATCTTTTACAAAAATTAGACATGCAAACGAATCTGTAAGCTACATCTCGATTTCTAACCAATATTCCCGATAAAACTTCAATAATCCTCAACTGACCTTAATTTAATTAGTTATTAAACTTTAGGTTATTACATTTCTACTTATCTCCACGATGATCAAACTGATGGCTTCGATCACAAGCCCAAATTGTCTTGATCAATTTTTACAACTCGATAAATATCTTAAGTGGGTATTACAAGTTTGTACGACTAAGCTTATCTAGAGACACTTCCTAAGGTGATTTCTATACATGTTTGACAAATCAAAACACAAAAAGTAAGGGGATTTTTATCATAAATTCCCAACAATTTTGCCCTTTTTGATATTGTCAAAACCACCATTAAGCTGGTAGATAAGTCAGTTTGTCGAGTTTACAAAGATATTCTAACAAAGCTAATACTTAAGAACAAAATTCTTAACTACAAAGCCTGCCCAATTAATCTTCCCCCTAAATTTGAGAGATATATTTCTCGATTAAGTTCAAGGACGAAATAAAAACTAGTTACACTTAAGAGTGTAGAGCCAGTAAGTTGAGGCGAAATATTTTGAGACAACATGATATTGTCTACAAAATGGCCAGAAGTATATATTTCATTGATTTGCTTACAAATTATTGAAAGTAGTAAATACAAGATACAATGATCAATACTCTTTGTCTTCTGCTGATACTGACGGCTTCCACATCTTCCATCCTGTGAAAGCTAGTGATAGGATCTTTGGAGATCTCCAACATTCGCTAACCTGCCCAACCTCGCCTCCACTAGTCTCACCACTAGTTTATGGCAGAGCTACAGCTGGATTGATTTCACCATCAATCTCCACCTGTAGCCTCCACTATAAGCAAGTCTCACCACTTGCACGATAGGGTCAATCATCATTTTCTCCTCTATTAACATCTATAAACAAGTCTCACAACTTGTTCTATAGAGTCAACGCCCTCCTGTTGCGGATGCATGAAGCAAAACAGTCCTGGGACCACCTGCAGCGTCTCATAACAAGCAAGTCTCATCACTCGCACTACCATATTCTCTATCCACAACAACATTCTTTCCTCAAGAAATCTGGCTTGGAATCAGCCATTCTTGCAAGAAAGAGCACTGCTTGATCAGAGGCAAGCAAAGAATTGACGCTTTAAAAAGACACCTTGCCTCTAGTAGCATCTCTACACTCCTCCCTAAATCCTCCTGTACTTATCTCTTTTCCCATTTTGACAACCCAATGAGGAAAAAAACAGTAGGTGAGAGAAGGGGTGGTATGTTTTGAGAACTCATTGCAGGTGTGATGAGCCTCATATCAGACCAGGCCAACAAGGAGTCCTCCACTCCTTGTGACGTAAGGAAGATCCCCCTCAGACCCACCTGACTATCCATCACACGCCTTATGATGAATTAGTCATGGTTTGACGGTAAGGACTTCTCATGGCCCTTCGATTCTGAGGTAAAAACCCTCGCTACGAGCGGGGAACCAAGTACTGGGAAAATCATATTTGACAGGATCCTTGATAAGCTCGTATTTGTACTCACTTATTGCATTATTTTCTTATTTATTTTATGCATTTTAGTTTTTTTTTCTTGAATAAATTGAGCATGAGTATATTTTAGAGGGTATTATGCTTGTTATGGTAAAATTTTGCAGGTTTTAGATCAAATTCACTGAAATCCCGTATCGAAAGCAGTTGATGTTCAAAGAAATAGTCAGGAATTCTTCCACGCATGGAATTTTAGCTAATAGATCATGGAAATAGAAAGATATTTGAATTATCTTTCCAATGCAACTAGAATCGGGTTAATCGAAGTTCGGGAGCAAATATTATGGTCAAAATTGTAAGACTGCGCAGAAGGGTCGAAAGGGGCAAAAAATGATCTCTGTTTCGACCAACGTGAAGCCCACGTCGACCAACGCAGCTCCATATCGACCGATGCAAGAGCCATGTCGATCGACTCATATTATTTTTGCAAAATTCTTGAAGATTTTCACATATTTTGGGCGAGAATTGCTTGAGATTCATGTTACACATCAATTTGGAAGCATTGAGGACCCAAAAAGGGAAGTTTCAACCAAGGAAATCATTCTTTTCGAAGTTTTGGGCAAAGAAGTAAAATATCAAATACCATCAACTCAAGAAGGAAATGCCTAATTTCATCAATTCCTACCATTCAAGAGCTTTACCCTACTCCTATATAAACTCATGTCTAGTTCTTTAGTTATCATTCGAGTCCAATTTTAAATTTCAATTTATAGTTTAGTTTTCTTTAGTTTTAAGGGCTGGAATTAAAATCTTTATTTTCTTTTATCTTTATTTTTCTGCACCTTTACTTTAATGCAATCTTTACTTTTTGTCTCAATGTTTATCTTTAATATGCTAGGGTAGATTCTTTATCAGATTCTAGGGTTTCTCCATCTATGATACATGTTTTGATTTGAATTCTTCAAACCCTTAAATTGGTTTAAACTCTTTGGTTTTATTTTGAATCTATTTTCAATTGAAGGATCGAGAGATGAAAATAGGAATATGTTTTAGTTATTAATTGGTGGACCGAGAGGTGAAAATTAAATAATAAGAAGTGAGAGTTTAATACATTTGATTTTCTGTCCAACAAAGAAGAATTCAATTGTAGGAGTTAATTTGATTTTTATTGAGATTGATTAACTTGTGTTTTTGAGACCGATAGGAGATAATCACTAGTTAATAATATAAGTTTGAATTGCCCGACCAAGGAATTAATTCCACTTTACCATATTTTCCACAAAAAGTATTTTATGGGTTTGGATTATTTGTTTCTTGCATGTTGATCAGATTGGTAGATTTCCCTAGGATCTGTAATTCTTTATATTTGAATTTCTTTTAAAGTTATTTTTATAAAAACCAACTTGGCAAGTGCCACTCGTGCTCTTTCGATCAATCTTGCACCCTCCAAAGTCTGAGTCTGAATATCCACTGAGTGCTAGCCCATCAGACCTTGGATACCAAATTCCTAGACCTTCGGTGCACTTGAGGTATCGGATGATCCTTTTAGCAGTGTCCAAATGTGACTTCTTTGAATTTTCTTGATATCGCGCGCAGACTCCTACGACATATGAAATATCTGGTCTGCTAGCTGTGAGATAAAGCAAGGATCCGATAATACCTCTGTAGAGAGTACGATTCACAGGTTCTCCTCCTTCATCAAAGGGAGATCTGGCAACTCGTGCTTATGGGAATCCTTAGGCTCTTCGTCTTCTCTGGACTATACTTAGCAATGAGATCTCTTGTATACTTCCTCTGATGAATAAAGATCCCTTCACTCGATTGCTGAACTTGAAGTCCCAGAAAATAAGACATCTTCCCCATCATGCTCATCTAGAAATTACTTTGCATTAGCTCTGAAAACTTCTCACACAAGATTGGATTCTTAGAGCCAAAGATAATGTCATCGACATATATCTGCACAAGTAATATGCTTCCTTCATCCTTAATGCGAAAGAGAGTCTGATGGATCTTCCCTTTCTTGAAACTATTGTCAAGCAGGAACTTGGACAAAGTTCCATACCATGCCCTTGGTGCCTGCTTCAAACCATATAAGGCTTTCCTAAGCCTATAGAGTTGGTTTCCTTGTTCAAAGCCCGATGGTTGCTCAACATACACTTCTTCTTTGAGCTCACCATTCAGAAAGACACTTTTCACGTCCATCGGCAGGACTGAAAACTCATTATGGTCAACATATGCGAGAAACAGTCTTATTACTTCCAGTCGGGATACCAGAGCAAACGTTTCATCATAATCAATTCCCTCGCATTGCCTGTATCCTTTGGCTACTATACACGCTTTATTTCGGATGACTGTTCCTGACTCATCCTTCTTGTTCTTGAAGACCCACTTCGTTCCAATAACACTTTGATGCTCGGGTCTGTCTACAAGATCCCAAACATGATTGCGCGTGAATTATGCTAGCTCCTCCTGCATAACATTCAACCAATCTGGAGATTGTAAAGCATCTTCAATCTTCGTAGGCTCTTCATGCGATATGTAACACGCTAGCATCGCATTTCCTTGTCGTGTCCTGATTGTATCATTGATGTCATCAATGACAACATCTAGGTGATGATCACACAGCCATCTCGGTCTTGGGTTGCTGGTTGCTGGGGTTGCATTGCTAACATCGCCTGCTGAATTGTTCTCTGCTAGAACATTCTCCTCAGCAATCACCTAAGATTCAACATTTGGTACCTCAACATTCGGCATCACAGCAACAGGAATCTCAGCATTCTGGACCGCAGCATTCTGGATCTCAGCATCCTGGATCTCAACATCATCCTTAGCGATCTCCTCAGCAACGCCCAATCTTCCTTCAACAATTCGTCCTTGATCTGGGATTTCTTCATCTTCTTCATTGATCGATCCCAAAATCTCCAAATTATCATTAAGATAAATTTGGTTGGGGGCCTCAGCATGATCATTAGCATCATCGGCTGGTTCAGCAGTTTGGTCACCTGCTGAATGCGCCTGAGTCGGACTACAATCATTCATCGACTTAGTCGGATCAATCTGTATATTTTCAAAAGAATTCAAGATATATTGACCATGGACATCATTAGTCTCATGATTGTCATCCTTTTTCTCTCTAATAATCCTGCGCTCTAGAGTAGACTCATAAAAAATATCATTGCATGTTATTTCCACAACTTGAGTCATCTTGTTTAACACTTGATAACCTTTGTGAGAAGGATGTCCATATCCAAGGAACACACCTTCATCAGACTTAGGCAAAAAAGTGTTAAGCTTTGACTTCCCATTGTTATGAATATAACATGTCGAACCAAAAGCACGAAGATGAGTCAAAGAAGGCTTATGACCATTGTACACTTCATAAGGAGTTTTGTTGAATCTGCCATTGATTGCACTCCTATTCTGAGTGTAGCAGGCAGTCATTACTGCTTCGCCCCAATACTTTCCACTCAGACCAGAATTGGCTAGCATCGACCGCACTGCTTTCTTCAAGGTCCTATTCCTTCTCTCTGCTAGACCATTCTTTGCATACGCTTTCCTTTCTGAAGGTCGCCTCAGGCAATCCTACAACAAGATTGTGCTTGGCTAGGTAGTTATTTGTTTTAAAGTTCAGATGGGTTAACCTCTTATACCATAGCCAATTTGTCTCTTCCTTGTTGAATTCTACGAAGCATGAATGTTGTTGGCTGCTTTGCCAATCAACAATATACAGGCCACCCTTGCGGATGCCTCTTAGCTTCACTTCACCTGTAGCACTGTCAACAATCTCATATCCAGTGTTTATGAAATACACATTATACCCATTTTCACATAGTTGGCTGATGCTCAGTAGATTGTGTTTGAGGTTGGAGACGAGAGCAACGTTGATGATTCTCATTCCATCTTTCTAAATGCATCCTCACCCAATCACTCGACCTTTGCTATTATCACCAAACATGACTGTGGGGCCATAAACTCTATGATGTTCTGAGAATATTTCTTCTTGCCTCATCATGTGGCTTGAGCAGCCACTATCTAGGACCCATTCATTTGACATGCCTGATGTCTTAGCTCTTGGATCCTGTTCCTGCAAAAATCAACAATTTTGTTTAGGTACCCGCGTAGCATCGGGTTCTGCAGGATTAGCATGAATCATGGTTCCTTTGGAACCCACATCTTGGTGATCTTCAATATTTTCTTCTTGACATCACTCTTAGCCACCTTCTTGACCTTAGTTGGATAAGAAAATTTTGCATAATTAGAACGAGGTGGAGTAGTGTGCTTAGCCTTCATAGTCCTTTTGAAAGGAAAACAGTTGGACTCAGGCCTCACATAGGTGTTCCTCCTATGTGGTGTGAACTTAGGGTACTGTGGCCGTACAGCATGGTATGCAACCTGCTTGCCCTTAGTGAAGGTAGGATTTGCTATCCTAGCATTGGATGCACAATGCTCAGCATTCCTCCGAGACACTGTTGAATGTGGCCTAGCAGGCATTCTCTGGGTACTCTGCTAAGATCCAGCAGATGCATGCTTAGCAGGCATTCTCTGGGTACTCTGCTGAGATCCAGGATATGCATGCTTGTTAAGCCAATCTTTCTGCTTAGCAGTTGACGACTCAGCAATTGTCTTTCCTTTACCTTTTTCTGTAGGGTTTTTCCGTGAACCGAATCACCAAAACCAAACTGAACCGGATCGATCTATGGATATTGCTCATAATTAAAATTCTCAAAACCCTAGCATGCTCCTATGAATTTAATACGAAGAATTGTGGATTAAGGAATTACCGTTATTCCGTCGAGTTTGATCCGATCTTTTGCGTTTGAATTCCAAATTCCAATTCAACCACGCAAATCGATTTTATCTGCGGAATCACAAATTAGAACCCTAATTTCTTAAATAAAATCGAAAATAAAGAAAAGAAAGAAATAGGATTTCTATTCTCCAGATCAGATCTTCAGGGCTGTGTCCCGGTGCTGGTCTGATCTACTACTGGTGAGGATTCCGTAGATCTGTGGCTTGAGCAGGACCAGAATTGAAATTCTCCTCTCTCTCTCTTCAGGATCGGCACCCCTCTCTCTCTCTCTTTAGGGTTTCAACTGATTTGAATCTTATGAAAAGTGGCTAGGGTTTCAGAGAGTGAGAGGTCTATTTATAAACCTAGGGTTATAAAACCCTAGTGGGCTCCTGGGCTCAATTCAGCACACTTATTGGGCCAGACCTGGGACCTAATGCAAATAATAAAGTGGGCCTATAAATTAATTAATTCCCATGTCCACAACCCAAGACACAATTAATTAATTAATATTAATTCTTTTTCACCACAGAATTAATACTGACCTACCCCTTTATTACCATGTTATAAGAACGGGTTGCATTGATTGAGAATCCCCATATTTAAGGTTACAAGACATCCATTAATTAATCGGAGCCTCTGACAAGCTCTAACTACAATTAATTAATATCTTATAATTCCTGAGTAGTACCACTCAAACCTTATCACTCGTGCCTGAACTTAATCAGCCTGCAGGACTTTGGCACAATTAATGTTATTGAGCTCCTCAGGGAATGTCCCCATCCTATTACTCGGATATGGTTACCTAAGTCCAGTCTTAGGCGGTACTACACGAACTGCTGTTACCCAAGATTCGGATATACGAGAACGTTACTTAGGCTCTCCACCATAGCAAGTCAAAGCAACAGTCAACCCGTGCAAACCCCTGAACCTTCGTTAGGGTTTGGACTCAATCAATATAACTTTTATTCGCTGATGTCAAACAGACGAATATATCTCACTGCGGTCCATCAATACGCCACCTCTGCATACCAGCATATCAAGTAACCAAGACAGACTACTTATTCCAACAATATCGCAGCCATCCGGACAGACGTATCCTCATACGCTGTCTCGGCTGTGATCAAGTTTATGTCTTACTAGGTCAAGTGATCATACTGTCTTCTGCGATCTACAACACGCCGTATGATTATCCCTATCAGTGAGACAAGAGGTTACCATTGTTCATACATGTAAGATTGTTAACAGATAGGAGAAATAAACCGTTGTGTACTCATTGTAATAAATGCTTTCAGTATACAAAACCCATCAATCTCCCACTTATACTCAAGGCATAACTAAGCTATTACAGAGTATACAGTCCGTCTATCTACTCTGTTGTCACTTTAACCACTATCAGTGGTCGGCATCCACCTCAGACCTAGCTCACGAATATGTCTTTTGTAAACTTTCTGCGGCAAGCACTTTGTAAACGGACCAGCAAGATTGTCAGCAGTGTCAATCTTCTTAATCAGCACATCGCCCCTCGATACGATTTCTCGTATGATATGGTACTTTCTCTCTATGTGTTTGCTTGCCCTGTGAGACCGCGGTTCCTTTGAGTTTGCCACTGCACCAGAGTTATCACAATAAATTGTGATGCTCCTCGGCAAACTCGGGATCACGCCCAACTCTAAAAGGTAGTTCCGGAGCCACACCCCCTCTTTCGATGCGTCGGAGGCGGCGACATATTCCGCCTCCATGGTGGAGTCAGCAATGCGTTTCTGCTTTGAGCTCCTCCAAGATACAGCTCCACCTCCCAGGGTAAACACATATCTTGAGGTCTATTTCTTCTCATCCTGGTCCCCTTGGAAATCCGAGTCATTATAACCCACAGGGCACAAATCCTCACTTTGATAAACTAGGCAGAAATTCCTAGTTCTTTTCAAATACTTGAGGATGTGCTTTACAGCAGTCCAGTGCGCCTGTCCAGGGTTAGAGTGATATCTTGCTACCATGCCAACGGCATAACAGATATCTGGCCTGGTACACAGCATCGCATACATGAGACTACCCACAACCGAAGCATATGGTACAAGACTCATCTCGTCTTTCTCCCGCTGTGTCTGAGGACACTGCCCACCAGAAAGACGAACGCCATGTCTGAAAGGTAGCAAGCCTTTCTTGGCGAGTTGCATGCTGAACCGGGCTATCACAGTATCCACGTAGGATGCCTGGGATAAGCTCAACATTATTCTCTTACGATCTCGTAAGACCTTAATTCCAAGAATGTAGCCAGCTTCTCCCAGATCCTTCATTTGGAACTGTTCGGACAACCAAACTTTGATTTCGGACATCACTCCCTCGTTGTTTCCAAATAGGAGTATGTCATCAACGTATAGTGCAAGGAAGACCACGCTCCCACTGACACAGAGTCGGTAAACACAACTTTCATTTTCCAACTGTGCAAATCCATATGATTTAATCACATCGTTGAAACGTAAGTTCCACGACCTTGAAGCTTGCTTAAGTCCATACAAGGACTTCCTAAGCTTCCAGACAAGATGTTCTTCGCCCTTGCTTATGTAACCCTCGGGTTGCTGCATATAGATGTCTCTACCTTCTTCAAGGTAACCGTTTAGAAAAGCAGTTTTGACATCCATCTGCCAGATCTCGAGGTCCATATGCGCACCCTATGACCCTAAAGCCATCCGGCAAATCAGTTTTCTGGTATACATCCATAGCAGTTATGGATTCAATTTCAGAATCCATGGCGACAAGCCATTTGGCAACATCCTTGTCCTGCACTGCCTCTTCGTAAGTCAGTGGGTCAGAGTCCTCATGTCCGTCTTCCGGGCTCAAGTCCGAAGACTCACCCACAAACATGTACCTTTCCGGCTGGAAAATAACTCTCCCACTATGACGAGGCATCGGTGCCGTGTCAGTAGTAGGTGCAGTGACTTGTGGTCCTGCACCTTGCACTGAAGAACGTGTCTGTGGTGCTGTACCTCTCACAGGAGCACCCACATCTACACGTTCCCCTTCCCTTGGAATAGCATTCTCGTTCTCAATTTCTTGAAGAACGATATCACTCCTTGACTTGTGATTACTCACATACTCGTCCTCCAAGAATCTGGCGTTGGTGCTAACAACGACTCTTTGACTCTCAGGATAGTAAAAGTAACCACCTTTTGTTTGCCTGGGATACCCTATGAACATCATTACTTTTGACCTGCTTTCTAACTTATCAGGTTCCTTCGACAGTACGTGAGCCGGACAACCCCATACTCTAAACTTGCACAAACTAGATTTGCGACCAAGGAAGAGCTCAGAAGGCGTCTTAGGAACTGATTTGGAAGGCACCACATTAAGCACGTAAGCTGCTGTTTCCAATGCGTAGGCCCAAAACGAAATTGGTAAGTTTGCATAACTCATCATTGATCTTACCATCTCTAGAAGAGTCCTATTTCTTCTTTCAGCTACACTGTTTTGCTTGGGTGTACCCGGTGCAGTCCACTGGGATGTAATCCTATTTTCTAACAAATATTGCAGGAACTCGTTACCGAGGTATTCGCCACCGCGGTCAGATCGCAGTGACTTGATAGTTTTCCCGACCTTCTTTTCTACTTCAGCCTTGAACTCTTTGAATTTCTCAAAGCATTCAGACTTGTAGCGAAGCAGGTAAACGTATCCGTACCTTGAGTAATCGTCAATGAAAGTGACGAAGTACTCGTACCCTCCACGAGCCTGCGTGGATATCGGTCCACATAAGTCAGAATGAATCAATTCCAACACTTCCTCTGCTCGAGACTGACTAGCCTTGAAAGGCCTAGTTGACATCTTGCCCGCGATGCAGGATTCGCAGACTTGATAAGGTACAGCCCGGACTAGGTCCAATGTACCATCATCTGCAAGTCTCTGAATCCGCTTCAAGCTGATGCGACCCAGTCTCAAGTGCCAGAGATATGTAAGATCCTCATCAGAAGAAGTAAGTTTTCTCTTCCTAGGATTATCAATTACGGATGAATTACATGCAATACTTGCGGAAGACTTATGATTACAGTTAACAACATAGAGAGAACTATTCAACATTCCACGACAGATAACACCGTTATTACCAATGATAGAAATACCACTATAAAAAAAAACTGAATATCAATCAACATAAAGTTTGGAAACTGAAATAAGGTTTCGCCGAAAATCCGGCACATACAAAACATCTCTCAATGTTAAAACAGAATCATCAAAGTACAAGGTGAAATCTCCAATGGCAGCTGCACTCACTTGTGCTGCGTTCCCCATCGAGATGGTAATATCGTCATTCTTCAGCACCCTCCTCGGTGTGAACCCCTGCAAAATGTAACAAACATGATCAGTAGCTCCAGTATCCACTACCCACGAATGAGTAGAAACCGATGCTAAACATGTTTCCGTTCCAAATGCAAATAACGTACCTTGTCCCTTGCTTCCGCATGCCTTCTCACTTGAAGTGACACCAACCCCCTTCATTTCATTTGACCTCCTCTCACGTGATCTGCGATCAATCATATTCTTGCACACAGTATGAACCACATCTTTCAATGTGCCCAGGCTGTGCTCAAGATCTGATAACTCAGACTCCCATGAAGGTACGAAGGACTGTCCGGCTATGAGATCAGTAAGCAACTCCTTGAAAGAGTACTCACTTCTCTTAGCTACATCCCTCTTAAAGTCATAGAATGAAATCAGTAAGGAGTTCAGGATTATATCGATCTTAGCCCGATCACTGATACATCCACCTCCACGTGTGAATCATTTCATGGTGTTATCCATGATCATCACATGCAGTGTCACCGAACTGCCATCAACCATTCTCTTACAGACAAGGTCTCTAACGAGATCACAGTTGATAGTTCGTTCCACTTCGCCATACGTAGCCACTAAGTCCATCCAGATAGTAACAGAGCAACAATAGCCCATGTACTTGAGCTTAAGTTCTCTAGACAGGTTATCTGAGATTAACTTGTAAGTAAAATCCTCAGATGCCACCCAACTGTCATAGAACTCCTTCTCACGTCTAGACACTTTATGGTAACGTGGGGCAAGTGGCATCATAGTAAGAACAAACATGTGTTGCTTAGTCAGAAGAATATACTCAATGCAATATCTCCACTCATGGAAGTTCGGACCAGTTAGAGGATTGAGAGCAAGTATATGATCGACAGTAGACATAGACATATCTGAAACAATAAAGAATCTTAAATAAGAACATACATGTTGAACTTCGAAAACAAATGCATTGAAAACCTTTTAATAAATCAAATACAACTGTTTTCCACTAATTGCCCAAGAGTTCCCACCGCAAGCTACACTCGTAGACGTTTACGATGTCACCCTCAACCAGAACTGCGGGTTTTAAGCCCCAATCCATTTAATTTCACTACCATGACAGGATGCTTTTGACACTAGAAATTAATAATTAGTGAAAACCTTAGCCAAGCCATCTCTCAAGAACAAGGATGCAATTCTTGCATTATATTCTAAGATGCTTCTAAGCAATTAACCACAAATTTAACTCCGGCCAAAAGAGACAGTTTAGCATGGTACGTAACCATACCGCACAGCCCTTAAAGCTTTTGTTATCTATAATTTAAACCAATCCTAGAATACTTGTGAAAGAGGTCTACGCAAGCTACACTCGTAGACGTTTACGCAAAGCCCTCCCACTATTCACATGATTTAAATTGTTTGTCTAGAAATCCCAACAACCGTACCCATGCACCTCCGGAAACTAGCAAGCTACACTCGTAGACGTTTTCTAGAACGAGAGATACACTTACAGCCTAGGACCGCTTTGTGGAGGTCTATTGTTTTTAATTAAAAAATCTGCTTAGTATTTTTCTTTTAAAAAGTTTCTTTATGCGCACACATAATTTCCTTGTTATTATATTTCCCAAATTTTTGCATGTATTTAAACAAGCCCAAAAATTCCCAAAATATAATCCAACAAAAGAAATTAATCACATAAGCATGCTTGAAAAGCTGTAAATAATAAAGGTGATAAATCATGCTTTTCCTATTATCTACACATGCTTAATTGCGCACATAAATAAATCACATATCATACGAGGACAATTAAGGCAAACAAAAATTCCTCGTGGCCCCAAAAATAGAAAATAATATCTATCTATTACAAATTTGAATTTTGAATTAATTTGGATAAATCCAAATCTTTTCAAATCTTCCAAATCTTCAAGGGCCTTCAAATCTGGATACACCAAATCTTTTTGGATTTTTAGGTCTTTGTGATCTGATGATTTTCCCTAACCCTAATGCAGATCCTAGGGTTTACACAGGATTGTACAAACCACAAAAACACAAGCCACCGTGACGGGACAGCAGCAGCTGACGACAACCGAAGCCGCCGCCGACCGCCGCCGCCGGCCCAGTGCCGCCGCGCGCGCACCGCGCGCCTGCCATTCCTCGCGCGCGCAGGCGCCTGCCACGCGCCCGCGCCCGCGCCGCTCCCGCCGTCTTGCTCCGTCGGCCCTGCGTCGGCTCCGTCTTTGTTCTTCGTTCTCAACCCGTCCAATTATATAATTTTGAAAATTACAGAAAATCTATTCTATTACAATTTTCAAATCTACACTAATCACGGATTTTCTCGTGATTTTACAAAAACAATTCAGCCCTACACGAATAAACCACCGCAGGCTGAATTAACGGGTTGCCACGAGGAACAAAAACCAAACATCCACAAAATAAATTCATACATGCATAATGAATTTAATTATGAATAACAGAGCCATACATCAGAAACCTGGCTCTGATACCAATTATAGGGTTTTTCCGTGAACAGAATCACCAAAACCAAACTGAACCGGATCGATCTATCGATATTGCTCATAATTAAGGTTCTCAAAACCCTAGCATGCTCCTATGAATTTAATACGAAGAATTGTGGATGAAGGAATTACCGTTATTCCGTCGAGTCTGATCCGATCTTTTGCGTTTGAATTCCAAATTCCAATTCAACCACGCATTTCGATTTTATATGCGGTAGAAATTAGAACCCTAATTTCTTAAATAAAATCAAAAATAAAGAAAAGAAAGAAAGAGGATTTCTATTCTCCAGATCAGATCTTCAGGGCTGTGTCCCGGTGCTGGTCAGATCTATTACAGGTGAGGACTCCGTAGATCTGTGGCATGAGCAGGACCAGAATCGAAATTTCCCTCCCTCTCTCTTCAGGATTGGCGCCCCTCTCTCTCTCTCCTTAGGGGTTCAACTGATTTGAATCTTATGAAAAGTGGCTAGGGTTTCAGAGAGTGAGAGGTCTATTTATAGACCTAAGGTTATAAAACACTAGTGGGCTCCTGGGCTCAATTCAGCACACTTTTTGGGCCAGACCTGGGACCTAATGCAAATAATAAAGTGGGCCTATAAATTAATTAATTCCCATGTCCACAACCCATGACACAATTAATTAATTAATATTAATTCTTTTTCACCACAGAATTAATACTGACCTACCCCTTTATTACCACGTTATGAGAACGGGTTGCATTAATTGAGAATCCCCATATTTAAGGTGATCGGACATCCATTAATTAATCGGAGCCTCTGAAAAGCTCTAACTACAATTTACTAATATCTTATAATTCCTGAGTAGTACCACTCAAACCTTATCACTCGTGCCTGAACTTAATCAGCCTGCAAGACTTTGGCACGATGAATATTATTGAGCTCCTCAGGGAATGTCCACATCCTATTACTCGGATATGGTTACCTAAGTCCAGTCTCAGGCGGTACTACACGAACTGCTGTTACCCAATATTCGGATATACGAGCACGTTACTTAGGCTCTCCACCATGGCAAGTGAAAGCAACAGTCAACCCGTGCAAACCCCTGTACCTTCGTTAGGGTTTGGACTCAATCAATATAACGAGATCTTTGATTCGCTGATGTCAGACAGACGAATATATCTCACTGCAGTCCATCAATACGCCACTTCTGCGTACCAGCATGTCAAGTAACCAAGACAGACTACTTATTCCGACAATGCCGCAGCCATCCGGACAGACGTATCCTCATACGCTGTCTCGGCTATGATCAGGTTTATGTCTCACTAGGTCAAGTGATCATACTGTCTTCTGCAATCTACAACACGCCGTATGATCGTCCCTATCAGTGAGACAAGAGGATACCATTGTTCATACATGTAAGATTGTTAACAGATAGGAGAAATAAATCGTTGTATACTCATTGTAATAAATGCTTTCAGTATACAAAACCATCATTTTCAGCATTGACTTTTCCAGCAGAAACGAATAAAATCTTTTTCTGCTTAGAAAATTCAGCATTTCTACTCATGAATTCCTTAGAGGATTTTCCTACGGCTTCAACACAACCAAGACCCAATCCTGATTTATCAGAATGTTTTCTTTGTTGGCTAACAATGGCACTTAGAACTGCCTTGCTGGATGTGTAAGCACAGATGCAATCCTCGTTAGGTTTGTTCTTTAAGGCTACATTCTCTTTTTCAATAATTTGAAAATTTTCAGCAAGCTTAGAGTAATCAGCTTCGATTTTCAAAGGTTCCTCACTATCAGACCTTAGTCTTTCAACTTCATCGGTCAAAGATGTAACTTTGAGTTTCAGTGATGTATTCTCTCCCACAATAGCATTTTTTATCTCGTACATTTTGAAAACTCTATTGAAAGCTTAGTGAGATAATCATCCTCGGAATCTAAAGAAGAATCCTTCGATTGATGTATGATTGTTGAACTAGAAATGCTAATAGAATGTACCTCCTGAGTATCGATTGCTAGAGCCGATTCAGTATTCTGCTCAGCTTCAGCATCCTGATCATCGACAATGTTCGCCATCAAGACCAGCATGGCCTCCTCATCATTCTCTTCTGATGAATAGTATTCCTCATCATTGTCAGGGATGTCGGGAACCTCTGTCCTGGTCAGCAGCGCTCTGGTGACTGCTTTGACAGCTCTCCTCTGAAACCTTTGCTTGAGGCACTCTCTTTCCTCCTTGCTCACCTTTGGACACTCGTGCTTTAGATGATCTTGTGAATTGCATTCGAAGCACGTCCTAGGTTTCCTTTCTACTGATCTTGAGGAGGATGCGAGCTTAGCTTCCTTGGCTTCCTTCTCTGCTTTAGCTTCCAGCATAAGCTTTTGAATCTTTCTCATCTGCTCTTCGGGCTCACTGATCTTGAGATCTACATGCTGTGAGCCTGAGGTGGAAGTAACCTCCTTTGCTGGTGAAGCTGGTGCAGATCTTTCATTGTTGTGGAAGGGCTTCATCGGCTTCCATTTTCCACCATCTTTCTTAGCAAAATATTCTAAGTCCTCCGAGTTTACAGCACTTGTTGACGAAGTTTGAGCAGCAGCTGCTTCGCTATTTTTCAATTGTTGTATTATAAACTCATGAGCTTTAAGTTGAGAAAATACCTCAGATGTAGACATTTTGCTGAGGTCTTTCTCACTCAGACTCGTCATCTTCACAAACCAATCACTTCTTGGAAAGAGCTTGGAAATGATCTTATTATTCATTTCCCCCTTGTAATATGTCCTTCCCAAGTTCCGGAGCTCTCCAACGATTGTATTGAATCTTTCTTCCATCGCTTGTATGGATTCACCTGCAAGCATAGAGAAAGACTCATATTTATCAACAGCTACTTGGAGTTTGTTTCGTTTCATTTGCTCTGTCTCCTGGGAAGATGCGCAGACATAGTCCCACATCTCCTTAGCTGTATTGAAGTCTAGAGCCTTGTCTGCCATCAACGAAGGCAAACAGTCAAGTATAAGCTTCTTTGCTAGATATTCTAGTTGAGCTCGCTTCTTGTCTTCGACCGTCCATTCATCGAACGTCTTCTCGACCATTGGAGGTGGTCTAGGTTGCCCCTCAGCAACTGGACCGACGAAGATGTTAGGCTTCATGATCTTTATGGGCCCCTTAGAGAGAACGTCCACCATCTCCAAATGTATACTTTAGAGCTGGATGGTGGCCATCTTCTGCCATGAGTTGAACTTCTCCTTGTTATACTTTGGAAGAGTATGGTTCATCTTGGCAAGCTGTGTGTTCCTGAGCTAAACAACAAAAATAGTGCAAGAAAAATGTAGATCTGGTCAAAAGCGACTCAGAAGCAGTAAGTCTTACGACCTCCTGCTCTGATACCACTTGTTGGTCCATGATCAGAGTCGTGATAAGCAGCTGAAAGCTACTTAGCAAATGCAGCGGAATGTAAGAGTATCTTGCACTTAGTTTTCTTTCACAAATGTTTAGTTCGAAGGTAGGGGTTAGATTGTTTCAGATATACTCTAGCAACTTGAGGTTGCTAGGTTTTAAATCAACACAAACAATAAAATAGTAACAAGAACACAAGGTTTCTAGTGGTTCGATCATTAAAGATCTACGTCCACTCCTCAGTCGAACACTGAGAATTCACTAAAAAGATATATTCAAGCACAAGGATTCTCCTATCTCTTGTAGCAGGTGGTGAGCTTTTGAGCCAGCCACTACAAAGCTATCCTCCGCTACTTGGATCTTTTCGGTCGGCAGCTACGGCTAAGTCAAGGGCGCACCTTCGTAAAACTTAACCTGACTGCTACAATGGAAGCTTTATAGTTCCTTCCGAACTCTCCTGGGGGTTTTGGCAACAACCCGTCTTAGTCAATCTCTTTTCAGAGATGTGACTGTTGGATGCTTCCTAGGATGAAAGTTATCCCAATGATTGTTCCTTGAATAGAGTCAAGGAATCTCCACTTGAATGCAGTGTCAGAAATTCAATGGTTGACACTTGCTGTTGAGAGCTTAAGATTCTCCTTGTCTTTAATGTGCTCTCAACCGACTACTTTACTTCGCTTGTCAAAAGTATCTCTCAATAATTGCCTTTGCAAATGTGGTTGAAGTGTTAGTTTTCATAGTGGAATCTTAGAGTAGTCGTAAGGGAGGCTCTCTCTAGTTTGGACTTCTCTTTTATATTTGAAAATTCAAACTTTGAATCTCCAGACCCGTTAGACACAACGTCTCCTTTGTCCAAAAGAGCTACTTGCTTTTTTGTCCTTTCCGGCATGTACAGTGCCTTTTTACCCACTTCGGGAAGGCTATTCGTCCTTGGTTGTACCTTCTGTCAGAACGGTAGTATTAGCAAGTGTTTGCTGAATGTCTCCTAGCTTAGCATTCTCTCGGAGAATGCTGGGAGCACTCTGCTAAGTACTTCGACTTTTTGACTGCTGAACTTTTCTAGCAATTTGCTTTGTATCCAATTGCTTACTCCCCAGCAATTGCGTATTCAGCACTTGGGTCGATTCCTTATTGCTATTATGTCTAGCAATCTTCTAAGTGAATAGTGAATGCTGGCTCCATCAGCATTCTGCTATCTCTTTTCTTCCGATTGCTGAGTAAGTACTCCTAGCAATCATTTCTTCAGGATATGACTACTAACACCTTAGCAGTCATTCTTCTAGCACTTGTCTGCTATCTCCTTAGCAGTCATCTCTGTCTGCTGACTTCTCTAGCAATTTGCTTGACTGCTGAGAACGTTCCTAGCATCCAGAATTTCCGAAGTCTTCGTTTCAACTGCTGACTCCTTCAGAAGTCTTCTACAAACACTTCTAATCTATTACAACTCGAAATATTTCCTAAACATGACTTTACACAGAGCTTGCTAGACTATCTAGAATTCAGCAATGATCGACCAAACTAACTAAGGCTTTGATTCAATAAAACCTTTACAATTTGATCCTAAAGGGAGATTTACATCATAAATCAAGGAATATTTTCCTAACATATCCCCTATAAATAGTTCATGCTCGATTATTAACTAAAAAGTAATGTAAATGCATAAAATAAATATGAAAACAACGTGATAAGTGAGACACCCCCCCAAAGTTAAACACTTGATTGTCCTCAATCAACAAAAGAATGAATCAATAGTTCAAGTAGAAGAGAAGTGCAATGCCTCACATGATTCTTCACATTCAAACTTGTAAATCCACAAAACATCAACACTTTGTAAGAATTAGAAAATCTGTAAACCATGGAAGACTCACAAGGGAAGTGTTTCACTTATTCACTCAAGTGTTTTGGATAATTATGAGATCACACACAAGTGATGCAAATCAAGTTCTATCATAAAATTGAAAATATTCTAAATCTCCACTGCAAATATGTGCACACAAGTCTAAGATCAAAAAAGACTTTATTCAAGGTTGTAATGTAGGCTATTTAGTGTAAGGTAGGAAAATATTTGGCCAAGTGACTTAATCAATTGAGTTCGCAACTCTTAAAAAATCCAACAACTACCTATTGATACCCACCCATCTTCTATAATATTCAACACAACCCAAGGCTCTTTTATTCATTTCTCTCTCTTTTTTTTCTTTTCTTTTACACACATCTTTTTATGCTCTAAACAATTTAATTATACATTTGAGCTTACAAGAATTAATAAACACATACAAATATTTTTTTTCTAGAGCCCAACCTTTTCTATTGTTTTCACCCTACTAATAATATCTTATCTTTCTCATAATTATTCCTCCCTTATTCACCACCTTCTCTCATAGACAAGAGAAAACAAGAACTTTTTCTTACTCAAAGTCAAGAAAGAAAACTAAAGGCTCAATGGGGCTGACTAGGGATAAAACATTGAAATGGACAGTGTATGGGATAAAGGTTAAACAAAGATGGCCTAAAATCACTTCCTAAACCTGTGCACACTAGCAGTCTTGAAAAAGAAACAGAGCAAGTTCAAGAGATACTCAATAAATGCAGACACACTCACAATCGAATTTAAAGCTCAAAATCTCACACTTGGGGCAACTTTTCTTCCATAGTAAACATCAAATCATCATCAAACTTCATGCCAATGTAAGCTTAAAAACAAGTAATCATGCGATTTTCTACATTCGTAGGCATACTCAACCACTATCACAACCAATGCATACTAAGGTTTAATCGATTCAATTCTTGCATTCTTGTTAGAGTTATCTCATAGCTTCGCAAAATTTATCACATAATCACAATTTTTATTCAAAGCAATGCAAGAATTTTTTTTTTCGTCTAGGCATGAAATTTTAAACAACTAAAAGCAATAAAAAGCGATATATAATTTCAAACCCTAGTCCTCCTCACCCCAAACTTATTCAATTGACAAAGGGAATAAGTTTGAAAGTCAGACTGGGAGTGAAACGGTACCTCAATGTTGGTCTCAGACACCAACTTTTTATCCCGTGGAGGCTGCAGAACTCAAAAGACAGAATCTGGTGGTTGCAAGCAATTTGTGTCGGTCGACACCTTGTGTGTCGATCGAAAGAGAGCTCTGAATTTTGTTTTAAGTTGGAAATAAAAGCAACACACGAATATTATAGAAAAACAGAAATAATATAAGTAGAACAATAGGTTACCTCCCATTCAATGTCTTAGTTATTGTCGTGGCTCGACAATACTGATCCTCACCAAGGTGGTCGGGTCCAGACTCGCCTCCCCTTGCATCAATCATGTAGACCATTCGATCACAAATGACAGTGGTAAGCTCAGAAGAAGACGGTGTAATTGGCAATTTTGCTATCTCGTTTCCTAGCTCCCATTCGATATTGGCGGTCTTTTCATCTTCCTCACATGTGGTCGAGATGTTATTGAAGACTGCTTCCTTCAAATTTTTATCGATCACAAAAGTGATCGTCTCATCATTCCCTCAGAGTGTAATCTCTCCACCTCGACAGTCTATCAAGGCACCACTCATCCTCAAGAACTCCCTTCCAAGTATCAGGGGCATCCCTTGCTCTTCATGCACTTCCAAAACAACAAAATCAGCTGAAAAATAAGATTGCCTACTCTAATTAAAACATCTTCAACAACTCCCTTCGGTCGAGAAATTGGACGATCCACCATCTGAAGGATAATTGTGGTAGGTCTCATCACTCCAATCTGCAACTTCTTGTAGACTAAGTAGGGCATTAGATTAACACTGGCTCCTGTGTCACAGAGGACATTCCTGAATTCTTTCCCCCAATCTCGATCGGAATAGAGAAGCATCCCGGATCGGACCTCTTGGTTGGAGCCTGTTTTTGCAAAAGAAGACTGCACTGCTCATGAATCGAAATAATGTGATCATCAACTACCAATTTTTTCTCGCTCATTAGCTTCTTCAAGAATTTCATGTAATCAGAAATCTCACGGAGAGCCTCAATTAGTGGAATGTTGATTTTGACCTTCTTGAGATTCTCCACGAACCAAGCAAACTTGGAGTCCTCATTTTTCTGAGCAAACCTCTGAGGAAAGGGCATCAGAGGAGTTGGATCGATTTTTTCTTCACTTTTTCAGCTTCAACTTGCCTCTCTGTCGACCAAATTGCCTACTTATCGACTGTTTCTCCATGTCCTGCATGTCGATCAATAGAGGCTGTGTCGGTCGACACGACTGCATTACCCCTGTCGATCGAGTTTTCTTCAATGTTGCTTGATCTGCTTGCATGTCGGCCCTTTGTGTCGACCGACACAGGCACTGTGTTAGTCGAAATAGAGGCATCTCCTGCGGGATTTTTATCCTCCTCGCCCCCAAAATCATCATCGGGCATGCTGGAACCATCGTACCTTGTACCAGACCTCAAAAAAATTGCATTCCCCTACTTGGCTTTGTCTGGATTGACTTCTGTAGTACTGGGAAGTTGGCCTGGCTTGTGTTGACTGCCCAAAGTGGTGGCAATCTGGCTCAATTAAGTATCGAGCATCTGAAAGTGCTTTGTCATGTGCTGCATATGAGTCGCCATGTTCTTCACTTCCGTTTTCACCTTCCCAAAGCGGTTGTCGGAGCTCTTGATGAACTTGTCAAGGGTCTCCTCCAATACGGACCTCTTCTTCTCCACAATTTCTCCCCCGGCTTCAACACTGAATCCCGGTGGAGGATTCTCAGCTACATAAGGGTTAGAGTGAGAAAAGTCAGGGTGATTTTTAGCACTGTAATTGTACCCCTGATTGTTGGCTCGGTAGTTGTTATTGTTGTTGTAACCTCCATTGGCATAATTCACTTGCGCAGTATTGGAGGTGCTCGAACTGCTCCTTCTGTAGATGTAGTCGGGCTCAACAGGAACGATGGCCGTGTTTGGATCTGTCACAGCTGGTACTGAAGCTCTACCGGCCTCCAACTTTCCAAACTCTTCATTGAGCTTTTTCACCTCGACTACCACATCGAACTCCGGAGTAGTGGTGACTGCCTTCACTGCTTTCTGCCTTTCAGTCAGCCATTGATGACTGTTCAGGGTCATATCTGCAAGTAGCTGCATCCCTTCTTCTCCACTTTTCTTCATGAGAATACCTCCAGCCGAGGCATCCACCAACTCCTTCATGTGAGGGTTTAGTCCCTCATAAAAGTGGTAGACCTACATCTCAAGATCAATACCATGGAGCAGATTCTCAATAGTTCCTTATACCTCTTCCAAGCCTCGTACAATTTCTCATCATACTTCTAACTAAAGTGAGTGATGTTGGACTTTCTCTTGAGAATGACACTTGGAGGGAAGTAATTTGTGATGAAATCTGCTCGCTGCTGCTCCCATGTGCGGATCCTGCCCTTGTCCAAGTTAGCAAACCATGACCAGGCCTCATCCCTGAGAGAAAAAGAAAATAAGCGCATCCGGATGGTGTCTTGGGACACTCCATTTTGCTTCACCGTATCGCACACCTCTATGAATTGACTGAGATGAGCGTATGATAAGCTCATTATCTTACTCGCTTCTCTATATTATTTTCTACTATTTTATGTAGTTTTATTGAGTTTATATATATATTATGTGCATGAGTCTATATTAGGTGGTATTATGCTCGTTTTGGTGTTTTTGTAGGGTTTTAGGCCTAAGTTCACGAGAAATCCGTTCCGGAAGCAGTGACGTGTAAGAGTAGCAGTGACGATTTCGTACACAAGAGGAATTCGAGCTATTGGCACATGGCAATGGATGATGCTTTGAGTTAGCTCTCCAACGCAACTGGAATCGGGTCAATCGGAGTTCGGGAGAGAAAGTTATGGCCAAAACCGTGAGACCGCGCAGGAGGGGCAAAAAGTTGCGTCGACAGATGCCATCTGGCATCGATCGACGAAGACCAAGAACTCCCGTCGATCGATGAGGATCAGCGTCGATCGACGTGAGGTTCTCTGCTGGAGCGAAAATCTGATTAAATTCGGATTTATTCATATCTTTAGCCCTAGATTTGATAGGATACACATCCACCACTATAAATACCTATGTAAATTCGATTTTTCATAATTCCCTATTGCATGCAATCATATTTTTAGAGTTTTTAGAGTTTGGAGACTTGGGAAACACGAAACCCTTTATTTTTATTGTAAGTTCTTTATGTTTATGCAATTTAATATGTTTTCTTTTGGATTTTTATCTACGATGAGTGGCTAGAAACCCTAGCGGGTTCTAGGGGTTGATATTATTATGGATGCATGTTAGGATTAATTAATTAGGTTCATGATTCCTGTGTTTATTCTATAATTCTAGATTAATTCAAGGACCGAGAGGTGACGATTAATTTAGATGTCTAGCTATTGATAGAAGGACCGAGAGGTGAATATTAATAGTGGGAATAGGAATACATGATACGATCTACACTATCCAAACAAATGTACTAGATGTAGGAATTGAACTGATTTGCTTATCGGATTGACTAGTTTGGTGTACTTTGAGTCCGAGCGGAGATGAGTCACTAATTAGTAATCTAGGTTATATTTGCCAAACAAGGAGATATAACATCATTGCAGTATTCCACCTGTTAAATTAATTGATTCCTACATGTTATCCATAATAAGAGTTCTTCCCTAGAATCTGTGTTCTTTAATTTGCTTTCCAAAACTCCTTTAATTTTCAAGTATTGTTATCTTTATTTTTCAAACAAAACCCTGATTTTGAATTCCTCAAACAATGAATTTTAGAACCATAGCTAGTACATAGGATAATTTCCCCATACAATTCCCCTGGATCGATAACCTTAGGGTTTACAAATTTATTTGCCGCTGTTATTATAATTAATCTGTTAGAAATAGCAGTGATCAGCGTACGGGTTTTCAATGGCCTTCCATGCAAACTAGTTTTGTTAAACCTTCTGAATCAGTCCGGTCTTCAGCTCGAAGTTGTTGGGATCAATGCCAACTTGGAAACCCGACTCCACTCTATGGGGAAGAAGCGGTCTAGGATGGACCTTCGTGGCACTACAATTTGTCTTTCAGGGTTCCCTCCATTGTTCATTGCTACCAGTCTAGTAGCTTGCTTTGCTTGTGCTGCTTGGAGTTGCTCCCTGAGCTGTCGGACTACGTCTACAAATTATCTTTGTTCCTCTGGAGTCATGTTTTGAAGTGGTGCTTCTGGTGGATTCTCCATCTCAGGCTGGTTTTCCTTTTCTTTCTCCTTTGCTTTGCTTTTGTTTCTCCTACGGGTGGCTTCTATCTTTGAATCGAAGGCTTCAAGTTCCTTCCCCTTTGCTCTTGTGTTCGTGCACCTGAAAACAAAATAAAAAGCAGTGAATCAGTACCTGTGTTGGGAAATTTGGCTAAGTTTCCTTTCCCCAGTAGCTACTTGTTTAGATTCTAGTTTTGGTGTTTTGGTGGATCAAATCCTAAGTCCTACCAGCGTCAGTTGTCTCTAGATAGCTCTAGTTCTCAAATGTAAAGTCCTGTTTAGGTCTTTTGAGTTGTAAGTCGCAGCTGATCAAAGACTCATGCTGACACTGTTCACCAGCATGAGAAGTGCTTACCACTGGCTACTGTTCACCAGTTGGGAAAGTCTCATCCGAAGGCGGTTGACAAAGACTCGTGCTGACACTGTTCATCAGCATAAGAAAGAGCTAATGACTGGCTACTGTTCACCAGTTGGGAAGGATTTCACCAGCAGGCGGCTGACAAATCCTACCAGCAGAATACGTGTTCTCACTGACACTATTCACCAGCGGTGAAGCCACCAGTCATGGGAGATTCCAAGAAAGGGTTAACATCAGACATATTGGTAGACTTAGATTGTGCCAGCGCAAAGTCACCAGCAGAGACTGCCAGCACAAGATCACCAGAATGATCTACCAGTCGGATGTTACCAGCAGAATTCCAGATTCTCTCTCCCAGAGTCTTAGAGACAAAAAGAAGATTCGTCTGAGGAATAAACTGACAAAGTATGACTTTAAGGGAGGATACCTTAAAGTCTATCAGTTCAAGACACCAGTTCCGATTCCTCGTACTGACGAATAGTGCCGTTCTGACATAAAGAGATCAATGTCAGATAAAGTGGACAAAAGCATGGCGCTTTCCGGAAATTCCTACCTGCCGCCATCTGAAGGACATGCGAGGACAGAGACCTTTTCCGGATGTGTCCAAACGGCTAGAAGATTTGAATCGGATCCCTCGGCTATAAATACCTGGGATCCATCAACATTCAATACTCTTCACCTACCGAAAGACTGCAAATTTATTACGCTCAAGCAAGTAGAAGCAAAACACTTTCGAGGCCTTTCTAAAGGCTATCCGTGTGTTGATTTATTCAAACACGAGACTTCAAGCTTCCAGCTTGTAAGTTACTGATCTCTTTGGTGTTCTTTCTCTTCTGAGGAAGTTCACAGCAGCTCTTGTGCCAGCCAGCACTTGAGTTATTACGGGCTTTTGCCGTATTGAGAAGATACGTTCTTGGGAGAACTAAACACCCAGTGAAGCTGTGGAGGTTGAAGTGACGTGCTCGCACTCCACCAGCTGATCAGAGTTGAAGAAGGAAACAAGACCGGGAGCGGTTGATCTAGCGAAGTGGTGGACAAGGGTCGCACCAGCTAGAGATAGATCGTAGGCAACTTGTACCTGATTACTCTATAGTGAATTTCCAGTGCTACGACTGGAGAGTGGACGTAGATCAGTTGATCGAACCACTATAAATCCTTTGTCTTTTATCAGCTTTCTGCATTTCATACTGATTTAAAACCCAGCACCCAAGTGCTGGTGTATATCTGAAAACTGATATAACTGTGTAAACAAGGCTAAAAATATTCTAAGTCTTGAGCTACCAGCTGACGAGCCAGTCGCCAGTCAGCTGAGTACGCAGAGTGCAAGTTGACTTACCAACTGACAAGGTCCCAGTCAGTTGGTTATCCAGCAAGTGCAAGAAAACAATTATCCACATTTTCCGCTGCTAAGTTATACCCTGATAATCCGGGACCAACAACCTGTGTTGATCGATGGGGAGGCTATCGATTGACACGAGTGCTGCTTTTCTGTCAATCGATAGAGGCTCTTTTGATCATAACAGACACAGAAACTCCACAAACACGCATGCGAACAAAAAAAAAACTCAAACTAGAAAATATCAAAACAATCCAATAACAAAATAAAATCTGACTATCCCCGGGAACGGTGACAATTTGATCACTGTGTAGCGATGCAAATAATTTTTTAACCCGAAGGTTGTCGAACCCACAGGGATAGTCCAACGAAATTACCTCATATACTGGATATAGTTTATCTATTCGCTGTTTGAGTGAATCAAAATTGAGAAGAGGTTTTTGTTTTTAAAAAGAGAAATAAATTTTGAATTAAGACTCAATAATAAAAAGCACGGATTCCAGGGAAATCAACCAATCCAATTCAACATGCATAAACAATCAATCCGAAACCAAAATAATTACTTAGGTGGGAGATCTGAAGAAAGTGGAATTAATTCCTTGGTCTGGCAATTAAAACCTAGATTACTAACTAGTGATCCTCTCATTTCGGTCTCAAAAACAAAACTTAATCAATCTTGATAAAAGATACAGATTTAAACCCTACAATTGAATCTTCTTTTTAGGACAGAAAACAATTGTATCAAATAATATTTTCATGTTACTAAAACTTAAAGTCTCAAAACTGACTGAGGAGATCCAAGGATCAAAGTCAGTAAGTGATGAACTAGCCAAACTTTGAGAAGAGCATTCTACTTTACTTTAATCTTTTAAATCTCTTTCTAAAGAATGCGAATCTCAAAAATTGAGAATTGCTAGTGTCAAAAACTTATCTGTTCACTTTATTCTAGTGCTAGCAAAGTTTCAAAAGCCTTAAGTCTACAATGAGATCCATCTAATAAATCAAGACTAGGCTTTTCAGAAAATAATTTTAGCAATCATGCATCAACTTCTGAAACTAGAAATATTTATAATCATCACTTTAAGAAGAATTTTAGTTTAGAAGTTAAGCTGTTAGGTAGAGGAGTAGTCAGTGTGGACAAAGACTCCTTAGTGGCCAATCAGGATAGAGGGGGAAATTTAGTTTCAAAACTGACTCCGGTACCCAAGCTTAAAAAAGTTTTGACGTATACATCAAACAAACTTAAGAAGAAGCCCACTATGCCTAGGAAATGGGTGAAGTAGAATGTTCCCAATGCAAGGAAACCCACTTCAACAACTAAAACTGAACTATATAGAAAGTTAGTTTCATATCCGGATTCTAGAAATCCAAGGTTCCTTACTCATAATTCGTATGGGAAGAGAACTTATCCGTATAGGAAGGACATCTATACGAGGTCTTAGTCCAATCACTTTTCTACTTTTAGGACTAGGATGACTGTACACCCCAGACTAGGTTTCCGAGAGCCCAACCTAAACATAGTTTTAAGAATGTCAGTTCTGGGAAGTCAGTTCCTAGAAATTTGGTTTCAAGTAACTCAATTTCTGGCAAGGTTTCACACACCCACTTCTTTCCATCAAACATGCATAGAAATAACATTAATTATCTAAAGATGAAGAGAAAGGGAGAGAAAGTTGTGACACCTAGGTTTAAGGTGAAACAAGTATGGATTCCCAAAGGATGGATTCATAAGACTAACCCTGCAGGACCTGCAGAAACACTGGTACCTTTAGTCTAAATTTATTTGTTTTGCAGGTAGAGGGTCACCAAGGTCAGCTCAAAAAGAAAAAAGAGAGCGTGAATTTTGGACAGTGGATGTTCTGCCCACATGACCGGTGAAAGAAATCTCCTTTCAAAACTGAAGATGTCAAGAGGACCACTAGTCAGTTTTGGAGATGACTCCATAGGAAGAGTAATCAGCAAAAGATTCTTAGAGTGTGATGGAATCACCATCTACAATGTATCCTTAGTCACCAACCTCAACTACAACCTGTTGAGTATCAGTCAATTTATCCAATATGGGTATGAGGTGACCTTTGCTGAAGAAGATTGCTTGATCAATGACAAAGACTCCAAGGAGACTGTGCTTAAAAGTGTAAAGAAAGGTTGTCTCTACTTCGTGGACTGGGAGAGCGGGAAGCCTGACACGTGCCTTGTCGCAACAAGCTCATCCCAAGAAGGAGTCAAATGGCTATGGCATAAAAGACTTAGCCACCTGAATTTCCAATCGATCAGACACTTAGCCAAACACAAGCTTGTGGAAGGCCTACCACAAGTCAGTTTCAAGAAGGAAGAAGGTGTCCGCAGAGCGTGCAAGATGGGAAAGTAAACCAGAGCTTCATTTAAGAATCAAACCATCACAGCAAGCACAGACAGGATCCTCGAGTTGTTCCATATGGATCTATTCGGACCAGTCAAGCTGCCTACCATTGGAGGAAAAAGGTTCGCTCTCATTGTGGTAGATGACTACTCGAGATACACATGGGTAAGGCTTCTGAAGAGCAAGGACGATGTGGAGATTCAACTTCCAGAGCTCATTCTTCAAGTGCAAAACAAGAAGGGAGTTACTGTGAAGAGAATCATATCTGACAACGAAACTGAGTTTTGCAACGGTCCTCGATGGATTTCTGTGCTGATGTTGGCATTGCTCATGAGAAGTCAGATCCAAGAACGCCCCAGTAGAATGGTCTTGCCGAACGGAGAAACAAAATACTCAAGGAGGCAATCTGGACTATGCTTGCTGAAGCTGACTTAAGAGAAGAATACTGGGGAGAAGCCTTGATGACGGTGTGTTATACTCAGAATAGAAGCGCAATCAACAGTCCCCATCACAAAACCCCATACGAAGTCTTCCATGGTCGTAAGCCTTCTATAGCTCATCTTCGTGCTTTTGGTTCTCCATGTTACATCCTTAACAATGGAAAGTCTAAGTTGAATACTTTCAGTCCTAAAGCGGATGAAGGTGTGTTCCTCGGATATGGACACCCTTCATACAAGGGATACATAGTACTCAACAAGACCACTAGACTTGTGGAAGTAACATGCTCTGTTATTTTTTATGAGTCTATTTTAGTGCGCAGGACTTTAAAGAACCTGAAACTTGGTGATTGTGAGGTCAAAAATGGCTGTGAGAAACTCAATTCTGATAAAGAAGATCCAAATCAAGTTTCTCAGGCCAGATCTATGAATAATCATCTAAGTACTCCAGAAGAGAAGGTTGGTGATGCAATTGACCTTGCTGAGGCCATTGGTTCACTAACTATAAAAGCAGGCATCAATCAAGGGGGAACTTCAGAAGATCAAGACAAAGCTTAGTTTGAAGGCCAAACTAAAATAGAGTTGCCTACTCAAACTGACATATCAGATGATGAAGATGCTCATCTTGAAGTAGTCCAATCGGTTGTGCGTCAAGATGACCAAGGTGATGGGTTTTGTATACTGAAAGCATTTATTACAATGTGTATACAATGGTTTATTTCTCCTATCTGTTAACAATCGTACATGTATGAACAATGGTATCCTCTTGTCTCACCGATAGGAACGATCATACGGCGTGTTGTAGATCGCAGAAGACAGTATGATCACTAGACCTAGTGAGACATAAACATAATCACAACCGAGACAGCGTATGAGGATACGTCTGTCTGGATGGCTGCGGCATTGTCGAAATAAGTAGTCTGTCTTGGTTACTTGACATGCTGGTACGCAGAGGTGGCGTATTGATGGACCGCAGTGAGATATATTCGTCTGTCTGACATCAGCGAATAAAAGATCTCGTTATATTGATTGAATCCAAACCCTAGCGAAGGTTCAGGGGTTTGCACGGGTTGACTGTTGCTTTGACTTGCCATGGTGGAGAGCCAATACAGCGCGCTCATATATCCGCATCTTGGGTAACAGCAGTTCGTGTAGTACCGCCTGAGACTGAACTTAGGTAACCATATCCGAGTAATAGGATGGGGACATTCCCTGAGGAGCTCAATAACATTCATCGTGCCAAAGTCCTGCAGGCTGATTAAGTTCAGGCACGAGTGATAAGGTTTGCGTGGTACTACTCAGGAATAATAAGATATTAATTAATTGTAGTTAGAGCATGTCAGAGGCTCCGATTAATTAATGGATGTCCGGTAACCTTAAATATGGGGACTCTCAATTAATGCAACCCATTCTCATAACGTGGTAATAAAGGGGTAGGTCAGTATTAATTCTGTGGTGAAAAAGAATTAATATTAATTAATTGTGTCCTGGGTTGTGGACATGGGAATTAATTAATTTATAGGCGCACTTTATTATTTGCATTAGGTCTCAGGTCTGGCCCAATTAAATATGCTGAATTGAGCCCAAAATGGCCCATTAGGGTTTCAACCCTAGGTCTATAAATAGGCAGCTCTCTCTCATAAGTTGTAATGCAGTTGAAAAACCCTAAACCTAGTGAGAGAGAGGGAGTCGCCGTTTTTGAGGTTTCAAGGAGGAGAATTTTGATTCTGGTCCTGCTCAGAATACAGATCTACGGAGTCCTCACCAGTAGTAGATCTGAACAGCATTGGGACACAACCCTAAAGATCTGATCCGGAGAACTGATTTCTCTTCTCTTCTCTTTCTATTTTTCGATTTTAATCTAGAAATTAGATCCCTAATTTCTGTTTCCGCAGATTAAATCGAATCGCGTGGTTGAATTGAGATTTGGAATTCAAACGCGAAAGATCGGTTCAGACTCTACGGATTTACGGTAATCTCTTAATCCACAATTATGCATTAAATTCATAGGAGCATGCTAGGGTTTTGAGAAATTTAATTATGGGCAATATCCATAGATCGATCCGGTTCAGTTTGGTTTTGGTGATTCGCTTCACGGATAAACCCTACACAAGGAACGCGGGTTGAGCATGTTATCAGTAGAGAAGGAGACTCCAGTCAAGGCGATGAAGATCGAGTTCCTATTCCAGATGGTGTAGCCATGGTGGAACCAAACTTAGTCCAAGTTCCAGTATCGGGAGCAGACGATACTGAGTATCCTGGAGCATTCGTTCAACCTGTTGAAGTTACCCAACTCCAGAGGCCAAAATAGTTGAGAAACCGTCCCGAGGAAGGCGTGCTAGATAATGATGTCAACTCAATTTGTACAAGACAAGGGAGCGCATTGCTTATTTGTTTTATCTCTCAAGAATCAGAACCTACAAAGATCGGAGATGCTCTGAAGTTAACTGACTGGATCAACGCTATGCAAGAGGAGCTTGCTGAGTTCAAAAGAACTGAAGTTTGGTACTTGGTGGATCGACCAAAACATCAGTTAATTATCGGCACCAGATGGGTCTTCAAGAACAAGAGAGACGAGACGGGGAATATAGTAAAAGGATATGCTCAATGTGAATGCATTGACTTTGATGAGACTTTTGCTCTAGTGGCCAGACTTGAAGCAATTCGATAATTGCTTGCTTATGCCACTCACAACAACTTCACTGTTTTCCAGGTGGATGTGAAGAGTACCTTTCTAAATGGGGAGCTCAAAGAAGAAGTATAAGTGGAACAACCCCCTAGCTCTGAAGAAGGAAATCAAGTTTACAAGCTGAGGAAGACTCTCTATGGGATAAAGCAAGCACCTAGAGCCTGGTATGAGACGTTGTCTCAGTTTCTCCTCAAGAATGGTTTCCAAAAAGGGAAGATCGACACAATGTTGTTCAGGATCAAGGATGGATCAGACATCCTTCTGGTGCAGATCTACATCGATGATATTATATTCAGATGCAGAAACTTGAAGATGTGTGAAAATTTGCCCAATTTATGCAAAGCAACTTCCAGATGAGCGTGATGGGTAAACTAACTTACTTTTTGGGTCTTCAAGTCATTCAGTCAGAAGGAGGAATTTTCATCAACCAGAAGAAGTACACCAATGACTTGATCAACAAGTTTTGCCCAGAGAAGACCAAGCCCTTGAGGATTCCGATGAGCCTGATCATTGCGTAAATTACACAGATTAATTATGGTGCAGTGGCCAAATAAATTTGTAAACCCAAAGGTTGTCTAACCCACAGAGACTGTATAACAAAAATATTCTACGTACTAGCCATAGCTTTTAAACCATAGTTGTTTGAGCAAATCGAATAAATGTTTTGATTTTGGCATTTAAAGATAACAATGCAGAATTTAAAGGGTTTTGAAAAATAGAATTTAAAGATACAGATTCCAAGACAGATAATCAATTCATCAACAATGCAAAATTTATCAACTCAGCAATGGGGAATAAATTAAATTCAAATGGATAAAATTTCTTGATTTGATAATTAAACCATAGATTACAAATATGTGACTATCTCCTCTCGGTCTCAAAAACATATTATTAGTCAATCTTGATAATTATCACCTCTTGGTCCTTTAATTAATAACAATTGCATTCAATTCTTTCTTCCTATTACTATTTTTCACCTCTCGGTCCTTCAATTAATAACTGCAAACCTAGATTAATCTCATCTCTCGATCCTTCATTAATTCTAGATTAGATTGAATAAAAACCAAGAGCTGAACCATGCTATTGAGTTGAATCATTCATGCATGCATTAGAAAAGATTATCAAACCCTAGAATCTGGTAGGGTTTCTAGCCACTAAACATAGATAGAAATGAATTAATCATTCTATTAAAAACCATAAGTTACCTTACAAGGACAATAGGAATCTTGAAAGTCTAGGAAAAACTCCAATGCTATAATATTCGAAGTGTGAATAATGATAATTTGTGTGCCTTAAGGAGATAGTATTTATAGAGGAGTGAAAACATCTAAACAGGGTATTGGGCTAAAATATCAAAAATAACCAAACTGAGCAAATTTCCTTTTTCGGATTCTGTGTCGATTGACATGCAGAGTGTCGATCAACACGAGTGCAATATGTCGATCTTCAAGCTTCCTTTGTCATTCAATCATTGCTTGGCCTATGTGCCGATCGACGTGGTGAGTGTCGATCGACATGCAGCACACATGTCGAGCCTCTCTTCTGCAGCTTCCTCCGATCGACATCCAACCCCTGTGTCGATTGACATGCTCCCAATCAATCGACACAGAGGTCAAGCATTGAGTTTTTGGCACGTCTCCCAACTCAGTCGACTTCCCGTGTGTCAATCAAAGCAACAACTCTGTCAAACTCGGCTATTTTCACCTTTTGCTCACTTTTAGCCTAAAAACGTATAAAACTTAGCATAACAAGCATAACATCCTCTGTAATACGCTCATGCACGAAAACAACTAATAACTAATCCTAATTGCACTAAAACAAAGGAGAAAAATATGGATAAGTGAATATAAATAAGAGCTTATCAGAGCCTAAGTGCTTAAATTAATCTTGATGAAGAAGACGAAGCAGTCAACACAACTATGTACAGAGGCATTAGTAGGTCACTCTTATACTTAACTGCAAGTAGACCAGATATTTCCCACTCAGTTGGAGTATGTGTGAGGTTTCAAGCCAATCCTAAGAAGTCGCACATTGAAGCTGCTTGAAGAATAATCAAATACCTCAAAGGGACAGAGTCACTAGGTATTTGGTATCCAAAAACTGACGAGCTTATCTAAATGCTTATTCAAATTCAGATTTTGGAGGATGCAGAATCGACAGGAAGAGCACAAATGGAACGTGTCAGTTCCTAGGTCACAAGCTTGTAAGCTGCCGCAAGCTGTTGTGCTTAAGTGTTTTGGATCAAGCAACAATTGCTCGACTATGAAGTTGAAACTGGGTCTGTGCCTATGTACTGCGATAATAGCAGTGCAATGTGCATCACAAAGAACCAAGTTAACCAGTCCAGAACAAAACACATCAACATAAGGCATCAATTCATCAAAGATCATGTCGAAAAGAAAGACGCGTACGTAGAGTACATCCGAACTGAAGATCAACTAGCAGACATCTTCACCAAACCACTCCCACAGACCAGATTCAAGGAGCTTTGCATCAAACTTGGTCTATTGGAGATCGACGAGATCCTCATTGAAGAGGAGTGAATGCAGAATAAAATTGAGTCCGAGCTCTCAATTTTTCTCATGAACTTAAAGAAAGATCGGTTGTTGATTAAAATTGAGTTCAAACTGTCAGTTTTATAGACTTGGTGTGTCACTCAGCATGAAGACTTCATACTTATTCAATCTTTGAAGAACATTCCTTCAAATGGTGTCTACGCAACACAGTATGAAGATCTTCACATAACCAAAGAGCAGAAGAGATTGTTGCTAGAGGCATCCAAAGAAGTGAAAACTTACTTCAACTAAGTTTCCAACTGACTCGCTGAAGAAGACCAAGTTATGGTTTTAACACTTAGAATATTCTTGAAGGACGGATGCGGACTTAAACTGAGTTCAAACTTTCAATTTAGTAACTGACTCTCAATCAATTCGGAAGTTCAAAAGGCAGGATTTTGAATTCCAAAGGCGATCGCATCGGTTACAACTCTATTAATGCGTATCTTGCATCGATGAATCAGGATTTGACACGTGGATAACATCCCTTTCCACACGCTCCAATCAAATCTCAGAACGCGCATCGCGAGGCAACGTATCACAATCGTTGTCGAATATCGAGAAACCGAAAGGTCTTACGATACATTTACTCTTTTTAAATGACTTTTCTCTGCTCTAAATAAGGTTCATTTGTTTCCTTTGTGAATCACTTTTTCCTTTCTCCATTGTCGAACCCTTCCTTCCAAGTTTATACTTCGTCTTCATCCAAAATTCTCCTTCGATCTGGCAAAATGGCACAAGAGCCCAAGCCACCAGACATAACCTCACTACCCTTTTGGGTGCGGTCAAAGAGGGGGAAAAGAAGTATGGAAGGTGCAAAAGTCATCATAATTTTGAGCGTGAGTAGGGCAAAATGGTTGTAGAAGGAGCAGAAGATATCAAAAGATACCTTCTTCCGTTGTAGTCACATTCTACAAAACCACAAAGCTCACTACTCAAAGTGACATGCCAAGCAACTGGACATGATCACTCAGAGAGCTTCTTCACCTCCTCTCCTGGCCGTCAAATGCACAATTCGTGAAGGAGATTCTGAAAAATGAAGAAGAAGTAGGGAGGTGGGAAGAGAATAATAGGGAAGAAATTTTGTCTCTCCCTTCCATAAAGTGCAAAGCCACCCGCACTACCTCCCAGACTGAAAACTGCTGGAAGATGAAAGTCTAAGGATAGTGAAAAGCTATTCAGCCTTTTCATCTTTATTCCTTAGATGAAGTAATAAGGTCAAACATCCAACATCAGTCAATTGGAAGTACATGAAGACCGGAAGCAGCCTAGTATAGACTTGTAATAGTTTTGTAATAGGTTTCTTTTTAGTTAGTTTATCCCTGTAATTTTAATGAAAAATATTAAAGGATAATCTGACTTGTTGATGACAATCTCTTTTTTTCCAACAAAGGTCTTTGTTCTTCGTACGCTGAACTTACACACTCCAGTGTAATCAGCAGGCTTCTAACTTTCTCCTACATAAGATTAAAATTGCTCTAAACTGACTTGAAAATCAATCGAGCAATATCTCTCCAAATCTATAAGGAGAAGATCTTAAGTAGAAAGCTGACTTTGAGGGGGAACTTTTTCTTAGTTTATGTGACTATTTGTCAAAATATGTAAAAACTCAAAAGTTATCCACACCTCATCAGCTTAGGATAGAGATGGCTTTGACCACACCAAAAAAGGGGAAATTGTTAGGATTTTTGTTAGAAAAATCATTCCTTACTTTTTGTGTTTTGGTGGGTCAAAGATTGTAAAAGTCATCTTAGTCAGTTTTTCAGTTTCTAGAGTTCTAAAATTGTAATCCTTGTATAGGATCCATCGAGTTGTAATAGAACTTAGGCTGAAGATTGAGAATAAAAGATGCTCGAGAACTGAAGATCTGCATGCCTTGAAACATGGTTTTCACCAAGTATAGCCTTTACCAAAACCGAGTTATGGAACTCAGTATAGGGTCTTCCATACTGACCAAGAGAAGTCAGTATGAGGGTTTTCCATACTGATCAGGAAAAGTCAGTATGAGGGTGTTTACCATACTGACTGTGGACAGTCAGTATGAGGGTCAACCATACTGACTATGGCAAGTCAGTATGAGGGCTAGCTATACTGACCTTGGGAAGTCAGTATAGGAGCCTCTAACTTTAAAGCACAAGTTGTTCAAAGACATCGAATCTCGGTCAGACTTCGGCATATTCATGCCTATGTAAAAGTCAGTAGGTGGTTATCCAAACTTGGATCCCTCAGACTAAAATTTAGTCTGACACAAAGTTAGAGTATCGTACACTAACACAGCAGAGCAGACCTACGACATGGGCTACGATTGGACAACATCTTCCATGAGTCTAACGACTGGATTTATGTGTCTAGCGGGTCGAAATTAGAAATACCGGAGAAAGTCCTCTACAAATAGGACTACACATCAACCTTAAACAATTGCGAAGTTGAATGATTCTCACTCTAAAAAGAACGCTCTGCTAAGCCATCTATCTGCAAAAATTCTCTGAGTTTCTGTGTTTCTTTACACAAGACTTGAGTCCTTGACTCAAGTTATTACTCTGTGCTACTCTCTCCTAGCACGAGGCTGAAGCTTTCAGGCAGAAGCTTTCTGTTGGTGAATATATCTTTCCAAGATATATTCATAGCAGTCAGTCTCCTACTCAGGGATACTGATTCTCACGGGCGTATGCCAACAAACAGAATTCTAGGAAGAACAACAAACATACAACCACCAGGAAGAAGGTTGCGGGGTGTCGTCCTCACTTCAACCTGAAGACTAAGCCTACAAGGAGTTCCTAAGCGAGTGCCACAGCTAACCAAAGGACGGAGGCACCGAAGGGGTGTGTATAGATCGTAAGGAGGCTTGTACTTACATAGTGAATTATCTGGACCTTGGGTCTGAAGAGTGGATGTAGGATATTTAGATCCGAACCACAATAAATATCTTGTGATCTTTACTGCTTTATTCATATTTCTGCCTTGTTTAGTTTCGCAAATTGACTTTTGAAACCTTCAATACTTGTCCAAGTATTGAAGTGTATATTCTGTGAAACTGACCTAACAACGACAGACTTAAGCTTAAGTCTTTTTACACACTAAACTGAGTTATATCTATTTTTTCCAGAACAAGTGCAAGTGTGTTTTAGCATAACAATTGTGTTTTAGTTATTGCTTGATTGTATATCAACCATTGATTTATTGAGATCTAATGGATATGATTCATTCTTTTTTCTCACAGGGGATTTTTTCTCACCTAATCCGCTCCCTATATATATATATATATATATATATATATATATATATATATAAAGTAAAAAGTAAAATAATTTAGGTTGGTTTGGAGTCATTGATGCGAGTAAAATATATAACAATTTGTAGATATATGTGGACGAGGGAGAAACATACATTTTATTGAAGGTTGTGTTGGATTGAGTCATGAAATAGATTTACATTCGCCTGTTACACAACAAATATTCTTCAAAATTATATAGAAATAATCTAATGCAAAATATTATGATAATAAAATTATTCACTTTATTTAATAGTAACTTATGCTTCAGTGAAGATATTAGTTCACATAAAATTGTAACACCCCTCATAGAATTGAAATGTAATTACCGAATTTCCGAAGTTTATATTTTATTATCAAATCAATTCGGGATCTCGCGATCAATTTATTTTGAGAAATTATTATTTCTAGCAATGTTTATGCCCTTTTATTCTATTGAAGGAAATTATTTATTATTAATGAGCTTAATTAATATCGATTGATTATTCGGGTCACCGATATTTTCGTATCGAGATAATATCGATGGATAAATATTCATGGATTGACAAAATATCACGGTCTCCCGTGCAATGGCGCGAAGAGATGCGGAGTTGACGTGAGGTGGTGTTCAAGTGATCGATGTGACAAGCGAATGACAACCACTTTAACCTTTTTGACTTTCGGTAATTCCGAATATACCATCACCTCCCTTCTATAAATATAACTTCCCCACTCACTCCACCACTTATACTCTCTCTCACTAAACTCTCTAGAGATTTTCCGGCGACTTTCCGGCGAGCTCCGACGAAGGATTTTCAAGGTAAAACTGTACCGTTTTGGAATCCTCTCTTTGTTTTCTTTCCATTTCCAACCTTAGATTTCCATTTCTTTTTGTTTTGAAGTGGGAAATCGACAAACTAAGGGTTGATCAAGTTTACGAAGGCTTAGAAACTTCAAGGAGGAATAAATCGAACATCCCTCTAGCTATTTTGTTAATTTAAGCATGTTATGATTTATGCCCTAGTTTATGAATGTTATGATCTAGGCTTGATTTTGAGTTTACGAGTACGTATGCACGTTTAGCATGTTATATTATGAGACTAGAAATGATATATCGACCTAGGAATCGAGTTTTGGTTAATTTGAAGCATTTTTGGTATATTTGCCCTATTTGGATATGATGAGGTTTTGTCTAGATTCGATCATGTTTTGATGTTAAAAATCATGTCTAGACTCATTATAATTGTTAGGAAACCATTTGGTGTTGTTAGAAATCGATTGGACGAGCCCGAATAACCGTTTGAGCCAAAACACGAAAAATCCGCCAAAGGCAACATGCCTCTGTTTCGGTTGACAGGCGTGGTGTCGATCGACACACACCCTGTTGATCGACACGACTTCTTGTTTCAAAATTTTGACGTCGATCATTTGTTTCGATCGATGCAACCCACATGTCGATCGACACACAAGAATTCGGTTGACATATCTCATGTCGATCGACACACGTGCATATAGATCGACACACACGATTTTTCTGTCGATATTTTCACGTCGGTCGACGTACCTGCATATCGGTCGACATACATCCGTGTCGATTGACACCCCCCATGTCGATCGACAGACACAAATTCTAGAAATTCAATTTTTCTTTCTTCGATCAATTCAACTTATCTTCGATATCATTCGACATCTCTTTTATCAATCGACAATGATAATATTTCCTTTCTTTTCTACCCTAATTGAAATCTTCTTGAACTTGAACCAACTTTGATTGTTCGATTTGATTTATCTTAACTTAATCATTTCTTGAATTAACTTGATGAGTTCTCATATTCTCAAGTGATGTACGATGATTCATGACTGATTATGAAATTCTTTCAATCATAATCTTTGAAGTAATGTTCCGTCATTTGACGAAGTCTCGTGTTTGTTCAATTAAATCGA
The DNA here is from genome assembly GCA_026898455.1 of Plectranthus barbatus. Lineage (NCBI taxonomy): Eukaryota > Viridiplantae > Streptophyta > Magnoliopsida > Lamiales > Lamiaceae > Plectranthus > Plectranthus barbatus. The sequence goes on along the minus strand of JAPKLW010001061.1, from coordinate 87,890 downwards.
ACCATGAACTTTTATTGCGAGTTTACGCTCGATACTGAATCACGAGCTAGTGAAATAACGTTTGACTATCTTGTTCGTCAAACCAAATTGTTCTTTCTTAACTCTATCTGATGGCTCAATTGAGAAGTCCAAGATTGATTAAGAGTCTAGATCTGTTGTGATGAGTCAGATTTAAGATAATCTATTATCCTTGAGGATTAACTCAAATTCCTTATATCATAGGAAAGGGCAAGGAAAGGATTGACAAGTAGAGCGATCATCTGAGACCACACCAACTAAGGTGGGCTTCGAGGCCTCCATCTGAAAACATATTTACCCGCTCCAGCTCTTGCACTCGTACTCGGCGCCGCATCACGAGAAAAAGTTTTGCATAAATCTTTGCACTAAAGTTTTAAGGCGCAAGCCTTCTTATTAAAGTGTTAAAGTTTTGATGCATACATTGTTGCATCCTTTAAAGATCATAAAGAGTTGGTGCATAAATTGTTGCATCATTTTTATCAAAATTCACGGAGTTTGAATGCATAAATAGTTGCATTTCAATTATAAAAAATTTTCAATGCATAAATTGTTGCATTCATGAAAACTTTCTCACATGCATTACGAATGCTTTAATTATAAAGGCCTTATTAGAGAACTTAGATGCTTTTAGGGAGCATGTTTTATTCTACCCTCGCAAGAGACCTAGAATTAGCATGTATTAAGATAGGACTATTATGCGCCGTAGTTGACCCTAGAATTATTACCTTATAATTTCGTTACTTTTGCTATTTAATTCACGCAACCTATTATTGTTTCTACCTGACTCTTTGACTCTACCTATTCGACAGATGGCCCGACGCAAGTTCACCCACCGCAAACTATTACCTCGCAATGCCTCAGGAGAAAGGCGAGTCAGTTACTTCAGGAGCTACCAAATCTGCCAAGGGGACTCCCTGAACCACTTCCTGACGGATTTCTACAAGTTCTGGTTGGATGCTCACCCACACGGAGTGACTAGGACGGAGGGACTACGCCGCTTAGCTGAGCTGATGCCCCCTCAGTGGCAACCATGGGTTCAGACTAATTTTGTGAACTACTTGAATGACTCCCCTGCCGATGAGTCTGACCTGGAGGGATTCATTACCCTTATCCGCCGTCAGTGAGCCACCTTCCATATCCACCTCAACCCCATGACATCGAAGCGGGATCTTCTCATACTAGGAGCTTCGTATCTGACAGCGAGTCCGAAGAAGACCCGGAGGAAGATTCCTCCTACGGACCCAGCGACGAGGATCTAGACGCCAGCCACTATCTCGCCTATCCTGATGATGACTTCGAGGATTCTCAGAATCCTGATTTGGACCGCCCCATATCAGCAGCCTGGAGACATGAGATGCGTGACCGACTCGGGAGCCAATACCTAGATCCCGAGGCTGAAGGACGACGAAGCTGAGGATGATGAGGAGGTCAATGGGGATGAAAACAAAGAAGATGAAGATGAGAATGAGAAAGGAGAAGGACAGGGAGCCGGGAATAACCAAGACGTAGCCGAGGAAGAAAATGGCGGACTTGTTCCGATGGCTTTTGAGTGGATGGCTACCAACTGGCAACAACAATGGCAACAAGAGTGGGGAGGCAAACCTGTGAATGCCGATGACGAAGACCCCAATGAGGAGGAAGAAGCTGCAACCACTCCTCATGAGGTTGATTTCTCAGATGACAGGATGTTCAGATCGTCTGACGACGACCTTGGATCGTCTTCCTTACCTACCTATGGATGCATATATGTAATTGTCTATCAGATGTATGTTGTAGGATTGTGATTTTAAGGTGCCTCGTTGGCCCATTTCTTAACTTTTGGATATTGTGAATGTAATTGTAATTAGGATGCCTCCTACGGGAGATGAACAATGTTTGTATTAATTGGTAGTTGGGAAGCCAATTTTCAACCACGACAACCCCAAGATTTTCAAAGCGAAAATGCTACCCGCCCACTTTCTGGGTTTCGAATGTATAACATATTGTTATGTTTAAACTTGTTGTCTTAAATTTTCTATCATTGTGGCAATTGTGTAAACTTGGCTATTACCAAGTATTGTTGGGAATACTGTCCCTTAAAAAGACGGTTAACCCTAAATTGTGGGATAACCCATCATGTTAAGTATATGTGTATTTATCATTGTTGTCTTTATTGCGATCCTGAAAAGGATTTTTCGTTACGCATTGTGCGTACTTAGGGTCCTGAATACCCTTTTAATGATTATTTACTTTGCAGAATGCCACCCAGAGAAGCCCCTGTAAGAGGCCGACGCCATGGCCGAGGTTGTGGAAGAGGTCGAGGAAGAGACCAACCTCACGAAAGTCCAAATGAGCCACACCAAGAGCAAGGCGATGGACCGCATTCTGAACAAAATTAGGAGTTTTATGAAGAAGAGATGCAAGCACCGCCTGCTGAACCTAGAAGGATCGGGGAGATTTTCACCCGATAGAATCCACCACTATTTGATGGAACCGAGGACCCACCGAAGGCTGAAGCATGGATAAAATCCATGGAAAGGATTTTCCAAATCCTTGACTGCACTGACCGGGAGAAAGTTCAGTGCATTTCTTTCCAGCTAACTGATGAAGCTGAACACTGGTGGGATACCCATCTGAAAACGCTCACCCCTGAGCAAGAGGAAGCCCTAACTTGGGACAATTTCAATGAGGAATTCTATACCAAGTATATTCCCTGACGTATCGAGTTCAGAAGCAAGCGGAATTTCACCACTTAGTTCAAAGAGAAATGTCCATGACGGAGAATGACCGCATATTCAACAATCTGTCGAGGTATGCTCCAGACGCGATGAACACTGAGCAGAAGAAGGCAATCCAGTTCATGTCTGGACTAAGAACAGACATCCAAGCTTCCATTGCTTGTCTGACCGGATTAGACTACAAGGACGCACTGTAGCGAGCCTTGAACATTGAAGCAGCACTGAAGAATGGACTGCGAGCAACTCTCTTGTCTAACAAGTCAGAGCCATCAACTGAAGCAGGAACCAAGAGAAAGCTAGAAGATGTTCCGCAAGCTTCGACAGCCGGACAGAAGAAGATATGGCAAGGCAATCAGAATTTCCGCAACAATCAAGCCGGAAATCAGAGGAACTTTCAGAATCAAGGGATCAACCGCCAAGGTAACTTCGCCATCAAATGCTGCAACCGCTGTGGAAGAGACCACCAAGGAGAATGCGCTGCTTACCGTGCCAACTACTACAACTGCGGACGTCTAGGACATTATTCATCGAGTGTTGCCAAAGCAACAATCGGCCAGATTTTCGCAACCAGCGCCAGAACAATCAAGGCAACACTCAACTGTGCGCATTGCAAGGCCAGCGGCAACCGCAAACACCCGTAACCGCGCTATTCAAGCCAAGCCGATCCAGCAAGTGCCTCTGCAACAGCAGTAGCAGCCACAACAACAACAGCTAGCTCAAAAACAAGCACAATAAGAACGAGCCTATGCTCTGGAACAGCCGAAAGGGAAAGAAGATCAGAGAAACCTGATAGGTATGGGATTGATCGATCATTCGCTAGTTATTGTGTTTTTCAATACTGGTGCATCGCATTCGTTTATATCTGAAGATTGTGTTCAGAATCTAGGGCTTAGTACCGAGAGAACGAAGAATGATTTGTGCATAGTGACCCCAACCGGAGGATCAGCTCGCTTGAACCTTATTTGTCCAACCTTAGAAATTTCTTTTGGAGCTTGCCTATTAAGAGCCAACGGTTTGAACGTCCTGCAAATGAGAGACGTGGACGTCGTACTAGGAATGGATTGGTTAGAAGAGAACCATGCTACCATTCGGTGCAAAGACCGGATTGTGTCCTTCGGACAGCCTGAGAGAGAACCTGTACACTTGTACAAAGTTCAGAAAGGAACCAGGATCCCCTTAATTTTTGCAATGCAAGCATACCTATTGGCCATCATAAAAGATAGTCGAGCTTACCTTATGTACCTCAATGAGGATGACAAGAAGGACATTATTGTCAGTGACGTAGAAGTCGTCAAAGAATTTGAAGATGTTTTTTCCGATGAGCTACCTGGATTGCCGCCAGGTAGGCAATTAGAATTTGTTATTGATCTTGAACCAGGTGCAACTCCTATCTCAAAAGCTCTATATAGGATGGCTCCTAAGGAACTGCAAGAGTTGAAAGTGCAGTTACAAGAGCTATTAGACCTGGGATTTATTCAACCCAGCGTATCGCCTTGGGGAGCACCTGTCCTATTCGTGAAGAAGAAGGACGGATCTATGCGTATGTGCATTGATTACCGGGAGTTGAACAAACTCACCCTAAAGAACAAGTATCCACTCCCCAGAATAGATGATCTCTTTGATCAACTTAAGGGAGCAAAGGTCTTTTCGAAGATTGACCTCAGATCTGGATATCATCAATTGAATATACGTCAAGAAGATATTCTGTAGACAGCTTTTCGGACAAGATATGGCCACTATGAGTTTGTAGTGATGCATTTTGGATTGACAAATGCGCCAGCAGTATTCATGGATCTTATGAATCGCGTGTTTCATCCATATCTTGACAATTTTGTTCTAGTCTTCATAGATGACATTCTTGTCTACTCGAAGAGTGAAGAGGAACATCAAGAGCATTTGAGAACAGTCTTGAGGACCCTACGAAGGGAGAGACTGTATGCTAAGTTTAGCAAGTGCGAATTTTGGCTGAAAGAAGTGATGTTCCTTGGACACATTGTGTCTGCAGAAGGAATCAAAGTGGACCCAGCAAAAATACATGATGTGAAAGAGTGGGAAGCTCCTAAAACACCCAATGAAGTTTGAAGTTTTCTTGGACTGGCTGGATATTATCGTAGATTCATCGAAGGATTTTCTAAGATCGCCAGACCAATGACGCAACTTCTGAGAAAAGGAATCAAGTATGAGTGGACTAAAGAGTGTGAAGCGAGTTTTCAACGCTTGAAGGAACTCTTAACCACTGCCCCAGTTTTGGCAGTACCAGAAGCAGACAAAGATTATGAATTGTCTACGGATACCTGCAAGAACGGTCTAGGTCGTGTTTTGATGCAAGAAGGCAAGGTGATTGCGTATGCATCACATCAATTAAGGACGCATGAATTGAATTATCCAACTAATGACCTGGAATTAGCTGCAATTGCCCACGCGCTAAAGATTTGGAGACATCATCTCTACAGAGCTAGATGTGCAATCTTCACCGACCACAAGAGCCTTAAGTACTTCTTTGAGCAGAAAGATTTGAATATGAGGCAAAGGAGATGGTTGGAATTAGTGAAGGATTATGACTTGATCATTAATTACCATCCCGGTAAGGCTAATACAGTAGCTGATGCGTTGAGCAGAAAAGCTCCAGCCAAAGCTTGTGCTGTAATTACACATGAAGAGAATTTGATCAAGGAAATAGAAAAGCTAAATCTTGAAGTAATTTCGCCACCCGAAACAGTGAGCATGAGAATAGCAGCCTTATTAGCAAGTTCTGATCTAAGGACAAGAATTGTGGAAGCACAAAGGAAAGACAAATGCTTGGAGAAGATACGACTTCAAATCCGCGAGAAGAAAGTTGCAAATTTTCAAGAAGCTTCTGATAATGCCATAATGTACGATGGAAGATTGTGTGTGCCAAAGATCGATGATGTGAAAGAATAAATCATGAGAGAAGCACATGAGACCCCGTACACTACCCACCCCGGAAGTACGAAGATGTATCAAGACTTGAAGTCTAAATTTTGGTGGGAAGGCATGAAACGAGACATAGCCATGTTCGTAGAGCGATGTTTGGCATGTTAGCAAGTGAAATAATTACATCAAAGATCGTATGGAAAGTTACAGCTGCTTGACATTCCTGAGTGGAAATGGGATGCAATAGTTATGGATTTTGTAACCGGTTTACCCAAGTCCCAAAGAGGAAACACTGCTTTTGGGTAATCGTGGATCGCTTGACCAAGAGCGCACATTTTCAGCCAATTCAGATTGCGTATGGATAAGATAAGTTGGCCCAAATTTATGTTAATGAAATCATTCGATTACATGGCTTGCCAACGACAATCACATCTGATAGAGATGCAAAGTTCACATCTTGATTTTGGACCAGCCTGCAGAAAGAGCTTGGAACCCGTTTAAATTTCAGTACCGCATTTCACCCTCAAACAGATGGTCAAACAGAAAGAACCATACAAACTTTGGAAGATATGCTTAGAACAGTCGTTCTCGACAGAGGAGTGAAATGGGAGGCAGTTTTGCCGCTAATTGAATTTGCTTACAACAACAGTTTTCAAGCCACCATCGGAATGGCCCCGTATGAAGCGCTTTACGGAAGGAAGTGCAGATCTCCATTATATTGGGATGAAGTTGGAGAACGTAAAATCATAGGGCCTGATTCAGTCGCTGAGATGATAGAAATCGTTCGATAGATCCGTGCTATGATCAAAGAAGCTCAGGATCGACAGAAGTCTTACACTGACAAAAGACGAACCGAGTTGACTTTCGAAGTCAGAGACAAGGTATTTTTGAAGATACAACCCTCTAAGGGAATTATTTGTTTTGGGGCTAGAGGCAAACTTAGGCCGCAATATATTGGTCCTTATGAAATCTTGGAAAGAATTGGAGCCGTAGCCTATCGTTTGGCTTTACCACCCAACTTCGGGAATGTGCATAACATTTTTCACGTGTTGCAACTACGAAAGTACGTTTTCGATCTGAGACACGTCATTCATCAAGATGAAGTTCAACTCCAGCCCGATTTAACTTATGAAGAAGGACCAGAAGCAATCATGGATTTCAAAACACAAGAGCTCGGCAACAAAAAGATCAACCTTGTCAAAGTTCATTGGAAGCATCATGGCACTGAAAAAGCAACATGGGAACTCGAAGACAAGATGAAGGAAAAGTATCCTGAACTCTATCTGTAATCTGCGAAATTTTGGGACAAAATTTTTTTAAAGTGGGGGAGGATGTAACACCCCTCGTAGAATTTAAATGTAATTATCAAATTTCCAAAGTTTATATTTTATTATCAAATCGATTCGGGATCTCGCGATCAATTTATTTTGAGAAATTATTATTTCTACCAATGTTACTGCCATTTTATTCTATTGAAGGAAATTAATTATTATTAATGAGCTTAATTAATATCGATTAATTATTCAGGTCACCGATATTTTCGTATCGGGATAATATCGATCGATAAATATTCGTGGATTGACAAAATATCACGGTCTCCCGTGCAATAACGCGAAGAGATGTGGAGTTGACGTGAGGTGGTGTTCAAGTGACCGATGTGACAAGTGAATGACAACCACTTTAACCTTTTTGACTTTCGGTAATTCCGAATATACCATCACCTCCCTTCTATAAATATAACTTCCCCTCTCACTCCACCACTTATACTCTCTCTCACTAAACTCTCTAGAGATTTTCCGGCGACTTTCCGGCGAGCTCCGACGAAGGATTTTCAAGGTAAAACTATACCGTTTCGGAATCCTCTCTTTGTTTTCTTTCCATTTCCAGCCTTAGATTTCCATTTCTTTTTGTTTTGAAGTGGGAAATCGACAAATTAAGGGTTGATCAAGTTTACGAAGGCTTAGAAACTTCAAGGAGGAATAAATCGAACCTCCCTCCAGCTATTTTGTTGATTTAAGCACGTTATGATTTATGCCCTAGTTTATGAATGTTATGATCTAGGCTTGATTTTGAGTTTATGAGCATGTATGCTTGTTTAGCATGTTATATTATGAGCCTAGAAATGATTTATCAACCTAGGAATCGAGTTTTGGTTATTTTGAAGCATTTTTGGTATATTTGCCCTATTTTGATATGTTGAGGTTTTGTCTCGATTCTATCATGTTTTGATGTTAAAAATCATGTCTAGACTCATTATAATTGTTAGGAAACCATTTGATGTTGTTAGAATTCGATTGGACGAGCCCGGATAACCGTTTGAGCCAAAACACAAAAAATCTGCCCAAGGCAACATGCCTCTATTCCGGTCGACAGGCGTGGTGTCGATCGACACGACTACTTGTTTCAAAATTTTGACGTCGATCACTTGTTTCAATCGACGCAACCCGCATGTCGATCGACACACAAGATTTCAGTTGACATATCTCATGTCGATCGACACACGTGCGTATCGATTGACACGTGCGTATCAATCGACACACTAAGTGTCGATCGACACAAACAATTCTTCAGTCGATATTTTCACGTCGGACGACGTACCTGCATATCGGTCGACATACATCCGTGTCGATCGACACAGACACAAATTCAAGAAATTCAATTTTTCTTTCTTCGATCAATTCAACTTATCTTCGATATCATTCGACATCTCTTTTATCAATCGACAATGATAATTATTCCTTTCTTTTCTACCCTAAATAAAATCTTCTTGAACTCGTACCAACTTCGATTGTTCGATTCAATTAATCATAACTTAATCATTTCTTGAAGCAACTTGATGAGTTCTCATACTCTCAAGTGATGTACGATGATTCATGACTGATTATGAAATTCTTTCAATCATAATCTTTGAAGTAATGTTCCGTCATTTGACGAAGTCTCGTGTTTGTTCTATTAAATCGAACCATGAACTTTCATTGCGAGTTTACGCTCGGTACTGAATCACGAGCTAGTGAAATAACGCTTGACTATCTTGTTCGTCAAACCAAATTGTTCTTTCATAACTCTATCTGATGGCTCAATTGAGAAGTCCAAGATCGATTAAGAGTCTTGAATTGTTGTGATGAGTAAGATTTAAGATAATCTATTATCCTTGAGGATTAACTCGTATTCCTTATATCATAGGAAAGGTTCTTTTTACTTTAAAATAAAATAAATATTATAAATTAAAATTGTATTGATTCCTCAAAATAATATAAATTTAAAAATAGAATAATAAAATGAGAATTTTAATATTCAAATATCATCACAAATATGTTTATTTTTTTGTTCATTTCCAATAAATTTTGCAATTTAAAAATCCAAAAGTTGATTTGCTGAGTAATTCCATTAATATAAAGAGTAACAATTTTTTAGATTAAATTGCTGAATATAAATATATGAAATAAATTTAAATAAAATCTAATAATTCTTCAAAAAAACACCTTTTATCCCAACTTGCACTAATACTTGTAAAATAGCATTAATTTATTTAATATTTTTTAATTTTAATATATACACACTTTTCAATAATTTTGAAGAAAAAAACTGTAACACTTTTAATATATTATGTGTAAATGAGTCTAGTCTTAGTTCATTAGTTTGAATCTGGTCGGTAAGAAACATTTTTATTTTTTGTTTTCACATAATTATTGTCCCTGCTCATGGTGCAATGATTAAATATTTTATTTGTGATAAAAAAAAGTTATTGGTTCAAAGAGTTATAAATATTACAGAATGTAAATAATGTAATACTAGTTGTATCTTAAAAAAAAAAAAGGGCGCCACTAGTTTCGCTAGACTAAGTCTATGGTAATGATGAAATTATGAATTTAAGGTTTCCCTGATTAGTCTGCTATAATTATGTCATTAAAGACTTAATTAAACATCCAGCACAAAATATTTGAACATGTAAAACATTAATATTATTAACCAGTATTCTGTAATTAAAATTAAAAAATTAAGAAATAGTTATATATTAATTATGAAGTAATCACCCTAATTAACAAGTAAGAATTAATTATAACAGAAAAAGGTGAAGATTATATATTTAGAAATAAAAATAATAATGGTACAGCACATCCTTATTTCCGATTCTTTAACAGTAACACCAGCTAATTAAAAGTATTCCTGAAAAATTAAAAATCAAAAATATAATAAATACTCTAACAAAATAAGAAATATAGAAGTAAATGAGATTTAAGCTGGAAAAAAGTCCTAAAATTGCCCAAAAGGAATATAAAATGTGTAGGATCTTCAATCCATTTTAATAAACAAAAGAACCAACAATTTCCTTTTGCACAAATGACCTATTTTTTTCCTTTTATTTTTTTTGGAAGACAAAGTCTTTTAAAAATGTGACTATATCTTCCATTTGTTTCGTCACCCTTGACGCTAATGAAATAAACCTTGACCAACTTCTTTATTTATAAATAGGATACAATAACTTAAATCTGAATTTTATCAAAAATATTTTCATGATAATAAATAAGTATATTAAAAATAAGTATGAATCTTATTCATTGGATCTAATTAAATCAATGGTTGTTATTTAATTAAGCAATAATTAAAACACAATCAAGCAATAAATGATCAAGCAAGAATTGAAATACAATCAAGCAACATTGTAATCAAGCAACGACTAAAACACAATTAAGCAACATTGTAAAAGTAATCAAACATCTTTATCTTTATCACGGGGGGATTTTTATCACCGAACTCAATCCCTTTATATATAATACATAATATTACACTACATGTAGTTGCATTAATCATTAAAAAACAGTTGCATTAATGCAAATATGAATACTTGTATGATGCATAATTGAAAGCGTATTTGATGCAACTTAATAGTATCAGATTTTTTATTGTTGAATTCAAAATTACAACAATATTTATACTTCGTCGAAAGTTACATTATTTATAAAAAATATAAGCAATATATTAAATAATTCATTGCAGTATTTTAAAATATACCAAATTTACATGGAGATAAGAAACAATGAGTTGTATGAAGCAAATTTACAGGCTTAGTCAATGTAAAATTAGAGACTTGAACAATGTAAGTTTACGGGCTAAACTGCTGGAAATACATATATTTACATCTCCAAAATTTTACACACAACTATAAAATAAAATAAAAAGAATATACTGCGAGTTTACAGGCAAGATATAAGTGCAAGTTTACAGGCTTAATTGTTGGAACTACGTAGTTAAGACATCATGCATTTTGTTTGAACTCGATAGTTGAATATCGAATTCAATATTTTTTGCAAATTCTCTATAAAATTCAACTCCATCATCTAAAGTGCGAAAAACCTTGAGCTGTTTCAACAAGCTCTGGACAATTGGTGTACCGTTAACTACAAAAATAAAAACTTAAATCACAACACATGAATATATGCAAATGTACAGGCTTAATATATGCAATTTTAACTATAAATTACTGTAACTATATATAATTATAAATAGTCGAATTTAATGTATTACATGATGCATGTTCACATAACTATAACGTACAAAAATTTGAAAAAAAAAAAATCATCTCAAATAAAACTAAAGTGTTCAATAATGAGTGAATTAAAAAAACTAATTCGAACCACTATTGAGCGAAACCAAAAAGTATAAATTGATATACTCATAAAAACTTCAAGATTCTTGCAAAACACAAACCTCTCGCCTTAATTAGCATCGACAGAGCCAAGGACACCTTGCATATTTGCTTCCTTCTTAAAAAAGAATTTTTAATGCTGAATTTAATATAAATCGGATCAGGACTTAATCTAATATCAAGATTATTGTGTGTTGATATGGGGGTGGGGGTGGGGTGCAATGAGATATATGCACCACATAATTGTAAATTTCAATAGGTATTTGCTGGGCAATCAAGAATCCCAAAGTACCACATTAATGTACAAATAATTGAGTAATTCTTTTGCAAATATGAAATACAATTCATCTATCCGTTCACTATATGAAACACAATTGAAAAACAAATAAAGAGAGATATATGGAATGTAAATCATGCAGGAGTGAGATTAGGAGATAATTAAGGAATAATTAAAATTGCCAAAATAAAATACCAAAATCACCCTTCAATTATATTAAAAATAAAAATAATGATAATAAATTAAATTCAACCAAATTATCTGGGCCATTAAAATTCAAAAATAAAAGGTTAAATTTGGTCTTATTTCTTATCTGGAAGGTGGTTCACATAAATAAGAATAAATTTGAACCATTAAAGATAAAAATCAATGCATGTGATCAATTTAAATCCGTCCCAATTTTAGTCTCAATTTTAGTGCATTATTTGTGATACCATCTAGCATTCAAGGGCAAAAATATGAAAAATATATTCAAGAATTTCATTTCGTGCAGTTCATAAAACTTAATATGCTTACGTTCGATGTAAAAATTCAATATTTTAGGCATAAAACTGCAGTATATAATCAATGCACTCAATATGAATAAAAAAATGCATACACTTTAGAATAAAAATGCATCTTACTCAAGTTAAGAATGCGTCATTTGATGCAAAAAATGTAGATATATGAAAACACTTTTATGTGTAATAGATTCATGTTTTTATCATGAATGTAAATATAATGAAGAATATATAACAACTAAAATCAAGATTTTCATACGAATCTTGTAAATTCAATATATTCAATATAGATATCATATGCATCGTCGTAGAAATACGTTTAATTTGATATATGGTTCGTAAAAAATAGATTTAAATCGAGAAAGATATACTCATTTGATTATAATAGGAAGAAAAAGAAAATTAGGAGAGAGAATGTTTATATCTAAAGATAGAGAAGGCGGTTACTCAAAATTAAAGGTTAAATTACTAAAATGCCCTAATTACCTTATTTATCTAATAAGTGTTGAATTATCGTAACCATTAGATCAACAAAATAAAGAATCCAGAGTTATTCTTATTTAACAAGGGAAAAACTTTTAACATATGATCAATACACTATGCTCCCTCCGTTCCGATTATATAGTCTGCATTACTATTTTAGGGTGTTTCAATTATATAGTCCAATTTATATATTTGGTATTGTTTTTATATGGTCATTTACCATTACATCCCTGAATAATCTTGGAAAATGAGTATATTAAATGTAATATTATGAAAATGAGAGGTTAATTAATTCTTTAAATAAGGGTAATGTTGGAAGCTTTTTTAAATACTAAATAATTTTTAATGAACGTGCAAGATCAAACTGGACTATATAATCGAGATGATTTTGATGTTAAAATGAAGTATACTAAGTTTATAATGTAGTATTTTCGCATTCTCATGTTAAAGACATTTCTCTTTTATAAACTTAGTATACTTCACTTTTCTAAAATATTTAATGAAGTAATTTTAAGATAAAATGAACAAAACTGACGATAAAAGTGAACAATATTTTAGAAAAATTGAAGTCTAAAAAGTACAATGAAGGAATTCAAAGATAAAATGAAGAAATGAAAGATAAAATGAAAATGAAGTATTTTGAGGTTAAAATGAAATATAGAGAGGATATAATTTAGTATTCTCATATTCTCTATTCTTACCGGATTAAGCCTATATATATATATATAGAGAGAGAGAGTGAGAGAGATGAGATCAAATAAGAAGAAATCTCCCTGTAAGAAAAAAGAATGAATTATGTCCATTAGATCTAAATAAATCAATGGTTGATATGCAATCAAGCAACAACTAAAATACGATTAAGCAACATATTAATGTTGCTTGATTGCGTTTTAGTTGTTGCTTGATTATTTTGTTGCTTGATTGTGTTTCAGTTGTTGCTTGATTGCATATCAACCATTGATCTTTTCAAATCTAATGGACATGATTCATTCTTTTTTCTTACAGAAGAATTCTTCTCACCAAATCCGCTCCATATATATATTTGTGTCAACATCTTGGTCGCTCGTGTGTTCAACTAGTCTGTCTCCTGAAATTGACAATTATATATATTCAAACATAAAACTAATCAAATCAAACAACATATTAAATATATCACCTTTCACATACACCACCAATAATCCAAAATTTCTATATAAGCAGCTCAAACACCGCACTACCTCCTCACCTTTTAATTTTTCCAAAAACAAAAAACTCAATCACATCAAAATCAAACATGCAATTCAAAGCTTATTCTCAGCTGCTAATTTTCTCTATTCTCATTCTTGCTGCATGCTCAACAACAGCTGATGACGAAGTTGGTGAGTTTATTTTAATTTTTAACAAAATAAGTGCCTATCAATACGCGTGTGCATGGTATTATGCAGATGATGAGAGCGAGTTCAGTTACGAAGAAGAGAGTGAGAGGGGGCCGAAGCACTGGGGAGAAATCCGGAAGGAGTGGGGGAACTGCAGCCGGGGGAAGATGCAGTCCCCCATCGATCTGCTCAATCAAAGAGTTGAAGTTGTCTCCAATTTGGGCACCTTCGACATTGCTTACCACCCCTCCCATGCTCTACTTCGTAATCGAGGTCACGACATGATGGTAATCTGATCAACTTATTTTATTATATATTTTTTGAATACTATATCTTACCATTATTTAAATAATAAACTGAAGAGTCATCCAATAAATTGGTTAAAAATAATCGCCTCTTCCATTTCTGGTATTTTAAAAATTATAAACACGACATGATGGTAATCTAATGGAACTTTTGCTTGTTTGATGCTTTCCAGTGGTAGTTGCAACAGACATATCAATATGGGTGGATTTTACACTTCAAATTATATATTTTTTGAACACTATATCTTACCTTTATTTAAATAATAAGCTGAAATAGAAAGAGTCATCCAATAAATTGGTTAATCTCCTCCATTTCTCCAGTAGTCTTCCATTTCTGGTATTTTAAAAATTATAAACATGACCTACTACCGTATATTGTCTCACCAACTACAATGATAAAAAAGAGTAATAAATTTGTAGACCATTTATTGAGGAAAAGAAATAAAAATAGTATTATTATCCCAAACTCGGATACAATGCTTCATCTGAGTTTAATAAATCATAAAATCGATTTAAATTGGAAACATTTGAGAAGATGATTAGATTTTGAAATATATATATATATGGATATGCATGTTTTATTGCATGTAGCTTGCTCTCGAATTGCTTTTACATTATGGTTTCTCCATTGCATCAATTTTATTATTTAAGTATTTATTTAAACTCACGCAGTATTTTTGCATGACTTTAATTACAATAGAGAGCAGCTACTGCATTGAAATCTTGGTACTTGTTAAATTATGTTATATTTTTGTTGAGTATAAATTTACCAAATCAATCCAAGCTCGTATTCATTTCTATTTAAAACGTAAAAATATTTTAACAGTAGATTATTATATATGGTGAATGCAGCTGAAGTGGAGAGGCGGTGCAGGGCATATAAAGATAAATGGAACCCTATTTACATTTACACAGTTGCATTGGCACTCTCCTTCTGAACACACTGTCAATGGCAAAAGGTTATTTCATAATTATTTTTTTTCTTTACATTATCTTTTTTTTTTGGATTTCAATCATATATATATAGTGATTATATGTTACTGCTCCAAAAATGTGACAATACGAACAAAAAAATATGTCTAGTACTGAAAAATGCATCAGTAAGTGCAAATAAATAAATGATGCATTTTTTATGCAGATTTGATGCATTTTCTTAATTAAAACATAATAAAATAACATTTTATATGTGAAATTGATGCTTTTTTTATAATATAAATGCTCAAATTCATCCGTTCCGCATAAAAAATGCTTTAAGTAGTTGTATTTTTGTTGCACTTTATGCACATTTCAGCCGTAGACATATATGCATTTTTTATTAACATGTTAATATATAAGAAGTTGTTGACATGTAATTACTACCATATATATCTAACTCTTTCGTATTTTTTAATTTACAGATTGGAAATGGAACTTCATCTGGTTCATGAAACAGACCATAATCAAACTGCTGTCATAGGAATCTTGTACAAATTTGGACAACCTGACCCCTTTTTATCCATGGTATACATATTAGTTTGAATAATACCAAAAAAAAATGTAGTATTTAATTTATTTGATATGAATCATTTTAGATCCAAGAAGATTTAGAAGCACTTGAGGAAACTCGAGATGTAGAAAAAGAGTTGGGAATAATCGATCCGAAATCCATAAACCCTAACAGCTCAAAGTATTATCGGTACATTGGCTCGCTTACCACTCCTCCTTGCAAGGAGAATATAATTTGGACAATTTTAGGAGAGGTAAGTTTTAAATTATTTATTTTAACAAAAATTAATGATTTACAATATTTTTTATGAATTTATTTATTTATTTTATTTGGTGTAGGTGAGAAGTGTGAGCAGAGAACAAGTAGAACTTATTCGAGATGCTATCCATGATGTAAGTTGTTGTTCACAAACATTTAAATCTATTTTTTTTTTTAATTTACATAAAATTAGTTATATTAGTATAATATTTCAAATAAATAATTCAGGATGCAGAAGCAAATGCCAGACCAATCCAACCAATACATGAACGCACAGTGAAATTCAATGGGCCAACCGATCACGAGAATTGATGATGAATTTGTATTTTTTAATAATTATTGTATCGTTCATATATATATATGTGTGATTTTAAATAAGTGTTCGAGGTTGATTTATGTATTTTTCTTCATTCAGTTTTTTTTTTTCCAGTTGTATTAATGTCTGCGCCCCACATTATTTGTACTTCTTCAAAAGATTGCTTTGTTTTATCCTCACAATAATATATATCTTAAATATTATTTAACTTACTGTCATGTAGTACATTTCTTTTACCTAAACTGAAAATATTGTTATAAAAATATAAAATGTTGCTTACTTATATTGGCATGGATCATTGCGAAGAGGCTTCGACATATGGAGGTTGTTGATGGACCTTGTCAAATATAACTATAATATTTTACCACTTAAATGGCTTAAGGTTTTTGTTGATGAGTGAATTTGATAGAACAAGAAATGCAAAGAAAGAATATTCAAGATTGAGAAAATAACAAAATTTTATTATTCTGTGTTTTGGAGGAGAAAAATTGATCCATGTTACAATAATAATACATACATTTAGGGGAGATAACCTCGATTTACAAGGAAAAGGATTTAGGTATGGTAAGATATATCCAAATCTTTTTACACCATGAATAAGTTGTTTCCTAATCAGATCTAGAGTAGATATAGTCTAATCCCGTCCAAAAAGGAAAAAAGATTTGTCATAGTTCTTCTGCCTCTATCCCGTTTTCACGTGCTTCGAGCACATGTTCATTAAAGTTGTTCAATCGCTTTGGCTAAAGAGAGACTCAATCAAATGCCTGAGTGAGTCGATCGCATGTCCGGGTCAATAGTGATTAGACTGCTGGACTTGGGTCTCCTTGTTAGGCCACATTTATTTGTAAACGGGCCCAAAATAAATGAGATCATTTTGGGGCTTAACAATAGCCTGCAATGTTATCGAAATCATATTTGTTTCGGTGAAGCTGAGTGTTGTGTCGGTTGTCATGAGGAATTTCACATTTTCCTACGGTTGAACCGCTACATAAGTTTGAGGAGGCGGTAGAGGGAATTCGTTCCGCTCCTACGTCGTATCGCCCCCGAGAGCCAACATGGAGGATTTCTTCACACCTCTCTAATTGGCTCCCCGACATGAAAGAGAGAGGTGCGACTGCTACCCTTTTTCGTATCAGTCGATGGTAATGCCTTGAAGTAGGGAATATACTTGACATGGTGGGGCTCCAAGAAATTTTGTTGTAGGAGTGATCCCGAAAAAGATTACAGGCTGCAACCATGAATATATCGACGTGGGAGCCGACTTCGTACTGCACGTTGGCAAGTACGACAGAATCGAATGGATCCAAGTTCTGTGGATCAGATAGGGAGCGAATTTCACTGTTCCAAGATCAATTTGAGTGGTCGTGCAGTTTAAGGTTGGATCATTTGAAAAATGACCCTCACGACGTTGCCACTCGAGGCTAGGCATGTGCCACTGGGACTCGAGATCCCTTAGTGCCCTAGCGATATGAGATTTGCTTCACCCAGTGGTAGCCCCCCAGCATATCAAGGCTTAAATCGATATTCTTGAAGCACAAGAGCAGATCAATACACAAATTTATGCGCGCAAGTGAAGTGATTCGAGATGAATTGAATCGATTGAAATGTAACGCTCCCAACTGACCTTCCCAATTTGGGGTCGCGTTACATTGATGTTTGAGGTTTTATCAAAAATTTCCTCATTTAAATAAGCGGAAGACTTTAACTAAAATGAGAAGATAGTAAAAGCAATCAGAAATTCATACTTCGAGTCGAGTTTAGAATAACAATATTCAAAACATTTAAACAATTCAAGATTGGAAGGAAATATCAGAGTGTATAGCAGGATCTAGGATTTTAAAACTCAGGATCTAGGGTTTTAAAACTCTTCACTTCGCCAGTTTACACCCCTGCTCGCCCATCCCTGCCGCTCAACCTGCGTATTTTAGAAACAATACGAGGGGCTGAGTACTAATGTACCCAATGAGAAACATGCCCAAAAACATACATTATATAGGAGATATGCTATGCAACTCACACAGATAGACACGGGGTTTTGTTGAAATGAATCGTGCTATCTAAAACCATTTATTTTGCACGCGTGCTATATACATGTTATCATATCTGTTTCAGTGTTGTAACTGGAAGTTGGCCGGCTTCCAAGTTACGATGATCAGTTAGGAATGCAAACACACTCAACCCACTGTCATCCGAGTGCACTAGTCTCAGTAATCCATTTTGAGACCCGATCATTTAAATATTATTCGATGAATCCAAACAAAAGATGACTCTCCGCCTCATTCCAATAAAACATGGGGACAGTTCACCCAATTCAATATCAAAGGGGCTTCTACCCTATTCACTAAATGAGTTCTAGCGCAGTTATGAAAACCTGGTTCTAAACTCATTAGTCATACTCTCTGTCGATGGAAATCGATAGAGGACAGATACAATAACACAAAACATGCATAGCAATCTCAATTTAAAACAAAACAGTTTAACGCATTTTAGAAAGGAAAACACGCATTTGACTTTTATACTGAAATAGTTTCCCACCTTGTGTTTGGCTTTAAGTATAGATGCTTTTCCGCTAGCTTGAGCTAATCCTCCAACCTTCAGTCTCCTACAATCATAAGGTCATAAGTTAGGTCGGACGATCTAAGACACTATCTTAATCATAATACGATTCATGCTTCTAATCATATATTAACCATAACTAATTGAGACTAGAAAAGAACTAAGATCGGATAAAAGGATTAAATCTTTCCATGGATGAGCTCTGTGTCGGCCGACAGAGCTCTGTGTCGGTCGACAGAGCCCTTGGTCGACTCAGATTCTTCCCAGTCGACACACCCATGTCGACAGCCCTCTGTCGACCAACCTTGTCGATTGACACACAACTTGTCGATCGATAGAAGTGTGTCGATACACCTTTATCGACCAGCACTTTGTCGATCGACACAACCCTTTGTCGATCGACACAAGTGTGTCGATACATCCCCCCGGCTGGCGCCCCTATCGGTCGACACACACCCTATCGACCGATAGAAGTGCTCGACAGACCTCTTTCGACAACAGCCTCTGTGTCGACCGACAGAACTCTGTGTCGATCGACATAGATCATCTTCCCCGATGGTTCGCACGACGAACCTGTAACTCCCAATTTTGGCCACTCCGGCCGTCCGATCACACATGCAATTACATAATTATGATCCCTAGACACTCTAGAACATGAATAACACAATTAAACTCGGATTATGTGCGAAAATAGGAAGAAAACGAAGCTCACCAGAAAATCTCTTCCCACGACGGCGGTGGCAGATTCCGGCCATCAAATCCACGTTTCTTGGTGTCCGAATACTCCCTAGAATGTAGGGAACACGATTACATCAACCATAGCTCGAAATAATTCTGATTAAACAAGTTATAATTTCTGGAAATTTCACTCACCCAAAATCCGGCGGCCTAACTTCTCTCTTCAATATCTCCGTCGATACTTCACTTCACGGCAGCCATCATATATCAAATTGAAGCTGGAAGAATAAGCTATAGGATGGCGGTGGTCTCATGGTCAGGGGTGGCCGGAGCTAGCCGGTGCGTCGCCGGAAAGAAGGCTGACTGGTTTGGGGTGGGGTTTTGGAAGATCTCTCTCTCACTTTCTCTCTCTAGCTCAAAATAAGGTAAAGTGAAATGAGAGTATAATTTCATATATATTTGTCGAATTATTGCTCCTCTTATACATATATGTATATGTATAATATATGTATACATGTATATATTATAATAACAATTCCCCATCTCATATTATATATATGATATGCATATATATATACCCATATAAATCTATATATACATTCTTAAATCATGATTTATTCCTCCTCAACTCAATATTCATTTCATCATAAAATCCATGATAGTTCTTCCAATTTATACAAAATTCCAATCTATTTGATGTGATTAAATTCCCCAATCACAATTAAATGAATTCAATGCTCTCAAATTGAGGACATTTCTTTATTAAAATCACTTGATCATTACAAGGGCTTAATTAAGCTTGGGGTATTACATGAAAGAGGTTTGTAACATTTTGGTTTTGGCGTGTGATCACTATAAAAACTACAGATTAATTATAGCAACAATGACAAATAAATTTATAAAATACCCTACGCTAGTCAGACCCAGAGGAATTGTCTAACGAAATTATCTCATGTATTAATTATAATTCTAGAATTTATTATTTTAGTAAACAGAAAGTTGGGTTTTTAGTTTGAAAATAAAGATAACATAAATAGGAATAAAAGGGTATTTGGAAAGCAATTTAGAGAACACAGATTTCAGGGCAAATAATTGATTAGAACATATGTTGAATGAATCAACTCTACAATGGTGGGAAATTAGAATAAAATACTATAATTCCTGAGTCGGACAAGTATAGCCTAAGTTACTATTATGTGACTGTTTATGCTTGGGCGACCTAAAAAATACAATAATAATCAACCCTTAATAAAGACATCAGATTTATCCTTACAATTAATTATTCTTCATTTTGAGACAGAAAATCAATTGTATTCAATTTTTTTTTTCCTATTATGAATCTTCTCCTCTCGGTCTTTCAATTAACAACTAGAAACCTAAAACCAACTTCATCACTAGATTCATCCTCAATTCTAACTTCTATTAATTAAATCAGGAATTGAAGCCATGCAAATTGAGTTGATTAATCTAAAATGCAAACATAATTATTTATTCATAGCCCCAGAACCCGCTAGGGTTTCCAGGCACTCGTCGCAGATAGAAACCTAAGAAACATATTTTTAAAGTGCACAAAAATAACTTACAATAAAATTAAGGGTTTTCTTGTTCTCCAATTCTCCCTAAGACTCTAAACTTAAATACTGAATGAATCCTCGAAAAAATTTAAAATACATGGGTATTTATAGAGGTGGATGCGTATATTTTGATATCTACAGCTAAAAATAAGATATATCCTTGTTTGCTTTGAATTTTCCTTTATCTGATTTCCGCATCCGTTGATGCATAATGTCCACATCAATCGACGTGGATCCATGTCAGTCAAAACAAAGACCTCCAATGTTTGCACTTTTCCAGACTTAGCCATTTTTTTGCCCAAAAACCTGTAAAATCACACCATACCAAGTATAATACTTCATAACATTGACTCATGCATAAAATGTATAAATAAACTCAACAAAATAAATAAAATACTAGAAAATAATAGAAAAAGTGAGTCAAATTACTAGCTTATCAAATCCCCCAATCTTGAACGTTTGTTTCATTGTCCTCAATTAATAGGCAAGAAAGAAATCAAAACATCATGCAGTTAAAGTGCAATGCCTCACAAGATTCTCCACGGTTAATAATTGAATATCCACAACACACAAACACTTTGAAAGAGACAGAAAATCCATCAGTTGTGGAAGAACTCAAGGGAAGTGTATCGCTCAACTCTCAAGTGTTTAGGGTAGATGAAAACACTCAACAACATGTATGAAGAAATTTCTACTATAGACTTGCAAATTTTCTAATATCTCCACTGCTAGAATATGCACACAAGTTTAGAATCAAAAAGAATTTCAATAGGTTGTAATGTAGGCTTTTTGTGACAAGGTAGGTAATATGGTCAAGTGACTAAAATTCATCAAGCTAGCCAACTCAAATAATTTATAATAACTCTCTAACATCATCACCTTATCTCCTCAAATTACATCAATAAACTCAACATTTTTTTCTAGCTCTTTTGAATCTCTTATGCTCTTTCGATAATTTGTATATAATTTTTTTCTTTTCAAAGAGCTTATGAGAATTCTAATTTTTCTTTGAGCTATTCTATCAAACATCTTTGCATCAACCACTAATTTATCATATCCTATCTCCAATTCACCATCAATCTACTCCATACATACCACAAATCAAGACACGAGCGAAACCAACATCATTCTTAACCTCATAGACAAGGAAAGAATCATAAAGACTCAAAGTGGCTAACTAGAGAAAATTTAATTGTGAAGGACAATGTTTAGGATATTAGGTTAACAAAGATGACCTAATATAATTTCCTAAACTTGTGAACACTATGCAGTCTCGAAACAGGAAATAAACAAGTTCTAGAGAAATCAAAACATATATGAGAATCTCACATCCAACGAAATAAGGCTAAAAAATATCACACAAGGGTTTAAAATTTCCTTCCACATTTAACTTCAAATCTACTCAATCATCATGCAAGTGTAAGTTTCAAATCTATCCTATCATGTAGTATTTACATTCATAGGCAGTTAACCACAATCACAATCAATTCAAACTCATCTATCATTCGATTCTATCTCACATTCTCATTCCGGTTGCATCAAAACTAAACAATTTTCCAACCAAATAGCATAAACTCAAGCACTCTAGGAAAAAAATTTAAATGCATAAAGCGGAATAAGTAAAAGGATAGAATTTTCCAACTCCTATCTACATCCCCCCAAACTTATTTCCAACTCAAAGAGTGGAATAAGTTTGACAATTAGACAAGAGAGAGAACGATACCTGGTAGTTAATATCAGACATCAACTTTTTATCCTCGGAGTCTTCAAAATTTGTGTGACATTGAATTTAGGTTGCTAGCACTCCGTATCAACCGACGCAGGTCTGTGTCAGCTAAAGTGGAGCCTTTTTGTTGACCCCTTTTGTAGGTCGAAGTGCTTCACGCCGATACCTCTATGTCGACCAATGACAGGTTACATTGGTCGATATAGAGACCTCAATCCTCAATTTCTATGTTGTAAAACAAAAGTTAAGCCAAAAACAAGAATAACATGAAATTCAAAAAGAAAGTAAGTAAAAGTTGGGTTATCTCCCAACAAGTGCTTTATTTAACTTTGCAGCTCAACGATACCTCAAATTACAACCAATGAGGTCGGGTCTAGACTCTTTGTCCCTTGGCATCAATCATGTAAACTCTCCGATCTTTAATCATAGTGGTGAATTGGGAGAGAGATGGTGTAATTGCTGATTTTGCCGTCTCGTTTCTGTGCTCCCACTCAATAGCACCAACTTCCTTTTCCTCAGATTTTGATTCCTCAACTTCTTCAGCAGTCGAGATTCGATTGCACTCTGCCTTCTTCTTGCTCTTGTTGATCAAGATGGTGATCTTCTCATCATTGGCTTAGAGCGTGATCTCGCCATTCTGACAGTCAATGATGGCAACACTAGTATCCAAAAACTCGAGCCCCAAGATCATGAGCACAACTTCGTCCTCCTTCATGTCAAGCACCATGAAATCTACAGGGAAAATGAGATGGCCCACACGAATGAATTTGATAGAACAAGAAACACAAAGAAAGAATATTCAAGATTGAGAAAATAATAGAATTTTATTATTCTTTTGTGTTTTGGGAGAGAAAAATTGATCCATGTTACAATAATAATACATACATTTAGGGGAGATACCTTCGATTTACAAGAAAACTGATTTAGGTATGTAAGATATATCCAAATCTTTTTACACCATAAATAAGTTGTTTCCTAGTCAAATCTAGAGTAGATATGGTTGAATCCTGCCCAAGAAGGAAACAAGATTTGTCATAGTTATTCTACCTCTAACTGGTTTTCACGTGCTTCGAGCTCATGTTCATTAAAGTGGTTCAATTGCTTTGGCTAAAGAGCGACTCAATCAAATGCCTGAGTGAGTCGATCGCATGTCCGGGTCAATAGTGATCAGACCGTTGGACTTGGGTCTGCTTGTTAGGCCACATTTATTTGTAAATGCCCCAAAATAAGTGAGATCATTTTGGGGCTTAACAATAGCCCCGCAGCTTTATTGAAATCATATTTGTTTCGATGAATTTGAGTGTTGTGTCGGTTGTTGTGAGGGATTTTGCATTTTCCTACAATCAAACCGCTACATAAGTTTGAGGAGGCGATAGAGGGAATTCGTTCCACTCCTCCGTCGTATCACCCCCAAGAGCCAGTGATAAGTGCGCTATTTCGTTCACTTATCAATGGATTTTTAGGTTGTTTTGATGATTTTATAGTACGTTTACTTTAAATTCTGAGTATCGCATTAGATTTATATCTAAGTTGTTTGTTACGCTGAAAAATGAAGGTTTTTGGAGTAAAAATCGACTGAGTATGAAAATGGAGGTTTCTGTCGTGTGCTCTATTTCGATCGACAAGATTTCTGTCAATCGAAACAAAGGGACAAGTTTGTTGCGGCCTTGGTGTTGAAGTTTGAAGCAATCGACAGAAGGAGACAATCCTGTCGATTGACAGCAGCCCTGTCAATCGACAGGGATGCCGAACTTGGGCAATCGACAATTAAAGATGTATGTCGATTGACAGGAATTGCGTCGATCGACATACGGGTTATTTGGGCGGATTTTAATGCTTTTAAGTTATTTCCATGTTGGGACAATTATACCTAGTATATATTGTTTTGTTTAGGCGAGATAGAAGACTTATGCCACTTTTGAGACCTAAACCTAGAGTTTTTTTTGTTCTTGAATTGCCTTTGATCTGTGGTGAGGATTGAGATCGAACCTTTTGAAGATTGGATGCAATATCAAGACTTGTTTTCTCTATGAAGTTTTGTTACAGGTTTTATCTTTCCATATTTTTGTTTAACATGAATATGTGTATGTAATCCTTTGTTCAGATTCTAGGGTTTATGTGATTGTCTTGGATGCATGTTTAGGTAATTAAATCGATCAATATATATAAATTGGTTTATCAATTCTTGTGCCTTTTCTTAATCTGATTAAATTGGTCGTTTGATTAGGTTTTCATAATTAATTAATTTGAGACTGAAAAGTGAAAATTGATTAATGGAATTAAGAATTGATAATATGGATTTTTAATTGTGTCTGAAAAGAATAATTTAATCCATAGGAATAAATCTGATGTTTTTCGGGAGTTGTTAATTTTTCTAGAGACCGAAAGGATATAGGAAATTGGCAATCTACTTTACGAATTGCCAAACCCTGGAATTTGTAATATTGTTCTGATGTTCCACATAATCAATAGTTAAATTGATCGATTGATTTTCCTTGCATGCTATCCTTGACATGAACTTGCCCTGGAATCTGATCTTTTCTCTAGTGTCTTAAAACCCAGTTTTAAATACCTGTTTAATTTAATTTTCTTGCAAAATTAGTTTTAAATTTCAAAACCCATCCAAATTTCTATTTACTTAGACAACAAACTGAAAACAAATGTTTCAGTACGTGAGATGTTCGATTTTATAATTTCCGTGGGATCGATAATTTAAACTTGTCACTACTCTATAAGTATCATTAAAAAAATAGTGATCAAATTTTGGCGCCGTTGCCGAGGATTGTTTAGAATTCTCTTGTTATTGAATCTGTTTAGGGTTGTTGATTTAAGTTGTAATTTTAATTTTAATTTCCCTTTCAGTTTTACAGGATTTTCTTATATTTTTCATTTAAAATTTTTGCCAGTTTTCCTTTAAAATTGTACCCTCTATCTCGACCGACAGAGTGCATACCGATCGACAGAGCCGCTGCGGCCGTGTCGATCGACACAAAGCCTGTCAATTGACAGAGAAACCGTTCTTCAATAATTTTTGTATTATCATTTATTTCGTGTGTTAGTTAATTTCTTTTAGTTTGTTTGTTGTTCTGTTTTTACTCACTCTTCCCTTGACTTATTTTCAGGTAGTTAATGCACACAAGGAGGAGTGGTAAGGCACTGATTCCAATCGACCCTGAAATTGAGGCTACGTGCAGAAGAAACAACAGCATGAGACACCGAGAGGAAGCCGGTTCCAGCAGTGAAACTGTCAAAATGGCTTAAGAAAATCAAGAGAATATCCCCAACCTTACTCCCGAGCAGACATCATAACTTTTGAGAGAGATGCAAGCCATGCGGGAACGCATGATTATGTTGGAGCAGGAAAGAGCCAACAACAGAAATCCTCGGGAAAACAATCTACCCGCAGAATCTTCAGATGATGAAGATGAGGATGACAGTTTAGGGTTTGATGCTGACGAGGATGAAGATGCTATCCAGAAGAGATACAGACCTAAGTTCCAGGAGACTGATTTCAGCATTGGCATCAATGCCAATAACTTTGAGCTGAAGACAGGTTTGGTGCAGATGGTGCAACAGAGTCAATATGGGGGCCGAGCTACTGAGGCCCCCTATGCTCATCTTGACAAATTTATCATGCTCTGCAACACTGTGAAGATCAATGGAGTCAGCAAAAGTGCCATGCGGATGAGGTTCTTTGCCTTTTCTCTGCGAGATAAGGCCCAATCATGGTTTTCTGCTCAGGATAAAACCAATATCAGCACTTGGAAGGAATTGAGGAACGCATTCTTGATGAATTTCTTTCCCCCAAGTGTCATCAGGCAAAGGAAGAAGGATATCAACAGGAATTCTCAGAGACATGATGAGAACTTTTATGAGGCTTGGGAGAGATACAAAGAGTTGCTGAGAGTATGTCCTGGCCACGGGCTATCTTTGGCAGATCAAGCTGAGACTTTCTACGAAGGATTGAATGAAAGGATTGTCGAACTGGTGGATTCCACATTGGGGGACTCTGTGATGACAAAGGGTCCCAAAAGAGCCATGGCCTTCTTTCAGAAGATGGCAACTAACAGTCAAAGATGGTCTAGCATTCGCAAGGAACCAGTTAAAGCTGTGGAGAAGGTAGCAAAACCTGAGGTGGATTTGTTGGGAGAGATCAAGAAGCTGAGAGAGGACTTTGCCAAGATGGACTCTGGACGAACCGTTGCTGCTGTCGATCCAGTTCCGTCCTCTTCTTGTGAGACTGATGCCGCTGATGTCAAATTTGTCCAAAGAGGTGGTTATCAGAATAACAACCGAGGAGGATATTCACAAAATCAGGGCTACATTCAAGGGTACAATCAGAACTACAACCAAGGCTACAATTCCAACAAGGCAAGGAATCACCCAGGTTTCTCATATTCAAATCCTGATGCTACCGAGCAACCTCCCGCTAGATTCAATGTCGAGAATGGAGAAATTGTGGAACCAAAGAAGAAGCTGAACCTTGAGGAAATCCTAGCCAAGTTCATGCAAGGGTCCGATAAGAGAGTTGTGCAGTTGGAGAAATAAGTGGAAGGAATCAACTACAAAGTGGATAGAGTGGAGAAACATGCTCAGATTATCGAGACACAGGTCAGCCAAATTGCCGCATCCCTTGGCTCACAACATAAACAAGGGAAACTACCGAGCAACACTCAGGCAAACCCAAAGAATCAGAGAAATTAGGTCAATGCCATCACTTTGAGGGGAGGCAAGTCTTACAAGGGACCCGAACAGAAAGGGGCCGAATCTGAGGCCGAAGAAGGGAGTGAAAAGGAGAAGGAGCCCGCGGGAGATGCCTCTGTCTTGATCGACAGAGCCTCTGTCGATCGACACAGAGGGCCAGACTCAGCAGACAATGCAGATGCTGGCGTGTCGATCGACACACCTTCCCGTCGATCGACACAGCTGCCAGGCCCCGGTGAGAAGCTGCTCCCGATGCCATTTCCGCAGCAGTTTTCCAAGAAGAAGATAAATGAGAGGTATGCACGGTTTTTAGAGAACATGAAGAAGGTGCACATCAATATCCCTCTCGTGGAAGCTCTGCAGGAAATGTCGGGGTATATCAAATTCCTGAAGGATATGGCCTCTCAGAAGAGACCTATGCTGCAGCACGAGACGGTGAACCTATTTGAGGAATGTAGTGCTATTATTCAGAAGAAGCTGCCTCTGAGAAGAGAGGATCCAGGTTCATTCACTATTTCTTGTGTCATAGGTGGAGAGATATTTGGCAAGGTGCTTTGCGATTCTGGAGCAAGCATCAATCTGATGTCGTTGTCGATTTTCAAGAGACTGGAGATTGGAAATATCAAGCATACTACCATCACTCTTTAGATGGCTGATAGATCGATTTCTTATCCTAGGGGAATTGTGGAGGATGTCTTAGTGAAAGTTAAAGATTTCATACTCCCAGCTGACTTCATGATTTTGGACATGGAGGAGGATCAAATTATCCCGCTGATTCTGGGGAGACCATTTCTGAGGACCGGAGGAGCCCTGATTGATATTCGAGATGGGAAGCTGATATTCCGAGTCGACAATGAGTCTGTGACCTTTGAGATTTACAAATCTATGCAGAAACACGATGATGGGAGTTACCAAGAGGAATGCCATGTGATAGACAGCTATGATCCGGTGATTTCTTCTCCTTCACTTTCTGTTAATTCTGAAACTGATTATCTGGAACAATGTCTTCACCACTCTTTATTTTCCTTTTCAGAGCTAGATGAAGCCTGTGACGAGATTCTAGGCTTTATTGTAGAGCTAGATGTGAAGGAGGAGTTGCCCAGGGCAAAGGAGAACAAAAGGGAGCCCCTACCAATCCAGTTTGTGAAAGAAGGAGAAAAAATTTGAGCAAGTACCTCTGTTTCGCTCGACGCTGGTACCATGTCGACTGCAGCAAATTTAACTCCCTGTCGATCGACAGGGGAGCCAAAAATCACCCAGTCGACAGGCAGTCCAAGAGGATGAAGAAGAAGCAAGTAGCCTCTGTCTCGGTCAACAGAGAGGCTGTGTCGGTCGACACAACCGCACCCGGGGCGGAAAAATGTCCCGAACCACCTATTTTGGAGCTGAAACCTCTTCCGTCTCATTTACAATATGCTTTCTTGGGTTCTGATGATACATATCCTGTAATTGTGTCTTCTTTTCTTACTTCTACAGAGTTGGAGAAGCTGCTAAAGTTTTGAGGGACCACAAGTCAGCTATTGGATGGACATTAACAGATATCAAAGGAATCAGTCCAACCATATGCCAGCACAGGATCAATTTGGAAGAAGAAGCTAAGCCGAAGAGACAAGCTCAAAGAAGACTCAACCCTACAATGCAAGAGGTCGTGAAGAAGGAAGTACTGAAGCTTCTAGACAATGGGATGATCTATCCCATTTCCGACAGTTAATGGGTGAGTCAGACACAAGTTGTGGCCAAGAAAGGGGGAATGCAGATTGTGAAGAATGAGGATGGCGAAGAGGTGGCGACGAGACCAGTCACAGGATGGCAGTTTTGCATCGATTACCGAGCTCTAAATGCCACCACATGCAAGGATCACTTCCCTCTACCCTTCATCGATCAGATGCTTGACTGACTGTCAGGTTATTCCTACTACTGTTTTCTTGATGGATATTCTGGTTATAACCAAATTGCAGTGGCCCCAAAAGAACAGCATAAGACGGCTTTCACTTGCCCATATGGCGTCTTTGCCTACCGGAGGATGCCCTTTGGGTTGTGCAATGCACCTGCTACTTTTTTGAGGTGTATGATGTCTATTTTTCATGATCTTATTGAGCACATTATGGAGGTTTTCATGGATGACTTTTCTGTCTTTGGTAGCTCGTTTGATGTTTGTTTGTAGAATTTAGCTACAGTGATGGAGAGGTGTGCTGAGACAAACTTGTGCCT
This sequence comes from Plectranthus barbatus, assembly GCA_026898455.1. Lineage (NCBI taxonomy): Eukaryota > Viridiplantae > Streptophyta > Magnoliopsida > Lamiales > Lamiaceae > Plectranthus > Plectranthus barbatus. The sequence continues at coordinate 58,184 of JAPKLW010001061.1, read as the reverse complement.
GAATTGGGAGAAGTGCCACTTCATGGTGAAGGAAGGGATTGTACTAGGGCACCGGGTGTCCTTTGAAGGTTTGGAAGTGGACAAGGCCAAAATCACGGCAATTAAGAAGATGCCACCACCACTTAATGCGAAGGGAGTTCGGAGTTTCCTAGGCCATGCCGGGTTCTACCGTAGATTCATACAGGATTTTTCTAAAATCTCTAGACCCCTTTGTAATCTGCTTGAGAAAGATGTTTCTTTTTTTTTGAAGCAGAGTGCTTGATGGCCTTCGAGTAGTTGAAGAATGCATTGGTGACTGCTCCAGTCCTCACTTCTCCAGATTGGGATGAGCCCTTCGTGCTCATGTGTGATGCTAGCGACTTTGCAGTTGGAGCGGTTCTAGGGCAGCTGAAAGGGAAGCTCTTCCATGTCATACATTATGCCAGCAAGACCATGAACCCTGCCCAATGCAATTACACCACCACGGAGAAGGAGATGTTTGCTGTTGTTTATGCCTTTGATAAATTTCGGCCCTATCTGATAGGGTCGAAAAATGTTGTTTATATTGACCATGCTGCCATTAAATTCTTGTTTGCTAAGCAGGATGCCAAGCCTAGGTTGATCCGATGGATCCTGTTGCTTCAGGAGTTCGATGTGGAGATCAAGGACAGAAAGGGCTGTGAGAATGTGATTGCTGACCATCTCTCCAGGTTGGAGTACCCGGTTGAGGGGGATGACCAGAAGATGAGGATCCAAGAGACCTTCCCCGATGAACAGGTCTATGTATGCAGAGATAGGGACCTCAAGGAGTATTATTTCCACAAGACCCCTTGGTATACTGACTATGCCAACTATTTGGTGAGCGGAGTCCCCCTTCCGGAGTCTACCCCACAGGAAAGGAAGAGATTTATGAAGGAGGTCCGATTCTACTATTGGGAGGATCCGTACCTGTGGCGCCGATGTGCCGATACTATTATCCGCCGGTGTGTCCCTCAGCCTGAGTTCTTCAAATTCATCGAGGTTTGTCACTCCTCTCCTAGCGGTGGCCACTTTGCTGCCAACAGGGCCGCCTTCAAGGTCCTTTCTAGTGAGTTCTACTGGCCGACCATCCATGGCGATTGCAAGGCCTTTGTTTCTAACTGTGACAGGTGTCAGAGGATGGGCAACATTTCAAAGAAGGATGAGATGCCCCAGACCCCAGTGATTGAGGTCGAGATATTCGATGTGTGGGGGATAGACTTCATGGGACCCTTCCCACCTTAAGGAGGTTTTACTTACATTCTTTTGGCTATTGACTATGTTTCCAGGTGGGTGGAATTCATTCCTACTACCACCAATGATGCCAAGGTTGTGGTGAACTTCCTTCAGAAGTATGTGGTGACTCGCTATGGCACTCCGAGGGCTTTGGTAAGCGATGGTGGTTCCCATTTCTGTAATTGTACTATAACCGCTCTCCTTGCTCGATATGGTGTTAAACACAGGGTTACCACTCCATACCATCCTCAAGGGAATGGCCTCGCTGAGTTGTCCAATAGGGAGATCAAAGGGATCCTTAAGAAAACTATCAAGATGAAGAAGGATTGGGGATTCAAGCTCGATGATGCACTATGGGCTTACCGTACTGCTTTTAAGACGCCGATTGGCATGTCTCCATTCCAGTTGGTCTTTGGTAAGTCCTGTCATCTCCGGTGGAGCTTGAGCACAAGACATAGAGAACCATGAAGGAGCTGAATTTGAACTGGAAGGCTGCTGCTGAAAGTCGGGTTGCATATTTGAATGAGATGGACGAGTTCAGAAAAGAGGCATATGAAAACTCCATGATTTACAAGCTCCGGGCCAAGAGATTCCATGACCAAGGCCTGAAGAGGCGACAATTCTACAAAGGAGATCTGGTTCTAGCCTTTAACTCTCGCCTCCGCTTCATGCCAGGAAAGCTTCAGTCCAAATGGAATGGACCATATACTGTGGTCAACATTGCCAGCAATGGAGTGGTGGAGTTAGCTGGTCAAGATGGCACTATCTTCAGGGTTAATGGAAACCGAGTCAATCGCTACTACAGCCCGTTGCAGATTGGAGCTGTGGAAGTGCATTATCTGAACCGGCGGTGATCTGAGGTATCGTCGAGCTAACGATGTTAAATGAAGCACTTGTTGGGAGGTAACCCATCACTTTATTGCTTTATTTCAGTTTTCGAGTCAGTTTTTCGAGTCTTAGGTGTTTTAGGATTTGATCAATGCCTTAGAAAAATTTCCAGTTTTTAATTTCAATTTTCAAAAATTGGGCCTCTGTCTCGATCGACAGGATTCCTGTCGATCGACACGAGTGCCGCTTTCAATTTCTGTCGAGTTGTTCAACGTGTCGATCGACAGGCCGGTTTTAATTTAAATTTATCATTTATTCATTTAATTAAAGAAATAATAATAATAATAATAATAATAATTTCCCGTCGATTGACACATAGGTTGTTGATAGACATGTTTGTCGCATTTAAATTTTATCGAGTCGTCGGTTGTGTTGATAAATAAATGATACGTAACAGAGGGACAAGTTTGTTGCGGCCTTGGTGTTGAAGTTTGAAGCAATCGACAGAAGGAGACAATCCTGTCGATCGACAGTCGCCCTGTCGATTGATATGGATGCCGAACTTGGGCAATCGACAATTGAAGATGTATGTCGATCGACAGGAATTGCGTCGATCGACATACGGGTTATTTGGGCGAATTTTAATGCTTTTAAGTTATTTCCATGTTGGGACAATTATACCTAGTATATATTGTTTTGTTTAGGTGAGATTGAAGACTAATGCACTTTTGAGACCTAAACCTTGAGTTTTTCTTGTTCTTGAATTGCCTTTGATCTGTGGCGAGGATTGTGATCGAACCTTTTGAAGATTGGATGCAATATCAAAACTTGTTTTCTCTATGAAGTTTTGTTACAGGTTTTATCTTTCCATATTTTTGTTTAACATGAATATGTGTAGGTAATCCTTTGTTCAGATTCTAGGGTTTATGTGATTGTCTTGGATGCGTGTTTAGGTAATTAAATCGATCAATATTTATAAATTGGTTTATTAATTCTTGTGCCTTTTCTTAATCTGATTAAATTGACCGTTTGATTAGGTTTTCATAATTAATTAATTTGAGACTGAAAAGTGAAAATTGATTAATGGAATTAAGAATTGATAATATGGATTTTTAATTGTGTCTGAAAAGAATAATTTAATCCATAAAAATAAATCTGATGTTTTTGGGAGTTGTTAATTTTTCTAAAGACCGAAAGGATATAGGAAATTGACAATCTACTTTATGATTGCCAAACCCTGGAATTTGTAATATTGTTCTGATGTTCCACCATAATCAATAGTTAAATTTATCGATTGATTTTCCTTGCATGCTATCCTTGACATGAACTTGCCCTGGAATTTGATCTTTTCTCTAGTGTCTTAAATCCCAATTTTAAATACCTGTTGAATTTAATTTTCTTGCAAAATTAGTTTTAAATTTCAAAACCCATCCAAATTTCTATTTACTTAGACAACAAACCGAAAACAAATGTTTCAGTACATGAGATGTTCGCTTTTACAATCTCCGTGGGATCGATAATTTAAACTTGTCACTACTCTATAAGTATCATTAAAAAAATAGTGATCAGCCAGCGTGAAGGATTTCTTCACACCTCTTTAACTGGCTCCCCGACATGAAAGAGAGAGGTGTGACTGCCACCCTTTCTCGTATCAGTCAATGAGAATGCGTCGAAGTAGGGAATATACTTGACATGGTGGGGCTCCAAGTGATTTTTGTTGTAAGAATGATCTCGGAAAAGATTATAAGGCTGCGACGTTGAATCTATCAGCGTGGGAGCCGACTTCATACTGCACGTGGGCAAGTACAGCTGAATCAGATGGATCCGAGTTTTGTGGATCTGGTAGGGAGTGAATTTCACTGTTCCAAGATCAATTCGAGTGGTCGTGCGGTTTAAGGTTGGATCTTTTGAAAGCTGGCCCTCGCGACGTTGCCGATCGAGGCTAGGCACGTGCCACCAGGACTCGAGATCCCTGAGTGCCCTAGCGATACGAGATTTGCTTCACCCAGTGGTAGCGCCCCAGTGTGTGAAGGCTTAAATCGATATGCTTGAAGCACAAGAGCAGATCAATACACAAATGTATGCGCGCAAGTGAAGCCATTAGAGATGAATTGAATCGGTTGAAAGAAGTTTGTACCATTTTGGTTTTGGTGGGTGATCACTGTAAAAACTACAAATTAATTATAACAATAATGACAAAAAATTTTAAAAAATACCCTAAGGTAGTTTGACCCAGAGGAGTTGTATAACGAAATTACCTCATGTACTAATTATAATTATAGAATTTATTGTTTGAGTAAACAGAAAATTAGGTTTTTAGTTTTGAAAATAAAGATAACATAAATAGGAATAAAAGTGTTTAGGGAAATCAATTTAAAGAATCCATATTCCAGGAAAAATAATTAATCAGAACACATGTTGAATCAATCTACTCTACAATGGTGGGAAATCAGAATAAAATACTATAATTACTGAGTCAGATAATTATAGCCTAGGTTACTATTATGTGACTGTTTATGCTTGGTCAACCTCAAGAACACAATAATAATCAACTCTTAATAAAGACATCAGATTTATCCCTACAATTAATTATTCTTCCTGTTTAGACAGAAAATCAATTGTATTCAAATTTCTTTTCCTGTTATAAATCTTCTCCTCTCGATCTTTTGATTAACAACTATAAACCTAGAATCAACTTCTTCTCTCGATCCATCATCAATTCTAAATTATATTAATTCAATCAGGAATTGAAGCCATGCAAATTGAGTTGATTAATCTAACATGAAAACATAATGAATTATTCATAGCCATAGAACCCACTAGGGTTTCTAGGCACTCATCGCAGATAGAAATCCAGGAAATATATTATTGAAGTGCACAAAAATAACTTACAATAAAATAAAGGATTTTCTTGTTTTTCAATTCTCCCCAAGACTCTAAACTTGAATACTGAATGAATCCTCCTAAAAATAAAATATACATGGATATTTATAGAGGTGGATGTGTATATTTTGATATCTAGGGCTAAAAATAAGATATATCCTTGATTGCTTCGAATTTTCCTTTTTCCGATTTCCATGCCAGTTGACGCAGATTTGTAAAATCACACCATACCAAGTATATTACCTCATAACATCGATTCATGCTTAAAATATATGAATAAACTCAAAAAAATAAATAAAATACTAGAAATAATAGAGAAAGTGAGTCAATCAATAGGTACGAAAGAAATCAAAAGATCATGCAGTTAAAGTGCAATACCTCACAATATTCTTCACAGTCAATAATTGAATATCCACAACACAAACACTTTTGTTGGAAATATTGTACCCCTTTAGATCTTATAATTATTTGTATTGGTTTTGGTGCATCAAAGCTAGGTTATCTAGTCTCTAGCAACTTAGAAATGTGTGAAATTGTAAAATTCCTGTATAGGATGATTATGATCAAGTTGTAATAGAGTAAGAAAAGATCGCTGAAGTTTGCAAAAGGATTTAACAAAGTACAAGAAGATTGCTGGAAGACTTAAGCAAAGTGCGAGAAGATTGCTGAAGGATTCAGCAAATACTCAAAGGTTTCTAAGGTTTCTAGAAACAATGAAGTCTTGGAAGGCTAGCAAACATATGAAGATTACTGAAGGCACTCAACAAATAACGAAGTTGTTGAAGGAATGTAGCCGACAGAATGTTGAATCTCAACAAGGCTGCTGAGATCTCAACGGAGTGTTTCGATAGCATCTAGCAATATCTGAAGCCGCTAAACCAGACGATCTTCAATCTTAAGAGTTTAAGGAATCTCCTGAATCGAAAAGCTTATTTATCAAGAGACAAAAATGGGATTTACAGAATTAACTAAGAGATCCGTTCTGACAAGTTGGCTAAATAAGGTTAGAGCTAATCAAATGATGAAGAGAATTAAAACGTCTCCGTGCTTTTCAGAAAATGAAAGAAGGGTATTGAAGGTTCGACAATCATGCAAAAATATGCATATACTCTGCCGAATTCGAAACCAATCGAGGATTTGCTAAAGCTAACCGTGTTCATCACGAGACCCTAGAAGCTCACTTTTGAGGTTAACTTGGAGTTATTTCTATCTACGAAAGAACTTAACACTCATCTTGATCTTCAAGATTGACTAATACAGGAAACTACCACAGAGTGAAGAAGTTCAAGGAAGAACTATAAAAATCTTAATCCATCATTCAAAAAGGCTAGAAGGTGTGTCCTCACTCCAAGAAGTGTTGAGAAAATTGATATCAAGGGTGCTTGAAGGTGCGTTGTGACCAAACAGAGGAGCTGCTTGCAGTTAGAGATCAAGTCCTACCTGTTGTATACAATCTGTGTGAATTTCGGTCAGCAGACTGTAGAGTGGATGTAGAACATTTGTTCGAACCACTAGAACCTTTGTGTTATTTACTTTTTCATTGCTTTATTCACTTGTTAATTTAAAACCCAACATCTCAAGTGTTGGTGTATAATCTGAAACAAACCTAAAGTGATTAATGAGCTTAAACACATATTTTATAAGAAATTGTTGAGTCGAGACCTCAGCAAGATAAGTGCAACATCTTTAATATTCCGCTGCATTAACAATTACTCTGTTCGGGGACCAACAAGTGGTATAAGAGCGGTTGGTCTATACAGACTAGTTGCTTCTTAGTCGCTTAGGACTAGATCCATTTTCCTTGCATTTTCTTTGTCTTGTGTCTAGCTCAAGTTACAAAAATGGTACATAACGTGAAGTTGGCCAGATACTCTCCAGAAACCTACAACATTTCGAAGAAGAGGTCATTGATATCACTAAAGAATATTCATCCAGAATTGGCCTACGTGATCGAAGGACCTATCACAATCACGAAGGTGAATACTTGGCTTGGTGATAATGCGGAAGGACCAGAATTGGTAGATAAGCCATACGCTGAATGGACTAGCAAAAATCAAATATGCTCACAACTAGATTCCGTGGCTATGAAATTGATCCTGAATGCTCTACCAAATCCTCTAGCAGTCGAAGCTTTGGATTATAATAACGCCAAACAAGTTTGGGACTTTCTTGGCACCCTATGTCAAGAAACAGATCAACTGAAGTGAAATAAGCTTCAAGAGTGCATATACAAGTATGAATCGTTCCAAATGCTTCTTGGTGAAAGCATAAAGCAAATGGAAGGTATATTTAACTCCATCGTCTGTGAGTTAAAAATCTTGGGGAGAGAGTACATTCTTGAAGATATAAATGCACACGTACTCTCGAAGATGCCTAAAGATGATTGCTTTGTCAAGGTAACAAGCCTCAAAGAGAAGGATCTTTCGAAGATGACAACAAAAGAAGTATTTGCTCAGCTTCAGGCCCATGAATGGGACATCTTACTGACCAACAAAATTGAAGTTGTGAGGGCAGTGACATTTGCTGTGAACCATGCTGAGGACTCAGCATACTTCGTCAAAAGAGATGCTCAAAAGTGGAAAACAAAGAAGACACTTCACACAGATCGTCTAGCTCAATCAAGTCCAGCAAAGGAAACCATCTCAACAAGTGGATCTCAATCAAAGGAGACTGACTGTTCCATCAGCGAGACGGAGGAACAAATGAAGAAGTTGCAGAAGCTATTGTTAAAAGCCAAAAGCTATGAAAGAGGAGACTCAGTCACCTCAGCCAGCAGAGAACCGCACCATAAAAAGAACGCCAAGGTCGTGCTGGAGGAAAAATAAAGAAGTTTCAGAAGCTATTGTTGTAAGCCAAAGCTAAGGAAGAGGAGACTCAGTCAACTCAGCCAGCAGAGAACCTCATAACAAAAAGAACGCCAAGGTCGTGCTTTGAATGTAACTCCCCTGACCATCTTAAGTTTGATTGTCCTTGAGTAGACAAGCAAGAAAGGGAGAGATTAAAAATGATATTCGAAAGGCGTGCATCAAAAGGCAGTCTCAACGGCTCTGCTGACCAGAACCAAAATCCCTAACATTCCTAATTACGATGATGGTAGTTATTCCTCAGAGGAGGATGAGGACGATTGATAAGCTCATTATTTTACTCACTTATCTATATTATTTTCTACTATTTTATGTGTTTTTATTGAGTTTATACATATATATTTTATGCATGATTCTATATTAGGTGGCATTATGCGTGCTTTGGTGTGTTTCTACAGGTTTTTAGGCCAAATTCACTGGAAAACCGTTCCGAAAGCAGTGTGTGCAAGAGTGGCAGTGAAGAGTTCTTCCACACAAGGAATTCGGGCTATTGGCACATGGCAATGGATAGAGTTACGAGTTATCTTTCCAACGCAACTGGAATCAGGTCAATCGGAGTTCGGGAGAGGAAGTTATGGCCAAAACCGTAAGACCGCGCAGAAGGGGCGAGAAACGACCAAGTCTGGAAATTGAAGGACCATATCGATCGATGTGGAATCCACATCGATCGACGTGGACATTTCATATCGATTGATGTGGAAGCCACGTCGATCGATGCAAACCTGCTGGCATGAAAATTTGATTAAACTCGAATTATATCATATCTTCAGCCATAGATTTGATAGGATACACATCCACCTCTATAAATATCCTAGTAATTTTGACTTTTTGAGGAAACAATCATTATCTTAGCATCCAGTATTCAGTTTTCAGAGTTTTGAGAGTTGGGAAACACGAAACCCTTTTATTTCCTTGTAAGTTCTTTACTTTTATGCAATTTGATATGTTTTCTTTTGGATTTATATCTGCGATGAGTGGCTAAAAACCCTAGCGGGTTCTAGGGCAATGAATGATTGATCTTGAATGCATGTTTAATTAATTAACTCAAACTGCTTGGTTTTGAATTCCTGTTTGAATTGTTAGGATCTAGAATTAATCAGATCGAAAGATAGCATTAAGTCTAGGTTTACAGTTATTGATTGAATGACTGAAAAGTGGAAATTGATAACAGGAAAAGTAATTTGAATACAACTAAAATATCTGTCCTAAGGGAAGATTATATTTGTATGGATTAATCTGTGGAATTATAAAAGGTTGATTATTACTGTGTTATGGAGGCCTCACATTCACATAATAGTAACCTAGGCTATAATTGTCGACCAAGAAATTATAGTATTTTTATGATTTCCCACGAATGCGAGTTAATTAATTTGCATGTATTCTGATTAATTGTTCGCCCTAGAATCTGTGTTCTTTTAAATTTGATTTCAAAACCTCTTTAAATTTCAGTTCTGTTTTCTTTATTTTCATAAAAACCAAAACCCTGATTTTCTGTTTACTCAAACAATGAATCTTAGGATCATAATTAGTACATAGGATAATTTACCCACACAATTCCCTTGGATTCGACTTGAGTTATAAATTTTATTTGCCACTGTTGCTATAATTAATCTGTAGATTTTACAGTGATCAACGATGAGGAAGATGTCCTGATGGTATATATGGCCAAAATAAAAATGATGATGATGATGATGCTGAAGAAGAACAAGAGGCAGAATCAGCCCTAGCAGTCACAAATGATAAGGTAGCAAACTCTACGATATCTTCTATGTCTAGTTCAGCAAACATGCATGACACTGCTGAGTCATATTGCTCTGACTCAGGAGATGTAACCATGGATCATCTTTTAAAAGTGTTTTCTAAATTACACTTCTCTTGTTTTCTCTGTTAATGAAATTTCGCGAACCTCTTAATCTTTTATAGATGACACCTATATATTGGTGAAGATTCAAACGGCTGTTTAAATCTTTTCCGTTAGACTCAGAAGGTTTGCTCGCCAATCTCTATTCTTCTTTTTCTGCAAGGCACAATGACTTTTCAAGTCTCCTTCGTCTCTGATTGATGTAGCTCTTATTTGTAGTCGTCTTTGTCAGAACGGATCTTTTAGTTTGAATCTGGAAACCTTCGTTATGTCTGTTGATAGTTCTTCTTTCTGATTCTTCGAGTTTCCTTGTGATCTGGATCCTTCTGTTTTACGACTTTGTATTGTCTTGATTGCTTTTAAGTGTTTGCTAACAGTTGATATTCTGCTGACATCTCAGCAGCCTTGCTGAGATTTCGCAACATGCTTGCATTATTCTTCCAGCATTCTTTTAAGCGTGTCATGCATTCCTTAGCATTTGCTAGCCTTTACTAGCATCTCCAGCAATCTTCAGGTCTGCTGATTCTTTCAGCATTCTTCGATTATTCTTCTCTAGTTCTATTACAACTCGAGTATATGTATCCTATACAGGACTTTTACAATTTTGACTCGATTCTAAATTGCTAGAAACTAGATTGACTAAGCTTTGATGCACCAAAACTAAACTACATACATTCGAGATCGAGGGATTATAATATTTCTAACATAGATCCTAACAGTATCCACGTGTTGAATCAATCAGGTGCAGAATCCAATTCACGGTTTATATTCAAACCAGGAATGCTAGAAATTCTCAGAGAGAATTATAGAGGCGTAGAACTCAAAATCCTAAGTTTTGTGTATTTGATTTGAACTGCGTAGGAAACAAATTAATTCTCTATTTAATGTGTCTCTTATTAATAAATAAAAAGAAAATCTCAAATCTTATCTAATAAGATTTGACCCATAATTGTTTCCATATCAGTTCCATTGATTAATAATCTAATTATTAACATATTACCAAATTGATATTAATCCAATTAATATATTATAGGCTTATCTTATTAGTATATCAATCTACAAGATATATTAATCTAATTAATATATCTGGTACTAATCTAATTAGTACAAAATATTAGTCTATATCTTTCAGTGATTGCCCAAGTTCGGGCAGGGCTTGGGGACTGTAGTTGTGGTGGGGTCTGGAGTATATGCGGAGACCTTCAATCGGATTTAGTAGATATTGATGAAATTGGATCGCTTGACGATGGTCACGGTTATGTGATCCTTGAGTTTGCGAAGAAGTTTCTTTGATGGTTTTGACCAAACCCAAGTCCCACATATCAGGAGAGAGAATAAGTATTTTCTTGATTATAAAGGTTCGTATATTTCTATTAGTAAAATGTTTTTTCGGAAGATGTCCAAAAACAAAATTTTGAGTGTTCAACATAAAGTGGACGATATCATACTAATTAATGAAGCAACGTTGGTATGTTTGACCAAAAATAAATAATATTATACTAATTAAGGGGTGTATCCGTATTAATACGTTGTCTCTTGCTGCAGTATCTAACTACATGCAGCCAGTATGCTGCTGAAGATTGATATTTAATCATCTGCATTTCCTTTTTCTCTCATCTCCAGCAAACATAAATCTTTATGCCTTTTTAATTCGGAGGCGAATGATTTTTTGATAATTAACAAATTGGTTTGTTAAACGCGCTAACTCTTCCTTGTGATTCTCAATTCTTTGGATTGGATAGGAATCATATTTTTAATAGCTTTGTTATTATAATTGAGGATTAGAGCAATAATGAGAGATCGATTACTAAATATTGGCGGCGCAATGCATATGATAAACACCACTCCCACCATTTTTAGCTCTTGTCTACAAAAATTAAATTTAGGAGGTTGAGTATCATCAATAATTTCATACACTAGGCACTACTAGTCCGAGAAATTTCGACATTATTCTCCTCGTTTCATACTTTTTTTTTATAAAAAAAGGAGTATTATCTTAGGCTGTGGAGCTAGAACTTGATTGCATTGTATCAATGAGGATTTGCTAATCACATGATATTCTTCCAATTCCTCCCTCTCTTTCTCTCAGATAACCACAAACACTGAAACATGACTATTGGTTGACGTACATTAATGCAATAATCAACAGCCTTGTGACTTGTCCATGCAATCCCAATAATTAAGTAGTCCTTCATTTCCAAATTCAATATTTTAGACTAATTCATTCTTAACTTCCTATATTATTGATTCTTAAGAGCCAAATTAACTTCTCCCTAAACATATTCTCGGATATCTCCAAAATATCTTGACCTCTTAATCACAAACAAATCGCGTGCAGCGTTATACTTGAACCAGTATTCTTTCTATATATCCCTATATTCATTTTATCAATCACTATAAACATACAGTTCTAATGATTTCTTCCTTTCAAACCAAATGCACATCATAAAAAACAATATATACCCCGTTTATATTCATAAATTAATGTAATTAATCAATCAAAATCATATATATATGTACACTTCCAACTATGAAATTATTATGACCATCATCGATCTGGTCTTTGCAGCTACACCTACTCCTGGAACCAATCATGATTGAGAGCAGATTCAGCAGTGATTCTCTTTGCTGGATCATAACTCAAGAGCTTGCTCACGAGATCAACCCCAGCTTCCGATAGCGGCGGAGCTGCACCACCAGAAGATAGTCTGTCCCGGAGCAGATTAACCTCTGCAGGCTTTTCCGGCGTCCCAACTATCTTATGTATAGCATGAAGCTGGCCGCTCCTGGTGGGCCGCCCAAGAAACAACACTTTTCTCATCAACACCTCCGCCATGGTGCACCCCACGCCCCAAATATCCACCGCCCATGTATACGCCGTCTCTCCCTCCAGCAGCTCCGGTGCTTTGTACGGTAGAGTCCCAACATGAGGCGAGTACGAACCCCCCTCCGCCTTGAACCGCCGTGACATTCCGAAATCGCATATCTTCAACAGTCCCTCCTTGTTCACCAGAATGTTGGCTGGTTTGATGTCCCTGTGCATCACCATGTTTTGGCGGAGAAAACAGACGCCCTCCAACAATTGCTTCATCAGCATCTTGATCTCAGGGAGGCTGAAGTCGCCGGCCTTGACTTTGATGTAGCGTCTGAGGTCGTAATCCATGTAGTCCATCACGAGGAAGAGGCCGTCGACGTCGTCCACCACCACCTCCTTCAAGTGGACGATGCGGGGGTGGCGGGGTAGGGACGTGAGAATGTGTATCTCCCTCAGTGAGGATGCGGACAGCCCCTCATCCTCCTGTTTCACCGCCACAATCTCTCCGCTCCGCTTGTGCAGAGCTCTGTAGACGACGCCGAAGGAGCCGCGGTTGATTTGGTGGAGGGTCTCGTACTCATCCAAACTGCCGCACCCAGGGATTAAATCCTTGCAGCTCTGGTATTTCAGCGAAAGGGTTTCTTCAATCTTCCTCGTCTTCTCCGAATAATCAGCCGTTCCATCACATTGGCTTTCAATCTTGATGAGCAATCTTGAATTCAACTGATATGAGAAATCGGAATTGTTCACATCAGACTCAGTTAAACCCTTGTCTTCGCCATCGCCGTCACCCTTGTGCTTTTTCTTGAGAGTAATTCCGAGAAGAGGCTTAGTTTTGCGGGCGCGCTTCCTCCGGCGATAGAGATCGGCGAGACGGAAATCGTCGTTTCTGTAAAAACCCATCGTAATAGAAATCAAAATCAATACTTTCTTTTCTTTTCCGATCTTTTTTTGTCAAGTACAAAATATATTAGGCTAATTAATATTTAGCCGACTTATCGTTGCGTTGAACAAGATATATGACAAATAATCGAATAATATATTTGTCAACTCTTAACTCTATTTTGATAACAATATTTTGTGAAGTAAGATCTTACATAATCTTATTTTTGTAAGATAAAGATTATGTTGGTCCAGAAATCAGATTACGTAATTTACGACAAAAGTAATTATGAGTTGCACCTGTTCTCCTAAACTGACTGGAACACAGTTTAGGGTATTTAAAAAGGTTAAGCTTAGATACAATAGTTCTTTAAGTAAGTTTCACATAATATATACTTCAATACTTGGACAAATATTAAAGGTTTGAAAGTTAGTTTTGCGAAACTTAAAAAAAACAGAAACTTAAATGAAAGCAGTAAAGAACACAGAATATTTTATAGTGGTTCAGATCTAAATATCCTACGTCCACCCCTCAGACACTTGGTCTGTAAAATCACTAAGTATAATACAAGCCTTCTTACGATCTATGCACAGCCCGTTGGCGCTCCGTCCTTCAGTCTGTTGTGGTCACTCGCCTAAGAACTCCTTGTAGGCTTAGTCTTTAGGTTGAAGTGAGGATGGCACCCCGCAGCCTTCTTCCCGGTGGTTGGATGTTTGTTGCTCTTCCCATAACTCAGGTGGTTGGCAAAAGCCCGTGTGAATCAAAATCACGAAGTAGGAGACTGACTGCTGTGAATATACCTTATTAAGATATATTCTCCAAAGGGTAGCTTAAGCTATGAAGCTTCAGTCTCGTGCTAAGAGAGAGTAGCACAGAGAGACAACTTGAGTCAGGAACTCAAGTCTCGTGTATGAAAACACGGAAACTCAGAGAGCTTGAGTAGTGATTTGAGCAAAGTGTCAACTTAGATATATGCTCTTTGTTGTGTGTAATTTGTAACCTTTTAAGGTAGAAGTGCAGACCTATTTATAGAGAAATCATTGAGCATTTTTAATTTTTGCCCATTAGACACATTAATCTAGTCATTAGATACATGGAGAATGTCGCCCAATCATAACTCATACTATAGGTCTGGTCTGCTCTGCCCTGCTCTGTTTTGCTGTGTCAGTGTACTTTTCACTAACTTTATGTCAGACTAAGTTTCAGTCCGAGGAATCCAAGTTTTGATATCCTCGTACTGACTTTTACTTAAGCAAGGATATGCCGAAGTCTGACTGAGCTTGGTTGTCTTCGTGTATCTCGTGCTTACAAGGTAGAGGCTTTCATACTGACTTCCCATAGTCAGTATAGGCAGCCCTCATACTGACTTCTCATAGTCAGTATGGCGAACCCTCATACTCACTTCTCATAAGTCAGTATGGTAAACGCTACACTGAGTACCAAAACTCAGTATAGGTCTTGGCCATACTTGATGATACTAATTTTTACACACGTATACTTTTTCAATTCTCGAGCATTTTCTATGCTCGATCTTCAGCCACTAAGTTCTATTATAACCCGTTTGATCCTATACAAGGATTACAGTTTACAACTCTATAGACTAAAAAACAGACTGTGATGGTTTTTACAACCTTTGACCCACCAAAACATAAAGTAAGAGGAAGGATTTTTTTAACAGAAATCCTAACAATTTCCCTCTTTTCGGTTTGGTCAAAGCCATCTCTATCCTAAGCTGATGAGGAGTGAAGGACTTTTAGAGTTTTTACAAGTTTGACGATCAGTCTTATAAACTCAGAAAAGTTCCCCCTCAAATTCAGCTTTCTACTTAAGATCTTCTCCTTATCATTTTGGAGAGATATTGCTCGATTGATTTTTAAGTCAGTTTATAGCAATTTAAACTTAAGTACGAGAGAGTCAGAAGCCAGCTGATTACACTGGCGTGTGTAAGTTCAGCATGTGAAGAGCAAAGACCTTTGTTGTACAAAAAGAGATTGTCGTCAACAAGTCAGTTTATCCTTTAATATTTTTCATTACAAGTATAGGGATAAACTAACTAAAAGAAACCTACACAGAACTATTACAAGTATATACTATGCTACTTCTGGTCTTCATGTTCTTCAAACTAGCTGCTGCTAGATTTTATCTGAACTCCTCATCCAAGGAAGGCAGCTAGATAAGCTGACTAGCTTTCCACCGCCCTTGGACTTTTATCTTCCAGGAGTTCTCAGACTAAGAAGCCGTTGAGATGTGCTCCTTGTGGAAAGAAAAACTTGCTTTCGGCTTTCATCTCAACATCGCCTGAGGGAAGCTGGTTTGATATTCTGACCAGCTTTCCACTTCCCTCATGCCGGCTTTCAGCAGTTTTGTCTCGGAGGTGACTCTCTCATTTTTCACCTTCGGGCTTCATCTTCTTCACCTGCCCTGGTTTTTGTCAGCACTTGTAGACTATCTACAGGGAAAGAATCGAAAGAATCTCTAAGTGACAGTGCCCAGCCCCCTGCTGATGGCACGTCACTTTGAGCAGTGAGCAGTGTACCTGAGAAAGAACTTAGATCTTCTGATTTCTACTGCTCCTTCTTGGTATGAAGACTATTATGCTCGAGTTTTCTAATGTTCTCTGCACCTTCCATACTTCTTTTCCCCCTCTTTGACCGCACCCAAAAGGGTAGTGAGGATTTATCTGGTGGCTAGGGCTCCTTCGTCATTTCACCAGATCGAAGGCTGATGTTAAACGATATTTGAAGTATAAACTTGGAAGGAAGGGTTCGACAATGAAGGAAAATGTGTTCGCAAGGAGACGAGGATAACCCTATTTATAGCAGGAAATGGTCATTAAGATGAATAAATGTACCGTGAAAACCTAGCAGTTTCTTGAGATTCGGCGATGGTTAGGATGCATTGCCTTACGATGTGCATCGTGGGATTTGACTTGAGCGACGGGGGAAAGTGACATAGTCCATGTGGTAGTCACTGATTCATCGCTGCTCGATATGCATTTAGAGCATCATAACCGATAAGATTGGCTTTGGAATTCGATATCCCGTCTTTAAAACTTCCATGTTGACTAAGAGTCAGTTTCTAAACTGAGAGTTGGAACTCAGTTTAATTTTGCATCCGTCCTTCAAAATCTTCTAAGTGTTGAAACCAAAACTTGGTTTCCTTGGCAAGTCAGTATGGTCCACCGAAGTAAGTTTCTCCTTCGTTTGTGGACACCACTTAGAATGATCTTCCTAAAATTGGCTGAGTAGAGAACTTCATACAGAGTTGTGTAGACACCACATATGAGGATTTCTTCAAAAATTGGTTAAGCATGAAGCCTCCATACTGGAACAAAAATGCAAAGATTGAAAATTGAGAGTGTGAACTCAGTTTTAATCCGCGACGGTCGTCTTCAAGCAAAGTCTTCTTTAATCTTTCCGTCTTTTGGATTGTGTTGGTGACACCACAAAAAAATAGTAACGAATGGAAGAATTTTGGTGACACCACTTGTGAGTAAATGAAGGACTTAAGGAAAAACGAGCAAAATTGTGAGTTGGGACTCAGTTTTAGTCAGCTTTGCCTTCACCATACTTAGTATGAGAGAGAAGACTAAGAGCTTGGACTTAGTTTTATTCCGCATCTACCCCTCTTCAATCGTGATCTCGTCAAATTCCAATAAACCAAGTTTGATACACAGCTCCTTGAATGTGGTTTCAGGGAGTGGTTTGTTAAGATGTTTGCAAGTTGATCTTCAGTATGGATGTATTCTACGGACACGTCCTTCTTCTCGACATGGTCTCGTATGAAATGATGCCTTATGTCGATGTTGCTTGGTTCTGGAATGGTGAACTGGGTTCTTCGTAATGCACATTGCACTGCTGTTATCGCAGTAGATCGGTACACACCCAGTTTTGACGTCATTATCAAGCAATTGTTGCTTGATCCATAGCACTTGAGAACAGTAGCTTGCACCAGCAACATACTCAACTTCCGTCGTTGACCAACTTACAAGTTTGTGTCCTAGGAACTGACATGTTCCACTTGTGCCCTTTCAGTCGATTATGCATCCTCCAAAATCTGAGTCTGAGTAAGCATTCAGAGTAAGCTTGTCAGTTTTGGAATACAAAATACCTAAGGATTCTGTCCCTTTGAGATATTTCACAATTCTTTTGGCAACCTCCATGTGCGACTTCTTTGGATTGGCTTGAAACCTCGCACATACTCCAAATGAGTAGGAAATAGCTGGCCTACTTGCAGTTAAGTACAACAGTGATCCAATAATGCCTCTGTACGTGGTTAGGTTGACTGCTTCACCTTCTTCATCGAGGTTGATTTGAGCACTCGGGCTCATAGAAATCCTCAAGGGCTTGCTCTTCTCTGGACAGAACTTGTTGATTAAGTCCTTGGTATACTTCTTCTGATTGATGAAGATTCCTCCTTCGAACTAAATTACTTGAAGACCCAGAAAGTAAGTTAGCTTTCCCATCATGCTCATCTGGAAGTTGCTTTGCATAATTTGGGCAAACTTCTCACACAGCTTCAAGTTTCTGCATCCGAAGATAATGTCATCGACATAGATCTGTACAAGAAGGATGTCTGCTCCATCTTTCATCCTGAACAGTGTAGTGTCGATCTTGCCTTTTTAGAAATCGTTATTGAGGAGAGACTGAGACAGTGTCTCATACCAAGCTCGGAGTGCTTTCTTTAACCCATAGATAGTGTTCCAATTTATAAACTTGGTTTCCTTCTTCAAAGCCTGGGGGATGTTCGACATATACTTCTTCTTTGAGCTCCCCATTCAGAAAGACACTCTTCACATCCATCTGAAAAACTGTGAAGTTGCTATGCGCGACATAAGCAAGGAAAAGTTTGATAGCTTCAAGTCTGGCTACTGGAGCAAAAATCTCATCGAAGTCGATCCTTGCACATTGAGCAAATACCTTTGCTACTAGCCTTGTTTTATTCCTTATTATGTTTCCGGTCTCATCTCTTTTGTTCTTGAAGACCCATTGGTGTCAATGACTGTCTGATGGTTTGGCCAATCCACCAAGTACCATACTTCATTTCTCTTGAACTCAACAAGCTCCTCTTGCATGGCGTTGATCCAGACAGTTAACTTCAGGGCATCTCCAATCTTCGTGGGCTCTGGATTTTGAGAGATAAAACAAGTAAGCAATGCGCTTCCTTATCTCGTGCGTACTGCGTTTGCAACATTGTCTAGCACGGCCTCCTCAGGATGGTGTCTTAACCATTTTAGCTTCTGGAGCTGAGTGACTTCTACAGGTGGAACAAATGCTCCAGGATACTCAATACCGTTTGTTCCCAATACTGGAACTTGAACTAGGGTTTATTCCACCGTGGCTAGATCTTCTGGAATAAGAACTTGATCTTCATCACCTGGACTTGGATTTTCTTCTCCAGTGGTGAATTCCACGATCTGCATTTCTTGGTCTTCTTGATTCTCTACAGGATGAACTTCTTCATTTTCAGGTAAGTCAGCTTGGGTATGATACGATCATTGCCGGAAGGTTTAGATCGCAACCTATGAACTCGAACGATTCGACTCAGACACGATGCGGAAGAAAACTGAACTTGATAATATGGGAAGATCCAACACCTTTGGATTCGAAAACCTTCAAGTTCTGTAGTCCAGATTAAAATCTCATACGACCTAAGAAGTGGATTGATCCAACAACGAAGGATATGAACGAAGACACCACCAACGGATTTGACTGTCCGATTGATTGGCAAAAGCCGGTCAGAATCAGAATCCCAGAGTAGGAGATTGATTGCTGTGAATATATCTTAGTAAGATATATTCACCAAATGGTAGCATAAGCTACGAAGCTTCAGCCTCGTGCTAAGAGAGAGTAGCACGGAGAGACAATTTGAGTTAGCAACTCAAGTCTCGTGTATGAAAACTCGGAAACTCAGAGAGCTTGAGTAGTGATTTAGCAGAGTGTCAGCTTAGATATATATGCTCTTTATTGTGCGTAATTCGTAACCTTTTAAGGTTGAAGTGCAGACTTATTTATAGAGAAATCCTTGAGCATTTTTTATTTTTGTCCGTCAGACACATTAATCCAATCGTTAGAGACATGGAGAATGTAGTCCAATCATAGCCCATACTATAGGTCTGTTCTGCCCTGCTTTGCTCTAGGTCAGTGTACTTTTCACTAACTTTATGTCAGCCTAAGTTTCAATCCAAGGAATCCAAGTTTTGATATCCTCATACTGACTTTTACTAAAGCAAGGATATGCTGAAGTCTGACTGAGCTTGGTTGTCTTCGTGTATCTCGTTCTTACAAGGTAGAGGCTTTCATACTGACTTCACATAGTCAATATAAGCAGCCCTCATAATGATTTCCCATAGTCAGTATGGCAAACCCTCATGCTCACTTCTCATAAGTCAGTATGGTAAACGCTATACTGAGTACCCAAACTTAGTATAGGCATTGGCCATACTTGGTGATACCAAGTTTTACGCACGTATACTTCTTCAATTCTCGAGCATTTCCTATGATCGGTCTTCAGTCACTAAGTTCTATTACAATTCGATTGATCCTATACAAGAATTACAGTTTAGAACTCTATAGACTGAAAAACTTACGAAGATGGCTTTTACAACATTTGACCCAACAAAACATAAAGTAGGAGGAAGGATTTTTCTACCACAAATCCTAACATGTTAATTAATTCTGAGATATATTATTTAACTAGATTAAATATATATTATATTTAAAATATAGCATTATTAATAGTAAAAATGTATCAAATACTTCATTTATAAAATTTGTTCCACAAATTAAGAACATTTGAGACGATTTTAAAAAAAAAAATTCGTTTATTTAGGTTTGTGCATAATGTTAATTTGGTTGATAATGGAACAAACCATTCAAACCATCAATTCAAAGTGTTTCGAAAATTCAACCCAAATCCACCCTCAAAAAATCATTACCAAACCAGCGACTTGATTTTGATTTTACCAGACTCTTATTATTATTAATATATATTAGACATTTTTTTTAATTAAAATAACAATTTTTATTTAAAAGATATTTAAATATAATCATACTTACAAACCTTAATTTTATAATTGTAATATTACATTTACTAATAAGAATTAGGAAAGAAAAAATAAAAATAATAATATAATTAAATTATGAAATATATATCGAGAGTTTTTTTTTTTATTTCAACTAAAGACAAAACCTAGTAAACCAAACCGATCAAAATCTCGTCTATTTCACGGTTTTCATTAGGGATGCTAATTTAGCCCGAAACTCACGGGTTGCCTGATTAACCCGAGCCAAAATGCGGGTTAGGGTTAAGATATTTTGGTCCGAAAAAAATTTAGCCCGATCAGCCTGGATCGAATAACCCGAGGCTCGATAGGGTTGAGCCCGAAACCCGACAGGCTAGCCCGATTAACCCGATTATTATTTTTATTTATATATTTTTCACAATTATAGTGCTAAAATCTACTTCTAATATTTAAGGTGATATTTATTAATTAATTTTTAAGTTATATAATTGTATTTAGTTCAATAAGTATTCAATACATAGCTAATTTTATTTATTTATGAAGTTAAAACATATTCAAATATTGCTAAAATAACAAATAATATATTTTTAATGGTTAAATTTATCATTATATAAATATTTGTGATGTGTTTTACATTTTTATAAAATATAAAAAATATTTTGTTATTTTTTCAACATTTAAAATATTAAAATAGTGAAAATATATTAAAATAAAAAATAATAAATAAATTCATTGGTCCGACGGGCTAGCCGGAAAACAAATGAGTTAGGGTTAGGGTCAATATATTTTAGCCCGAAAAAATTTCAACCCAGTTTGATCCGGACCAATTAGCCCACAACCCGATAGGATTGACCCAAAACCCAACGGATTGACCCGATTGACATCCCTAGTTTTCATATCAAAAGGAAACCACCACTTGTTTTGACTCGGTATAGGGCAACAAAAATAAATTTATGATTTAATTAATGAATAATGAATAAAGCAGAATGCATAAATTTTTAAATATATATGCAAAATGAATTATTTTAGTAAAGAAAAACTAATATATAAAACCCAATCTCATAAGAGGAAATAATTGAAAATATCAAAAAATTAAAATTATATAAAAACAATTCTTTTAAAAAAATACACAAAATAGCAAAAATTAACTAAAAAGTTTAATTTATACCATCCGAGTTCCGCGCCCGACCCCACTTCACTGTTCATTTGAAGTATTTCAACATGAATATTATAACATAAATTAAAATGTTTTGGAGGAGGGTGGGGCATATTTAAGAAGTTTATCTTAAATATTACTTTTTATAATATAGAAGAGAAAAAATTAAATACCTTTTCATTTATGAGCATATCTATTTTTGTAATATGCATCATTGCTAATAATCAATCTGAAACCTAATAATTAATGAGTGAACAACCAGTAAAATTTCATGTTATGCTATGTAAGAACAAAGAGAAAACAAAATTAATCTTGAACTAACGCGATCATGAATTGGGAATTGGATAAGTAAATGTTGATAACAGAGAATTGTAGATCTTTCAAGCTTAAAAACCTTTACAATTACAACAAACATCTAAACAAATGAGGCAAGAATAGCTAAACTATTATGGATTAGCATGCTCTTTTAATTTCTCTCCAACATCTCCAACATTGATGCACATGAAAAAGATATATAAAGTAGAGACACAAATCACAAGAATTAATCAATGATCTTTTCCAAAAAATACTTAATAAATAAAAAGTAATGTAAAGTAATAAATGAAAATTAATGTTTCTCTCACTAACCAACTTTCATCTTCTTCCTCTGTATAAAAGTTCCACCCTAAAAAATCTAAGGGAAAACCCTTTAATATATCCCAAAGTATGTTAAATTATGGAATTTTATCCCAATTTTTTTCCTTCCCTGAAATATTTCCCAATGTTTCATTTATTATGTTAAAATGTCCTCATCACTAACGGAGTTAATTTTACGCCATATCATACGTTAAATGTGTGTGTCGATGACGTGGATTTCTCTCCTTTTAAAAGTTATAATTTTTATAAAGTAATTAAATATTTTAAATAATAAATAAAATTAAATAATTTAAAAACATTCTTTCCTCCCCTCCCTCTATCTCCGAGGTCCCTTGTCCCTCCTGGCTCCCCCACCTCCTCTATGCTTCCCCCTCCTCTCTCTGTCTTCTGCCTCCTTGTATTTTTTTCTTTTTTATTTCCTTCCCTTGTATTTTTTCTTGATTAATGTGTTTTTTATTTTTATTTTTTGGTGATGCACCGATTATGAAGTTTAATTAGCTGAATCACTTTGCCTACTTAAAATTTTCATCTATTTTCCTTTAATTTGTTGGAACTTGTTTTGATTTTGAGTTTAATTAGCTGAATCACTTTGCCTACTTGGATTCTTCATCTATTTTCCTTTAATTTGTTGGAACTTGGTTTGATTTTGAGTTTTGCTCGACAAATATAGTCGGATTTTGAGGTGAATTTATTTGTTATGATTATATTTGTTTCTTTCCCCCATTTTCTTGTTCGCTGCACGGCTTGCTTGTCTATGATTCTTCTCGTTTTTGTTGGATTTATATTCGACGTGAAATAAATTGTTAATTAAATAGGGAGGTGGATGACGGAGAATAGAAGTGATGATTAGAGAGGGGATACAGATGACGGTGGAGAGAAGAAAAGATGTTGGGGAGGGTGATGGAGCCCAAGTAGCAGCTGTGAGAGACGATCTAGTCTACATTCCGAGTGGGCCGATGACTAGAGCTTGAGCAAGGACTTTGAGGGCTGGATTGAGTTTATTGGTTAAAGGCATTTGGGCTGCAAATATTTCCGAGGATTAAGAATTAAATGAAGACCCAAAAGTTATTAATTTAATTATGTGTAATGATTGAGTTTAGTTTAATTTATTCAGTTATTTTGGGCCAACATGTTTAGGCGTTATTTAATTAAGTTTCGGATTTTATCACATTAATTTTTGAAATTAGCTTATTTATTAGTTTAGGATTTGAGTTGCCTATTAAAAGGCCTTGTTATGGAACAATTTATTCAGTTTTCAGTTTAATAAAATTTGTGATGTTTTCTCCTTTATTTTTGAAAGCTCAAACTTTCAAAAATTCTATTCATCCATAGGATTTTGATTTCGACTAATCAATCGGACAGTCACATCCATTGGTGGTGTCTTCGCGTATATCCTTCGTTGTTGGATCAATTCACTTATTGGGTCGTAAGAGATTTATTCTGGACTACGGTACTTGAAGGTTTTCAAATCCAAAGGTGTGGGATCCTTCCATCGTTCAATTTCAGTTTACTTCCGCGTCGTGTCTGAGTCGAATCGTTCGAGTTCCTGGGCTACGATCTAACCCTTCCAGCGAGGATCGTATTATTTTGGTATCAATATCCAAGTCGTACCCTTCCTCTTCCTTTTCTTCAATTTTCATGTCTATTGTGTCAAAAAAATAAAAATTCGAGTCTTGCTTATTTAGGGTTCGTATCCTTTGTTATATTTTGTGCGTGTCATTGTCGTGTCCTTGTTGTGTTGTGTGTCTGCCTTCTGATTGATAGGGTCGAAATTTTGGTGTTAGGGTTTTCAAATTTTGAGTTCCTAGTGTGTCAATATTTGAATTATCTTTCTTACCATATTAGATTAAGTCAAATTTTTCCTTATACATTTTTACCTTATTCATACCTTTCCTTCCTTGGTGGCCATAGTATTTCCTTCTTGATTGAATTACCAAACAATTTGGTAATTGCTTTATAAAAAAAAGGGTGAAAATTTTTTTTAAAAAAAAAAGAAAATTCGAATAAAAGATAGAGTTCGAAGAGAAAAAATATTCATCAAAAAATGAAAATAAAGTGTTTGGGAAAATAAAAAAAAAAGAGGGGGAGTAAAAATTAATCAAAAATTCCTAATTTTTTTATTTCTAATAGTGCCTTTTTGTCTTTTTCGTCAGTAAAGTTCGTTTTTGTCGTAACTTTTTTGTTCGGTGTCCGTTTTTAGCTTAATTATGCTTTTCAAAAATGTCTCGGTGAGCTCTACAAGACTCACCATTTTGTTGTGATATAAGGTGTTTTTTGGCTAAATTTCTTTGTTTTTGAATAGTTATTGCCCTCCAAAAGTTTTTTGGGAAAAAAAATTTCATTCGTTTTTGGTCATTTACCTTCCTAGAGTCGTCTAGAGTCTTCCCGTTCAGTTTGTTTGTCGAATTGAAGTCCGTGGAATTTTGTAGGATTTTTTTAAGTTTTTCAGAAAGGAGAAAATAGTGGTAAAAGGCAAGAGAGTGTGAAATTATTAGAGGGATTGAAAAAGCCATTTATATTGAGAGTCATACACGAGTGTGAGTGCTTTGACATAACTGAGTGATACACGAGTGTATGTGAAGTTGTGAGGTCCTTCTTTTGTTTTGTTTATCTAACCTTTCTTGCAGGTATGTCTAAAAGTAATAATTCTTAGGAGTTGAAAGGAGATGATATTGTTGGTGGTGGTCAAGTCAAGTACATGATGGAGGCCATGAAATCTGAACTGGTTAGGTTGCTGAAGAGTGAGAGTAATGCCATGCATCAGCAAATGGATGATTTCGAGATCTTTGTGACAGAAAGGACTCGACGGGACTCATCCGATAGCCATATGAGTACTGGGAAAGGAGGACATGGCGGTCGAGGTGGAAAAGGCTCGAATAGGAGACAGAATCCTCAGTATGAGGAGGATGTCGATGACTATGCCTAGGAGGAGTCATATGATAACAATCTGGGGAAAATCAAGATGAACATCACGTCCTTTCAGGGAAAGAATGACCCCGAGTTGTAACTGGAGTGGGAGCGAAAGGTGAAGATGATGATCAAATGCCACAACTACTCTGAGTTGAAGAAAGTAAAGCTGGCTACAGTGGAGTTCTCTGATTACGCTCTTGTGTGGTGGGATCAGTTGGTCAGTAGTCGGAGAAGGAATAGGGAGAGATCTATAGAGACATGGGATGAGATGAAGGTTGTTATGAGGAGGCGTTTTGTGCCGAATCTTTATTACCGAGAGTTGTACAACAAGCTGCAGGATTTGAGGCAGGGTGCCCGGAGTGTGGATGAGAATTATAAAGAGATGGAAGTGGCTATGATCCGAGCTAATGTAGTGGAGGATAGAGAGGTGACGATGGCTAGGTTTCTGGCTGGATTGAATTGGGAGATTCGAAATACGGTGGAGCTGCAACATTATGTCGAGCTGGAGGACATGGTCCACATGGCAATAAAAATGAGGGACAGCTCAAGAGGAGGAGCAACGACAGTAATACGAGGCAAAACCCTACAGGCTAGAGAGAATACCAGACTAGAAGTGGTTCAGTACCAAAACGAACTCCATGGAAGAAGGAGCTAGAACAGCCTTGAGGGGAGAAGAAGTCTTTTGTGAAGCCCAGGTCTGATTCTGCAGCTCAAGGTAAATCTATGACCACTGACTTTCGTAATAGAGATCGCAAGTGTTATAAGTGTCAGGATTTTGGGCATATTGCTTATGATTGCCAAAATTAGAGAGTCATGGTGATTCAAGATGATGGAGAGATTGTGACCGATGAAGAGACTTACCTGGAGATGCTTGATTTGGATGATCCTGATGAGGATGAAGAAGAGTTTGAGGCACCTGCAGCGCTGAATTTTATGATGAGAAGGGCTTTGAATGCACAACCTGCAGCCGAAGATGTGAAGCAGAGGGAGAACATTTTCCATACACATCATATCAACGATAAGGTCTGCAGCATGATTATAGATGGAGGCAGTTGCACCAATGTGGCAAGTCAATCGATAGTGCAGAAACTAGGGTTACCGGTGATGAAGCACCCTAGGCCATACAAGCTGTAGTGGCTATGATAGTGGCATCATCAAAGTAGTGAAGCAAGTCAAGGTGTCGTTTTGCATAGGGAAATATGAGGATGAGGTGTTGTGTGGTGTGATTCCTATGCAAGCGAGTCATATATTTTTGGGGCGACTGTGGCAGTTTGATAGGCGTGTGAAGCATGATGGCTTCACGAACAAATATTCCTTTGATTACAAGCAGAAAAACATTTCACTTGTTCCTCTAACCCCGAAACAAGTCTATGAGGATCAAGTTCATTTGCAGAAGGAGTCGGGTGATGAGGTGCAGCCACGAGATAATAAGGAGAAAGGGGTGGTGTAGCAGTCCTTTCTAGCTAGGGTTGGGGATCTAAAGTGGGCGGTTTAGGATGAGAAACCATTGGTGTTGTTGATCTACAAGGAGAACCTAATTTTAACTAACATTTCTGATTCTCCACCCCCTTCCATTTCCTCTATTTTGTAGGATTTTGAGGATGCCTTTCCAGATGATACCCCAGTCTGACTGCCACCCATTCGTGGGATTGAGCATCAAATTGATTTTGTGCCTGGAACAACCCTTCCGAACAAACCAGCTTACCGAACCAGCCCAAAGGAGATAAAGGAACTGGAGAGGCAGATCGGAGAGTTGCTGGCCAAGGGGCACGTGAGGGAGAGTTTGAGTCCTTGTGTAGTTCCAGTTTTACTTGTGCCCAAGAAGGATTCGACCATGAGGATGTGTTGCGACTGTCGTGCTATCAACAATATTGCAGTTAAGCATCGCCATCCTATCCCTCGTTTAGATGACATGTTAGATTAGTTGCATGGTGCTTGTGTTTTCTAAGATAGATCTGCGAAGTGGATATATCATCAGATTAGGATTAAGGATGGAGATGAGTGGAAAACTGCTTTTAAAACTAAGCTTGGTTTGTATGAGTGGTTAGTCATGCCTTTTGGTTTAAGTAATGCTCCTAATACTTTTATGCGTCTTATGAACCATGTTTTGAGAGCTTTTATTCGCAGATTTGTAGTGGTTTATTTTGATGATATTCTGATTTATAGTAGGTCTTCAAAAGTGCTCAATTCCCTCGCTGTGTTTTGGATGTACTTCGCAGTGAGAGATTGTTTGCTAACATGAAAAAGTGCATCTTTTGCACAGATAAGTTGGTGTTTCTTGGTTTTGTTGTTAGTGCAGATGGAGTGCAGGTGGATGAAGAGAAATTCGAGCTATCAAGGAGTGGCTGCAGCCTAAGAACGTTGGAGATGTTCGCAGTTTTCACGGACTTGTCAGCTTTTATAGGCGTTTTGTACCCCATTTCAGCAGCATTGCAGCCCCATTGGCTGAAGTGATTAAGAAGAATGTGGAGTTCCGATGGGGAGAAGAGTAAGAGAAGGCTTTTGAGTTGCTAAAGTATAAGTTGACACATGCACCGATACTATCTCTTCCTAACTTTTCTAAGACATTTGAGATTGAATATGATGCTTTTGGAGTTGGTATTGGTGCAATGTTGATGCAGGAGAAGAGGCTCGTGACATACTTCAGTGAGAAGCTGAATGGTGCAACATTGAACTATCCTACCTACGATAAGGAGTTGTGCGCCTTGGTGAGAGCCTTGAAAACTTGGCAGCATTACTTGTGGGCTAAGGAGTTCATTATTCACACCGATCATGAGTCGCTGAAGCATTTGAAGGGGCAACACAAGCTGAATGAGAGGCATGCAAGATGGATGGAGTTTGTAGAGACCTTTCCTTATGTCATCAAATACAAGCAAGGTAAGGAAAATATGGTGGATGATGCATTGTCTTGGAGGTATGCCTTAATCTCTACTTTAGATGCTAAGTTACTTGGATTTGAGTGCATTAAGGGTTTGTATGCTTCTAATGAGGATTTTGGTGATATATATGTTGTGTGTGAGACATCTGCTAGTGGTGAATACTTTAAGCATTATGGATTTTTGTTTAGGAAAAATAAGTTGTGCATTCCTAGGTGTTCTCTACGTGAGTTATTGCTGTTAGAGTCACATGGAGGTGGTTCGATGAGTCATTTTGGTATTGCTAAGACTTTGTTTGTGTTGCATGAGCATTTCTTTTGGCCTCACATAAAATGAGATGTTGAGAGGGTCTGTAGTAGATGCATTACTTGTAAACAGGCTAAGTCTAGGTCTAGTTCTCATGGATTGTATACCCCTTTACCTATCCCTACTGCACCTTGGGTTGATGTTTCTATGGATTTTGTGCTAGGTTTGCCACGTACTGCGCGTGGTAGTGATTCTATATTTGTTGTTGTTGATAGGTTTTCTAAGATGGCTCATTTTATTCCTTGTCATAAATCTTATGATGCATCCCATGTTGTTGCTTTGTTCTTTAGAGAAGTTGTTAGATTGCATGGAATTCCTAGGTCAAATGTTTCTTATAGAGATTCTAAGTTCTTAAGCTACTTTTGGAAGACTTTGTGGTGTAAGTTAGGAACTAAGTTGTTGTTTTCAACTACTTGTCATCCACAAAACTGATGGTCAAACTGAAGTAGTTAATTGATAAACACTCATTTTGTGCATTTTACTGATGTAAATCTGCTAACTATTTGCCTTGGATTCGATCATTAAGTGATATTTATGTGTCGTATTCATACTCTTTTAGAAAATATTACGTTTGGTTTGGTTTTGGGTTGTTTATGCAGGTTTCACGCACAATTGAGCCGTTTACAGGATATGACTGGGTACCACAGAGCCCATCAATGTTCTTTTGCATCAGGAAGAGGAAGGAGTGATAAAAGACCGAACCCAAATACGTTTTAGGCCAAAATTCAATGGAAACCCATACAGAAAGCAGTTGATGTTCAAAGAAGCAGTCGCAAATTCCTCTGCACATGGAATTCGAGCTAATAGAGCATGGCAATAGATAGATCTTTGAGTTAGCTTTCTAATACAACTGGAATCGGGTCAATCGGAGTTCGGGAGCGAAAGTTATGGTCAAAACCGTGAGACTGCGCACATTCGTGACAAGAACGGCGACCCAGATTACAAAAATGGCGATCGCCATTTATGCTTCTGGGTCACCATTTTTTGTAATTTTCACCATTTTTGCTCGAAACACGAACGACGACCCATGCACGAACATGGCGATCGCCAATTTTGTTTTATGGGTCGCCGATCGTGTAAAAACTGACGAATTTGGTACAAATCCCATATCTTTTTGGGTTTGAAGAAGATAGATATAAATAGAGGTTCCCAAGCTGTAAAAACAAACCTTCACCATATTTTTGAGAGACGAACCTCTAGAGAAAGCTAGAACGGAGCAGACTTGAAGAGCGAAGATTGAAGACTTGAAATCGAAGACTACGGGTTTTGGGTTTTCATGTTTTCTATATTTTTGACTCTTTACTTCTTTGTTTTTATGGAACTTAGCATGATTGGCTAAGTCTTTTGTGGATTCTAGGGTTTTGAAATTTTGTTAAACATTATTCAATCATTTATCTGATTTGATTTTCCTTTTCCATTGATGTTTTGATTATGCCTGAGCTTTTATTAATTACTTGATATTGGTCGTTGATTGTAATTTGAATTGGTGATTTTTGAACCAAGAGGTCTTTGTTATCAATTAAGATGCAGGATAATTAGATTTGATAAATTAAATATCCGAGAGGAATTTGAGTTATTAAAGGGTTGTGAAATATAAGGTTTTTATCAAGAGTAAAAGTCCTCTTGCGCATCCGAGAGGAGTCACTAGGTCTTTTATGTCTAAGTTATGGTTTAGAATTCGAGAGAATCGCTTGATAACATAAATGAGATTAACCCACATTCTTGGAAATTAAATTGGAATCGAATTGGATAAATGTTGTTTAATCATTCTTCATAAGTGGATTGCCCTGGAATCCTATTTTCTCCATATTTTCTACACTCAATCTTTTAATTATCTTTTTAATTAATTGCTTTTCAATTATTGCCTAGTATAAATAAATCAAACTCTTTTACCGATGTGTCCAGATAGTAGTAAGATATCTGCGTTTTAGTGCTTGATTATATTTCGAGCCTGCAATCTTTGAGTTTGATAAATTATTACTTGCGCTCTGCAGTGGTCTGTACACTTGCAAAATAGCGTGTTGCAAAATACGCTATCATTAATAGGACTTTATCTACTTTGTTGAGGGTTGTGCTTAGGAAGAATATTAAGAATTGGGAAGAATGTTTGCCTCATGTTGAGTTTGCTTATAATCGTTCAGTTCATTCTGCTACATGCTTTTCACATTTTGAGATTGTGTATGGTTTTAACCCTTTGACTCCTTCGGATTTATCTCCTTTACCTGCACAAGAGTTTACTAACCTTGATAGGCAAAAACGAGCTGATTTTGTGAAGCAGATTCATGAGAAGGCTAGGCAAAACATAGAGCGCCGCACTGAGCAGTATGTCAAGCAAGCAAATAAAGGGCGCAAGAAGATGTTGTTTGAGCCTAGAGAATTGGGTTTGACTGCATATGAGAAAAGAGATGTTTCCTTTGCAGCAGAGATCGAAGTTGTTACCTCGCACAGATGGTCCCTTCTAAGTGTTGGAGAAAGTGAATGGCAATGCCTACAAGTTGCACTTACCAGGTTAGTATGATGTTAGTGCTACGTTTAATGTTGCTGATTTAAGTCCTTTTGATGTAGGAGATAGCTTGGGTTTGAGGACTAATCCTCTTGAAGAGGAGGGGAATGATGGAGCCCAAGTAGCAGCTGTGAGAGACGATCCAGTCTACATTTCGAGTGGGCCAATGACTAGAGCTTGATCAAGGACTTTGAGGGCTGGATTGAGTTTATTGATTAAAGGCATTTGGGTTGCAAATATTTCCAAGAATTCGATGGTGTTGGAAGAATTAAACGAAGACCCAAAAGTTATTAATTTAATTATGTGTAATGATTGGGTTTAGTTCAATTTATTCAGTTATTTTGGGCCAACATGTTTAGGCCTTATTTAATTAAGTTTTGAATTTTATTACTTTAATTTTCGAAATTAGCTTCCTTATTATTTTAGGATTTGAGTTGCCTATAAATAGGCCTTGTTCTGGAACAATTTATTCAGTTTTCAGTTTAATAAATTTGTAAGGTTGTCTCCTTTATTTCTGAAAGCTCAAACTTTTGAAAATTCTATTCATCCATAGGATTTCAATTTTGACTAATCAATCAAACAGTCATATCCATTGGTGGTATCTTCGCGTATATCCTTCATTGTTGGATCAATTCACTTCTTGGGTCGTAGGAGATTTATTCTGGACTACGATACTTGAAGGTTTTCGAATCCAAAGGTGTGGGATCCTTCCATCGTTCAATTTCAGTTTGCTTCCGCATCGTGTCGAATCATTCGAGTTCCTGGGCTGCGATCTAACCCTTCCGGCGAGGATCGTATCAAAGGGGGACGGGGAGGGGAGATGGTTGAGAGGGAGAGGAATAATTTTTGTATTTTTAAAATTATTTAATCCGAATAAAATAAGAATCGGAAATTTAAGAAAAGAGAGAAGTCCACGTCATCGACACGTATACATTTAACATATGACTTGGTGCAAAATTAACTCCATTAGTGATGGAAGACATTTTAACATAATGAATGAAACCTTGGGATATATTTCACAGAAGAAAAAAAACTAGGGCAAAATTGCATAATTTGACATACTTTGGGATATATTGAAGGATTTTCCCAAAATCAAAACCCGGAAAGATAATTCTAAGGGCACTTTTTGTTTGCATGAATCGCGGCTTCCTTCCTACATGTAGATGACCCAAGTCATTCCCCTCCCTCTAGAATCTTTCCCACTACAAGGAGTATCTTTTTTTCTAGATATCACTTGCGAACCATATTTGTATATAAATATTTGGAGAAGAAATGGTATTTACCTCTGCTCCTGGGCCTCCACTCGACATGCTTCAAATATGAATAGCCGGAAAAATCGACGGTGATGGCGAGTGTTGAAGTCGGAGAATAAGAAAAGAAAATCACAGTGAATTGGAGTTTTAATTGACGGCAGTAAATGGTGTGTCGATGGAATTTGAATAGGAATTATGAAGGTGGGATTAATTTACACTAAATTTTTTTAATAAAACAATTTTATTAATTTATGATTAAACAAAAAAGATATTAAAAATTGTAAGGATATCTACACATTTTTTTTTTCGTAAGAGGTGATATTTTCTACCCGTGAAATAATAAAAGATACTATTTAAAAATTTTCTCTAATATTGGGTTGAAAATAAAAAGTGCAAAATATTTGCATTTGGATTTGGTGTTGGGTTAGAGAGATGGTCTTAGTATTATAGTTTTTTTATATTTTCAAAATTTAAGCATATGGAAATCTTGTTGTGTAATAACCCGAATACTTATAATAAAGTTATATTACCATTAGTGCATGATTATGTGATTAATTATTTGGTTTATCTTGGAAATTTTGGTTTAGTCCTTAACACGTACCGAAAGTCGAGAATTTTTGAAGATTTAATTTCTGGATACGATTTTAAATGTCGTATTACTCAATGTTCAAGGGATGATGATCTATACTCATGCGACATCAAGTTTTATATTTATTTATATATATATATATATATATATGTGTGTGTGTGTGTGTGTTTTCAAGGATATATACATATATATATGTGTATATAAGAATGTGGTGTATATTGCATAAAATAATGAGATTTATTAGAGAGTAGCAAAGACACTTGTTTCTCTAATATTCATCTAGCTAATGACTCACTAATGCTAGTCTAGACTGCCATTGCAACTCCATTACACTTAGAGAGAAAAAATTTTAAAAAAAAACACATTTCCTCCTAATTTTCGTGCAAAAAGGGAGTACTCCAGTGATAGTGAACTTCTGGCATCCATTCCAGCCAAATGGCGGCGAATTGGGCGACGACTGTGAGATATAAAGTTTTAGAGCTTCAAGAGTAGATAGTCGTGGACTACTCATTTGCTTGATTTGGGTAAGAATCGATCGATTTATAGCCTTTTTACGAAACTGCGGCAGAGGGTATGCAATTTCGAATTTTGAGTTCAATTAGTTCCAATTCTTAGAAAATTCTTGGATTGATGCTTATAACTGCTTATAGGAACTTAAGTGAGGTGTTGGATCGTATTGTGGAGGTGGAAACTTGGAAATTGATCAATCAACAACTTGAAAAGGAAGGTGAGAACCCTTCTTCAAGAATTTCCAACTTTGCATGCATCATTTGGGGTTTGATCTTACTTGCAAAGATGTTTTCGTGTTATTTGGCATGCGTTTATGTTGAATTATTGTTGTGGTTGATGTTTGTGGTCAAATGTGGTTGGATTATGGGTTAAAATGGCGTGAGAGTATTGCAGCTCGTCGACAGCGCGGTTGAGACACGGTTGAGGGCTAGGACCCCGTCAGGGGCTGGTTGCAGCAGCCCTTTTGGTGCGGTCGAGGCGCGGACGATGGTGACCGCGCCAGACACGGGCTGGTGTGGGAAACTCTGCTTTCCTTGCTTGTTTTGTTCATCCTCAAAAGGTGAACTTAGATATTATCCATAGTATCATTCCATGCATAATATATGAGGTTTATAGCATGTTTTGGATGTAGAACATAGTGAAATAATCGACCTTAATCTCATGTTATCATGATTGTTGAAGTAAGTGTTTGGATAACCTTGATACCCATTAGTCTTCCATTAGGTTTAAGATCATAACAAGTATCTAGAGATCTAGCTCATTCATATGTCAATGAGAATGTCGCCTCTCACTGTTGATCCCATCAATACATAAAGATGTACCGACTCATCAAGTATCTAGGATAAGCTCACTTATAAACTGATGTGTCGCAGCCTAAACTGACAGCATATCCAGGGACTACCTCAGTCGTGATACTGTTTATACCTCGCTAGGTCAAATGATTCATATGATCTTTTGTGATCTCCTACAGACCATATGATCCTTATAGGCGAGATAATAGGATATTACAGTTCGTATCGTATGTTTGTTATATCAGATAGCGACTATGTTGATGTAACATATTTATGAAGACCAGTGTGTCAAACGAACACACTTAATCATAAATACTTTTAGTATACAATCCCAACGCAAACTCCATAGCTGCTGCGGACCACCGTCATTTTGCTCGCCAGGAGTGGGACCCACTGGGTTTTCCTATTCATCGAGGATGTTAAGATCGAGGTCGGGAAACTTCTCAACAATCCTCGCCCGCACCTCGCTCTAAACCTTCTCGGTCAACACCTATAGAAGCATCAGAAGAACAACCCAAAACTTTAGAGGAAAGCAAACATGAGAACAAAGTCTAACCTCATAGGTTTCTGCAAAGTGAGGAGAGGTGATCAGGGCGCTGAAGTCCAGGCCTTCGCCCGCTTTCAGACGGGCGACCTCCTCTTTGAACTTTTGCACCTCAGCCCTGTAGCTCTCCCATTGGGTGTGCAAGCGGTTGTCCTAAGAGCGAAACTGCTCATTCCTCTTTTGGAGGTCTTACTTCAAGGACTCGACCTCTACAGCAGCAATGGAGAACCTCCAGCGATAGTCATCAACATCCTTCTAGCTAACAGCATCAACAACCTCGAGCGGCTTGGCCATCTGCTCCTCAACCTCCTCCAACTTAGCCACGGCCTCCTCACGCCTCTTCCTCTCGGCCTTGCATTCATTTCTCAGATGCATTATCACCTCGGAGCATTTTTTGCCAAAAGCGATGAGCTCCCGATGGATCTGCCCCAGGTCGACCATCGAAAATATGAATGTTAATAACAAAAAATAGGATAGTATAGAGAAAATTAGATACACAAGTAAGGTACATCGAGTTGACGCATCTCGTATCGGTCGAGTCGTGAGAAGATCACAACCGCGGGGCTCAATCGCCGGTGGATTCAATAGCAAGTTCGATGCCCGCACCAGGAATGAATACACTCGAGCATTGGGCAAAGCCACGACCTACACGGACGACTTATCCTCTAAGCTATCACAGTGAGTTGTAGATCATGACCTATCCTTGGTCCTCTACAAACTGCAGCGCTGCGATTCATCCCTTTTCTTCTCCTTATCTTTGTCGTGGGAGGAGTCCAACGGATGAGTGGGAGGCCGGGAGGAACCAGTCTTCTCAACCTCTTGAGGAGGACGGAAAGGGGGTGGAGGAGGTGCGAGTTCGGTCTGGGGTCCAAAATTACGTCTCAAGTAATAAACTAGTTAATCCTAAGATGTGGCCAACAAACTCAAGATTATGGAATAAACTCAGATTTCACAAACTACGAAGGGAAAGGGAAAATAATTCAATTAATCAAACATGCATACAATGATAATTCGAAACCCTAGAATCTGAGGAAGAGATTAGTTACACATATTCGGAATAATATTCATCATAGAAGAATAAAACCTGAATTGCATAAAAATCGGAATCCAAAAATAATTCCACATAACTCTGTCTTCAAGCATAAACTTAAAAAACCTTGGGAATCTCTAATCAATCTTCAATACTAAAATCTTGTAACTATTCTAATGTATTCTCTGTCTTAAAAACGAATTTACATGGCTATATATAATAGTGGAGAATGTATCATACAATATCTAGGTGTAGATATGGCTTTATCTTCAAAACAGATACAGATTAGGAATCCCCGAACTCGCGTCGATCGACGCTGGTGAAGTACCCTCGTCGATCGACGTGGAATGTCGTTGATCGACGTGGTTGCTGCCTTCGTCGATCTTCTCTTTCTTCCTTCGTCGATCGCTTCTACTCCAATTTCCTCATCGATCGACGAGACATCCTCGTCGATCGACGTGGACCTGAAACTGGAAATTCGACTCTTCTCTATTTGTGATTAAAAACCTGCATGATTCATCCAACACAACATTACGGGTACAAAAGCCAATTCATGCACAAAAACAAGTACAAAAACGATCTAAACGTTACACAATCAGTCAAAGAACAATCAGATAAGTTGGTGAAAATCCTAACTTATCAATTCCCCCAAACTTAAACCATTGATCGTCCTCGATCAATTCACAGAAAAGAAATTTAATCAAATGCAGATACAAGTGTGCAATGCCTCACAAGCTTCTTTTGCAATCTAAGTATCACTTATTCACATAAATCATGCAATCCGAACAAATTCTCATTGTTGAATTATTGAGGAGGAACCTCACCGGGAAGTGTTTGCACTCATCGCTCAATCAAGAAAAGGGCTTGAAATTCACTCGTTCAAAGTTTTAGTTTACCTCACCATAGGTTTGACAAATTTCTCATCTCTCCACTGCTTGTTAGTGTGGTTTTTCAAGGAATCAGAAAGGTCTTGATTTGGTTGTAATGTGGCTTACCTAAGAGGTAGGATATTTTTGGCTAAGTGACTCAAAATATTACATTCAAACACCAAGTCTTTAGCATATCTTGCCCACATGATTTTTTTTCTTCTAACACACAATCTTGTTCCTTCTCTTTTGTAATTTTCAGGGTTCGAAATTTATTTTGGCTTTTGTGAACTACACATATGAAGTTTTCTTTCTCAATTTTCTTTTTTTTTTCTTCTCTTTTCATTCATATTCACCAATGTTCACTCATTTTTTTTTTCTAATTTACCCTCAGGAACCCCTAATTTTGCACATAACCTCCTATCTCAATCCCACAATTTACACCATCCAATAAATCACAATTTCTTGTCCATCAACCCTCCAAATCAAAGAAAGAAAAAATTTTCAAGGCTCAAGGGGGTTGCAAGTGAAAATTAAAGGTTAGTGTATGGGAGATGGGCTACGAAAGAACATGCCTAAAATCATTTTCACCCTATTACCACACTTAATGCAACCTCAAGAGAGAAATTCGTCAAATTCTAGGAAGTAATTCTAATAACTTTGTCACTCATCAAACGAAAAGATGGCACAAATTTCTAACATGGTAGAAATTTTCGTTACTCCTCAATAATTGCCCAAATTCTGAACAGTTATCATGCAAAGATTTATACTTCAAAGATCAACTCGTCAAGCAAAATAGCTCCTATCATCGGCTACTCTATCACACAAATTATCATTCTTAACTAGCAAATATCTCGATTATCAAGCAACAATTCAATTCCAAGGAAAGACAAGTATTCAATTCCAACACCAACATAATCAAAAGTAGTTCTGACTGTCCTATGTTCAAAAGCTCCTAAAACAATACTCAAGACTATTCAACTCAGAACAAGTACCACAAATCAAGAGTTCAAAACTTATTCAAAACAGAACAAGTATCACAAATCAAGAGTTCAAAAATACTAATTTTGAGTAAAAAGCCTTGCAGAGAGCAATTGTTCACACTGAAGCAAAAGAACAAGGATGGTGATGGTTCAGAAAAAACAAAAAACAAAAACAAAAATAGAAAAAACGAAACAACAAAAAATTAAAATAAAGCAGAAAATGAAACAAACAAACGTTTCCCTTTTCTTATCCTTATCCCCCCAAACTTGTTTCACTCGAAGGAGTGGACAAGTTTGAAAGTTAGATAAGGAAAAAGGAAACGGTACCTCATTCCTCCTCCGGAGGATCCTCCATCTCAACATCGGGGGCAGGCCAAATGGGTAGTCACCGCCGGCAGTCCTGGCGCTCTCTGTGGCGTCGGAGGTAGACAGAGTCGGGCTCGGTGTTCAGGAGAAGGCGCTGCATCTGCATGTCGAGGGTGTTGAGCCTCGTGGTCATGTATCTACCCATGCAAAATTGATTCGATATTTACGCAATTCACCCTCTATCCTAGCATATTACATCATTGAAAGAATTTATCTCAAAAATAGCAGGACAGGAACAACAACCCCCAACCAAAATTATCCCCCAAACTACGATCATCAAATTCAAAGTAATCCAAGCAACCCATCCAAGATAAAGAAGTATATCGAACAACCAACCATATCGAATAATCAGCATGGAAAGCAAAGAAATCGTCAAAAATGCAAAAATGGACACAAGGGTTCCAAGCTCAATTTCTAACAAAAATCATGCTCAAATCCTTCAACAGATGAAATAATCGAAGAGGAGAGTGTTAGGATACATACCGTGGGTGGAAGCGTCGGATTTGGAGAGAAAAAATTTGAGTGGGTGTTTGGAGAGAAAAAGTTCGTGCAAGTGTGTTTGTGAGTGAAAGGAATGAGGGTTTTGGGTTTTCAACCCGTCTCTGTCCGGCCTCAGAATTGTTCGCGTCGATCGACGAGACATTCCTGTCGATCGACGAAGACAAAATTTCCTCATCGATCGATGAAGAATTGCATAGATTACGTGGTCAAGACTTCCTTGTCGATCGTTGCCAAGAAGCAACGATCGATGTGTTCCGACAGAGGACTGGACCCGAAACAACTCGAAAATTTTCTGAAAATATGAAACTCGACTGACTCGACTCGACTAAATTGGAAATAGCAGAAATAAAGAAAACAGTAAACTGTTGGGTTACCTCCCAACCAGTGCTTGGTTTTATGTCGCTAGCTCGATAATACCTGTGTCTTCAAGGACGGTTCAAGTAGTACTTCTCCACCGCTTTGATTTGAAGTGGGGTGAAGTGTGGTTTCAGGTTCTGTCCGTTCACCTTGAAGTTCTTCCCATCTTGGCCAGCTAGTTCAACTACACCGTTCATAAATTGGCAAATCACGGTGTATGGTCCGGCCCACTTTGACTGTAGCTTCCCGGGCATGAATCGAAGACGGGATTTAAAGAGAAGAACCTTATCACCTGAATGGAAAACATGTGAGCGAATCCTTTTTGTCGTGGAACCTCTTTGCTCGATTCTTGTAGATGACATTGTTCTCATAAGCTTCATCTCGAAAATATTCTAATTCGTTCAATGTCATGGCGCGCTCCTCTGTGGCTGTCCTCCAATCTAGGTTTAGTTCTTTCACTGCTCTCCAAGCCTTGTGCTCCATCTCCACCGGCAAGTGACAGGACTTTCCGAAAATCAGTTGGTATGGTGACGTCCCAATTGGTGTTTTGTAGGCGGTGCGGTATGCCCATAATGCATCATCAAGCACTTCCGCCCACTCCTTTCTTTGTTTCACCGTCTTCTCCAAGATTTGCTTGATTTCTCAGTTGGACAGCTCTGTCAGCCCATTCCCTTGTGGATGATATGGAGTGGTGACTCGGTGTTTGACTCCGTATCTAGCGAGAAGGGTAGCAAGCCATTTGTTGCAGAAGTGGGATCCCCCATCGCTTACCAAGGCTCTTGGCGTCCCAAATCGTGTTATCAGCTTTTGTAGGAACTTGATGACCACTTTGGAGTCATTTGTGACTGTTGGAGTAGCCTCGACCCATCGTAACACGTAGTCTACTGCCAGGAGGATGTATGAGAATCCTTGGGATGGTGGAAAGGGTCCCATGAAGTCGATCCCCCAAACGTCAAAGATATCGACTTCGATGACCGACATCTGTGGCATTTCGTTCCTCCGCGAGATGTTGCCGGTTCTCTGGCGGTGATCACAACCCGTTATCCATCCACGACAGATCTCATAGATGGATGGCCAATAGAACCCGCTGGCAAGAATCTTGAATGCATTCTTGTTGGCTAAGTGATGGCCACCGCTAGGAGATGAGTAGCAGGCTTTGAAGATTTGTTGCCACTCGGACTGGGGTACGTAGTGGCGAATGACGCCATCAGCACATCTATGCCATAATTAGGGGTCCTCCCAATAGTAGAATCTGACGTCATGCAGAAACTTCTTCTTTGCATATGGAGAAGAGTCCAGAGAAAGAACACCGCCAGCCAAGTAGTTGGCAAAATCTGCATACCAAGGTGTCTTGGACTCGTACATCTCTTTCAATTCCCTAGTGGCGTAGATCTGTTTGTTGGGGAACGTCTCTTGGATCATCATCTGCTGATCATCCCCTTCGACCGGTGGCTCGAGTCTTGATAGGTGGTCGGCAATCACGTTCTCGCTTCCTTTCCTGTCCTTGACCTCCAAGTCAAACTCTTGTAGTAACAGTATCCACCAGATCAGTCTAGGCTTGGCATCTTGCTTTGCAAAAAGGTATTTGATGGGTGCATGGTCGGTGAAGACGGTTGTCTTTGAGCCTATCAGATATGGTCAGAACTTGTCGAAGGCATAGACAACCGCGAGCATCTCTTTTTCCGTGGTGGTGTAGTTGCATTGGGCTGGATTCATGCTCTTGCTGGCGTACTGAATCACATGGAAGAGTCTTCCTTTCAGTTGTCCCAAGACTGCCCCAACAGCGTAGTCACTGGCATCGCACATCAATGTGAAGGGCTCATCCCAATCTGGTGATGTCAGGACTGGTGCAGTTACCAGTGCCTCTTTCAATTTCTCGAAGGCCTTCAAACAATCGTCATCAAAAACAAAAGAGACATCCTTCTCCAGAAGGTTGCATAAAGGCCGAGATATCTTTGAGAAGTCCTTGATGAACCTCCTATAGAATCCGGCGTGGCCTAGGAAACTTCGGACAACTTTGACATTTGTCGGCGGTGGCATCTTTTCAATAGCTATCACTTTGGCCCGGTCCACTTCTAGTCCTTCGGCTGATACTCGATGTCCTAACACAATCCCCTCTCGCACCATGAAGTGGCATTTCTCCCAATTGAGGCATAAGTTTGTCTCGGTGCATCTCTCAAGTATAGTAGCCAGATTCTGCAGACAAACATCGAATGAGTTACCAAAAACTGAGAAATCATCCATAAATACCTCCATGACATCTTCGATCAGATCGTGGAAGATTGCCATCATGCATCTCTGGAAGGTAGCCGGTGCATTGCATAATCCAAATGGCATCCGACGGTAGGCGAATACTCCATATGGACAGGTGAATGCTGTCTTGTGTTGATCTTCAGGTGCCACAGCTATCTGGTTGTACCCTGAGTAATCATCGAGAAAACAATAGAAAGGGTAACCGGATAATCTATTAAGCATTTGACCGATGAAGGGTAAGGGAAAGTGATCCTTGCACGTGGCGGTGTTCAAAGCTCGGTAGTCAATGCAGAACCGCCATCCCGTGACTGGTCTTGTCGCAACTTCCTCTCCATCATCATTCTTCACTATCTGCATCCCCCCTTTCTTGGCTACTACTTGTGTAGGGCTCACCCATTTGCTGTCGGAGATTGGGTAGATCATGCCATGGTCAAGGAGTTTGAGAACCTCCTTCTTTACAACTTCTTGCATGATGGGGTTCAATCGTCGCTGTGCTTGTCTCTTCGGTTTGGCCTCTTCTTCAAGGATGATTTATGCATGCACAGCGAAGGGCTGATTCCCTTTATATCCCCCAAAGTCGATCCGATGGTGGACTTGTATTTTCGCAGAATTCGCAGCAGTTTGTCCAACTCCCCCTGTGTAAGATAGGCAGAAACAATAACAGGGTAAGTATCATCAGAACCCAGAAATACGTACCTGAGAAGTGCCGGGAGTGGCTTGAGTTCCAGAACCGGTGGATCAGGGCTGGAGCACGGCTGCCTTAGGTCGCCGTCGATCGACGTGGTCTTCGCAGCGGCCTCGATCGACGATGTAGTGGCGTCGATCGACGGGAGCTTATTTTCCTCCCTTGCTGATTTGTTCTGGCTATATTGATTAGGCAGTGGTTCTCTTTTGATTTCTTTTTCCTGAGTTATTTCCTCGAACACGTCCAGCTCCATGACCAGATCCAAGATTTCCTCGATTGCCTCATCCAGATTTGTTGACGAGAAAAGAGAGTGTTGCAAGCAGTTTTCCAGGAAGTCTGGTTCACTTTTGAGAGAGGTGAATGGAGAAGACATTACCGGGCCGAAGCAGTTGATCATGTGGCATTCTTCTGTGTAGCTTCCATCATTGTGCTTCTGCATTGCCTTGTAGATTGAGAATATCATCGACTCATTGTTCACTCTGAATGTGAGTTTGCCATCACGAATATCGATCAATGCTCCTCCAGTCTTCAGGAATGGTCTTCCAAGGATCAGAGGGATGTTGCGATCTTCTTCCATATCGAGCACCACGAAATCGGCTGGGATAATGAAGTCTTTCACCTTCACCAGCACATCTTCCACAATGCCTTTCGGGTAAGTGACTGATCGATCGGCCATCTGAAGTGAGATTGTTGTGGGCTTGATGCTTCCGATCTTCAACCGCTTGAAGATTGACAACGGCATCAGGTTGATTGAAGCACCGGAATCGCAGAGGACTTTCCCAAAGGTCTCCCCTCTGATGATGCAGGAGATTGTGAAGGAGCCTGGGTCTTCCCTTTTGATTGGCATCTTCTTTTGGATGATAGCGCTGCACTCTTCGAACAGGTTGACCGTCTCATGCTCTAAGAAGGGTCATTTCTGAGAGACCATATCTTTCAGGAACTTGATGTATCCGGGCATTTCCTGCAAGGCTTCGACCAATGGAATGTTGATGTGCACTTTCTTCATCGTCTCCAGAAATCGTGCATACCTTTCGTTCATCTTGGTCTTGGCAAACCGCTGCGGAAATGGCAGAGGCGGTTTCTTTGGAGGTGGAGTAGGGGAAGACATCGATCAACGAGGATCAACGTCGATCGACGGGGCCTTTGGTGCTTCGTCGATCGATGGAGACCCCGCGTCGGTCGATGGGACTTCGTCTGTGCTGACCTCTTCGTCTTGCTCGATTTCTCCTTCATCTCGGGTATTTTTCCCTGCTTGTGTTGGCCCGTCATAGGACTTACCCCCTCTCAGAGTTATGGCGTTCACTAGATTCCTCTGATTCTGGTTCTTGGGGTTGACC
Organism: Plectranthus barbatus; assembly: GCA_026898455.1. NCBI lineage: Eukaryota > Viridiplantae > Streptophyta > Magnoliopsida > Lamiales > Lamiaceae > Plectranthus > Plectranthus barbatus. Next base: position 15,341 of record JAPKLW010001061.1, on the reverse strand, counting down.
TGAGTGTTGCTCAGGAGTTGTCCCGGCTTGTGTTTCGTTCCAAGGGCATCGGCGATCTGGCTGACTTGATTCTCAATGATCTACACATGCTTCTGCACCTGATCAACCTTGGTGTTCACGCCCGATATTTCTTGTTTAAGCTTGGCTACCGTATCGGTGGAGCCTTCCATGAACTTAGCCAAAATCTCCTCGAGATTTGGCTTCTTCTTCTCCACTATTGCCCTATCTTGTACGACAAATCCTGGTGGTGGTTGCTCTGCAGCTTGAGGGTTTGCGTAGGAAAATCCAGGGTGATTCCTCGCGTGATTAAAGGTATAGGGTTGGTTATGCTGCTGATTGTGTTGCTGAAAACCTCCTCGGTAATTGTTTTGATAGCCGCCCCTTTGAATGAAGTTTACCTCAGCATTGTCCCCCTCAGTTGGAGCCTGTACCGCCTCGACAGCAACGACTGCTTTCTCTTGCTTTAGAGTCGCGAATTCTTCCTTTAGTTTCTTCAGTTCAGTTGCCAGATCAGGTTGTTCGGCTACTTTCTCCACTACTTTCTCGATTACTTTCACAGGCCGAGTTCGGCATGAGGACCACCTTTGAGTGTTGTTAGCCATCTTTTGGAAGAATTCCATGGCTTTCTTTCCGCTCTTCGTCATGATGGAGTCACCTAGTGTGGTATCCACCAATTTGACGGTCTTTTCATTGAGTCCTTCGTAAAATGCTTCTGCATGTTCTCCTGGCGGAAAACCATGTCCGGGGCATGATCTTAGTAGCTCTTTGAATCGATCCCACATCTCACTGAAGCTTTCATCGGGTCGTTGAGCGAACCTGATGATTTCCTTTCTTCTCTGCCTGATGACATTCGGAGGGAAGAAGTTCTCCAAGAACTTATTCCTCAGTTCAGTCCACGTACTTATGCTCTCCTTGTCCAGTGCAGTGAACCATGATTGTGCCTTATTCCGCAGAGAGAATGCGAACAAACGCATTCAGATGACACTCTTGCTGACTCCTCCGATTTTGACAGTGTTGCAGAGCATCAAGAACTTATCCAGATGTGCATAAGGATCCTCGGCAGGTCTTCCTCCGAATTGATTTTGTTGGACCATCTGTACCAGTCCGGTCTTTAGCTCAAAATTATTGGCATTGATGCCAATTCTGAAGTATGTCTCTCTGAATCAAGGTTTATACAAGTTCTGCATGGCCTCCTCATCTTCCTCATCGTCAGATTCCCCTGGCAGATCCTGGTTGTCATCCTCTTCATTGTCGGGTTTGTCGTCAAACAGTGGGTTATGGCGGACATCCCTTCCATTCGGATTGTTCCTCTCGAGGTCTCTCTCCAGGTTGAATTGTTGGATCTGTGCCCTCATAGCTTGAACTTCTTGGAGAAGCACAGCTTGCTCCTCTGCAGTTAGCATTGGTGGTTGTGATTGAATAACCGGTTGTGGCACGTTGTCTTCCATTGTTTGATTACTCGAGCCTTCCTGAGCACGCTTATTCTTTCAGATCTTTCTGCAAGTAGCTTCAATATCCGGGTGATAGTATAGCGGGTCCTTTCCTCTTGCTTTCGTACTCATGCACTACCTATACATCAAAGGAGTTAGTGAGGTAAAACTGAAAATAACAAAAAACGAACTGGAATTGAAAAACTTAAAAATTAGAAAATACCACAGTGTCGATCGACGAGGTAGAGCGTCGATCAATGAGGTAATGACACACGCATCGATCGACGTAGATGACAAAAAATACAAAAACAGGAAGATAATACAACCTAAATTAGTACTTTGATCATAGTTTTAATAGTAAGATTTATTCTATTCTTTCCCCGACAACGGCGCCAAAATTTGATCTCTAAATTATTTAACAGCGACTTAGCAAAGATAATAATATAGCGGCAAAGAAAAATTATCGATCCCACCGGGAAATAAGTAACGAAAAACCTTAAGTACTAAAACATTAGTTCTCAAAACACTGGTTAGGGAAAAGTCAAATTTTGGGTTGTAATTATTTTGAAATTCTCAATACTTGCGAATTAAATTTAAAACAGAAAACTAAATTGCTTTTGATGAAAACAATTGTGAGAGTACAGATTCCAGGGAAATCTACCTATCAATTATGACATGGATGAATGAATTGATTATTTCCCAATTTAATTCCGCTTCGTAGTGAAACATCAGAAAAGTATTACGAACATCTTTATTGGACAATTCGTAAAGTAGATTAATTAATTACCTATCTCCGCTTGGTCTCAAGATAAATTAACTAACTCCAAAGATCGACAAATTTATCCCTACAATCAATCTCCTTCAGTTACGACAAGAAATCAGATCATATTGTGAAAATCTCTTTCGATTGAAAACTATTACAGTTACGTCTCAAGTAATCAACTAGTTAATCCTAAGATGTGGCCAACAAACTCAAGATTATGGAATAAACTCAGATTTCACAAACTACGAAGGGAAAGGAAAAATAATTCAATTAATCAAACATGCATACAATGATAATTCGAAACCCTAGAATCTGAGGAAGAGATTAGTTACACATATTCAGAATAATATTCATCATAGAAGAATAAAACCTGAATTGCATAAAAATCAGAATCCGAAAATAATTCCACAGAACTCTGTCTTCAAGCATAAACTTCAAAAACCTTGGGAATCTCTAATCAATCTTCAATACTAAAATCTTGTAACTATTCTAATGTATTCTCTATCTAAAAAACGAATTTACATGGCTATATATAATAGTGGAGAATGTATCATACAATATCTAGGTGTCTTTCTTCCTTCGTCGATCGCTTCTTCTCCAATTTCCTCGTCGATCGACGAGACATCCTCGTCGATGGACGTGGACCTGAAACTGGAAATCCGACTCTTCTCTGTTTGTGATTAAAAACCTGCATGATTCATCCAACACAACATTACGGGTACAAAAGTCAATTCATGCACAAAAACAAATACAAAAACAATCTGAACGTTACACAATCAGTCAAAGAACAATCAGATAAGTTGGTGAAAATCCAAACTTATTAGGCCTCTTCGGCAAGTTGGCTTCCGCCCGCCTAGCCTCCTCTTCATTTCAAGTCCGCTTGCGGTCCTACAAAGCCTTGGCGACCTGCTCTGGAGGAGGGCGGCGGCGCGACATGTGGGGAGGATAGTTCAAATATATAGCCATCTAGATCGGAGTAAGTGGTGGCAAATATCCCGCGGCCTTTTTGCATGACTTTCCACTCACGATTGCCCACACTGACGTCGTAGGCGCAGTCAACTCGAGCTTGTTCTTTTGCGGTGAGCACTGGGCAAATGATCCATGCGAGCAAGATGTGAATCCTTTAATTAAAAAGACGAAACAGTTCGACAAGCATGGAGAGAAGGAAAACCCACTGGTCGGCACGCCGCCATGCTATGAGAATTTTGGGTTCACTGGGTCCAACTTAAAAAAGAAAAAGGAGTTCACCACCTCAGAGAGTTCGATGGAGGTTTCTTGATCAAGGTTGACCTTTCCTTGGTCCACCTTGTGAAGTAGTAATAGTGTTTATCCTGGCACTGATTCAACATGTGCATGTTATGCCACTCCCTAAGGGTCGATATGCCTAGCCTTAGATCCAACCAAACCAAGAAAACCCCTATAAAATGGCACCAACCTACCGAGGCAAGTTGGAAGGGCGAAAGATTGTACGACTCAAACACCTCGTAGAAGAAAGGGTGCAGTGACAACCCTACCCCGTTTTCCATCGCAGCTAGAAAGAAGGCCGCATAGCCCGTTGGGGGGTTGAAACACCTCTGATCGGGTTGAGGAATTTTTTTATAAACGTCACGGCATGGGACACTATTCATGGCATCTTGTATATCATCACTAGTGATGTCCAACACAGCCCCCAGCACTCGGTGGTTCTCCCAACCAACGGAGATAACAAAATTACCCGCAACCTCGGGCTTAAGGTCAATAATTTTGACCTCAGCGCCCCTCCCGCTGGTCTCACCACCACCAGTAGTCCTTTCAAGCCCTCGGACTAGTTTTTAAAGTATCTTATCGTCGGAGGCTCAGAGCTAGACTCCTCGTCGAACTCCTACACCACTTTGCTCGGCCCAGGCCTCTCTGGCCTTTGGAGGAGTAGACTCCAATCCGGACCGATAAAATCAGCCACCATCGCGTTTCTTGGAGGAGACGGGGTATATGGAGGGGTAGGGCTGAATTCATGATTGGACACAGAGCCCTCTCGGTTTTGGGAGTCAGTCCCCGACGAAGAAGTCATAATCAACAATAAGGTTAAACACTCAAGATTTCTTGGTTTAATAAACCTAAAAAGAAAAAATGGGAGACGAATTTTGGTCAGCCTTACAGAAGAACCACACCCAACCAGAAAATCCCCAAATCGCGACACGGCTAAAGAAAAAGAAGGACAACAGAAACAACAACAAAGAAGACTACCTTAGTAAACCAGTGAACCGAGTTAAACATAGTCGATCGTCGGAAGTAAGTACAACCACCGGAGATAAGAAAATGGCCGGAAAGGAAAAGCGAGAATTGCAAGAAAGAGAGAGAGAGAGAGAGAGAGAGAGAGCTTCATAAATGGTGAGAGGGGAATGAAAGAAGCGACAGTTAAAACCTTGCACCCGTTCAACTGCTTGTAAACACCCCCGAATTTTATGGTTATTGCAAAACTGTCATTCGGTGGGCGGCAAAATCCAAAAGTGGATCTATAAATCGAACTGCCGCCACAGGCAAAAAGCAGACCTGTAAATCGAACCATCCTATCGACCCACAAAAAATCAGTAAAACACAATTTGTTACTTTATTTCAATTTGTATTGCTTCAGTCTTTATTTATTGTCGATCTGTTTCAGCTTTGAGATCGTGTTTTAAACTCGATCGTATATATATTATCTCGTCGACCTATTATCCTGCATTATTCGATTATTATGTTGCAGGGGCCTGTATCCATATGAAATGAACCTCAACACATATCAATCTAACAATAAACTTACAATCCCACTCAAATCCACTCACAAATATAATATTACTTTTATATATTTATTTATTATATTAAATAAATATTTATTTATAGTAAAGATTTGCATAATATTTTTAAAATTTATGATTTAAATCAATTACAAACCCCAATTATATATTAAGTAATATATATATATATATATATATATTAATTTCACTCGAGGAATAAATAAATTCAAGCATATGTTTTTAAAATATTAATTACAAAATATACATTTTGAAGAATTATAATACATAAATAGTTTATAAATCATAGTACATATTTATCTATAACATAGAAAATAAATCAATCAAATTAATACATAATCTAAAGAATTATATAAAATATTGACAGTGGCTGACAACTTATTAGTGTGGGCCTATTGTTAAACTTAAATTAAGAAAACTATCGTTCAATATTCTTAGATTAGTATTAAAGTTTTTTGGGATGGACCAAAATTTATCAGGAGTCGTTTGTGGTACTGAAGAGACAATAATTCTGTTTTAAATAGCTGTAACAAATTCAATGGAAGGTAGAGCAAAATAAATATGTTTCCCAATTGTTTTTGCCAACAATTTGGTATCAGAGCCAGTGAAAAGAAAGGGGGAGAGCCGACCTGCTGCGAGAGAAAGTGTTGTGTGAGTTGAGTGTAAACACTTGTGAGACATGGCAGGTCTGACCAATGGCATTCCGCTACCCAAGTTGACAAAAGGCTTCAACTATGATTCGTGGAAAATACAGATGAAGGCTCTATTAGGCTCCCAAGATAACTGGGACGTGGTCACAAATGGGTACGATGAACCGGAGAACACCAACGGGTATACAAATGCCCAGCTGAATGCATTGAAGGCTGTTCTAGCAAAAGACAAAGCGGCTATGTATTTACTATACCGAGTTGTTGATGAATCTAGTTTTTAGAATATTGCCAATGCCAAAACTTCAAAACAGGCATGAGATATACTCGAGAAAGCAAACAAAGGAGACGAACGTGTAAAGCAAGTGCGACTTCAGACCTTACGGGGTGAATTTGAAGGTATACAAATGAAGGAATCTGAAAGTGTATTAGAATTTATCACTCGAGTGGAAGTCGTGGTAAATAAACTAAATCAGAATGGTGAGAATCTCTCGACAAATCGAGTTGTCGAAAAGATCCTGAGGTCACTGACAGATGATTTTGAAAACATTGTGTTTGCAATCGAGGAGTCCAAGGATCTGTCAACACTCACTATCGAAGAGCTTGCAGGATCCTTGGAGGTACATGAACAAAGAAGGAAGAAAAAGAAAGACGAGTCTCTGGAATAAGCTCTCCAGGTAAAAGCAATTATCAAAGATGGAAAGGTGCTCTATGCTCAGAACACTGGGGGAGAGGAAGAGGTAGAAGCAAAGGGCGAAGAGGGAGAGGATTGTACGGAAGTGAGCAATCTAGCCAACAGAATTGGCGAGGTCAAGGTCGAGCTCAGGGAAGAGGAAGTCGAGCAAATACAGGTAACAATATTGAATGTTACAATTGTGGAAAGAGCGGACATATTGCAAAAGATTGTTATTCAGTAAAATGCTATAAATGTGGAAAGCTGGGTCACATGTCAAAGGACTGCAAATCTGAAAAGAAGAGGGTAGAGCCAACTAATTTTCTTGTTAAGGAGGAAGATGAAGGACTATCAATGATGACAAATGTTCTATAAACTGAGATCAAAACAAGCTGCCCCGATAAAGTTGTTTGGTGTCTGGACACCGGTGCGAGTAATCACATGTGTGGTGACAGGTATCTTTTCAAAATACTCAAAAATGAGGAGTCAGGATTTGTTTTTTTCGGCGATGCTTCAAAAATAGCTGTCAAAGGTCGAGGAATACTTTACTTTCAGTAGAAAGATGGGAGAGTTGGAGAAATCAGAGATGTGTATTATGTATCTGATCTCAAAAGCAACATACTGAGTATGGGACAATTGATGGAGAAAGGAAACTCTGTTTTGATGAAAGATCGTGAATTGCAGTTGAAAGACAAATTTGGGAGGCTTATGGCTCGAGTTGAAATGAGGAAAAATCGTATATACAAACTCGAGTTGAAGATAATTCAAGACAAGTGCTTGCAGCTCAATGTGGAAGATGCAGCGATGAAATGGCATTATCGGTTTGGTCATCTTCACTTCGGTGGGTTGACAAAGCTGGTTAAAAAGGAGATGGTGGTTGGTCTGCCCAAAATGGAGTTCGAGAAGACGTTTTGTGAAGAGTGTGGGATTGGAAAATAGGTGAGGACACCTTTCCCAAGAAGCTCTGAATACCAAGCAAATGAGCAGCTCGGATTGATCTATACAGATCTGTGTGGACCAATGACTCTGGAATCGTTCAGTGGTAAAAGATATTTTGTCTCCTTCATCGATGACTTCTCAAGGAAGACATGGGTTTACTTCCTGAAAGAAAAGTCTGAAGTTTTTGAAACATTTAAAAGGTTCAAAACAATGATGGAGAAGGAGACGAGTAAAGTGATCAAAGCAGTTCGATCTGATAGAGGAGGTGAATTCACTTCAGCCGAATTTAATAAATATTGTGAGGATCATGGGATCAGGCGATTCTTGACTGCTCCATATTCTCCACAACAGAACGACATGGCATAGTGGAAGAACCGATCTATTCTTGATATGGTTCGATCCATGTTGAAGAGTAAAAATATGCCGAAATTTTTTTGGGCTGAAGCGGTGCAATGTGCATTTTTTGTGCAAAACAGATGTCCACATGTGAAGCTAGAGGAGAAGACGCCACAGGAAGTCTGGAGTGGGAAGAAGCCAAGCGTCTCTCATTTGAAAATATTCGGTAGTGTTGCCTATGGACAAGTACCGAGTCAGCAAAGAACAAAGCTGGACGATCGAAGCAGAAAATACATTTTTATCGGGTATGATGAAAAATCCAATGCTTATAAACTATTTGATCCAATCAATAATATAGTTGTGGTGAGTCGAGATGTTCACATGGAAGAATCAAAGGAGTGGAATTGGAACAATTCGTTTGAAGAAGGAATTAATGCAGAGGGTGTTTCTACACCAATAACCAAGGAATTTTCAGATGAAGAAGATGAGCCTCAACAGCTATGAACAAGAAGTCTACGGGAGATATATGATACTACAAATGAGATTCACGTTGTATGTCTTCTGGCAGACTCTGAAGACTTGAATTTTGAGAAAGTTGTACAAGATGAGAAGTGGAAGACAGCCATGGATGAGGAGATTAGAGCAATTGAACGAAACAAGACATGGGAGCTGATTGACCCTCCTGAAGGGATTCGACCCATTAGGGGTGAAATGGGTGTACAAAAGAAGATGAATGCTGACAGAGAAATAGAGCGTTACAAGGCTCGACTGGTGGTGAAAGGTTACAAACAGAAGGAAGGGGTTGATTACAATGAAGTGTTTGCCCCGGTCACTAAAATGGAGTCGGTCTGTTTTCTGATTTCTTTGGCTGCTAAGAATCAATGGTCGATTCTGCAGATGGATGTAAAATCGGCTTTCTTAAATGGAATGCTGAAAGAGGAAGTGTACATCGAACAACCACTCGGGTACATGAGAAGAGGAGATGAGAAAAAGGTGTTGAGACTGAAAAAAGCCCTCTGCGGGCTGAAACAAGACCCCCGCGCCTGGAATGAAAGAATTGATGGGTACTTCAAACAAAATGGATATGAGCAATGTCCATACGAGCATGTGCTGTATACAAAGAAGTCGGAGAGGGATATGATGATAGCTGCCCTTTATGTTGACGATCTCATATTCACCGGAAGCAATGAAAAGCTGATTAGTGAATTCAAGGAGATAATGAAGAAGGAATTTGAGATGACAGGCATGGGATTAATGAAGTATTTTCTCGGCATCGAGGTAAAACAGTCTGTGGAAGGGATCTTTATATCTCAAGAAAGATATGCTCTGGAAATCTTGAAAAAAAAGTAAGATGGAAGACTGTAATCCAGTTTCAACTCCAATAGAACCAGGTACAAAACTTTCTAAATTTGATGGCAGTAATTGAGCTGATTCCAGAAGATATCGAAGCTTAATTGAAAGTCTGAGGTATCTCACAAGTACCAAACCTGATTTAATGCTAAGTGTTGGAATTGCAAGCAGATTCATGGAGGATCCGAGTTATACTCACTGGAAGACGTTGAAGAGAATCTTGAGGTACATTCGTGGAACTTTATCTATGGGTCTTTTCTATTCAAGGTCGGATAACTACTAATTAATGGGATACTCAGATAGCGATTGGTGTGGGGATGTGGATGATCGTAAAAGTATGTCGGGGTATGTCTTTTTACTTGGAAATACGGCGTTTACTTGGCTGTCCAAGAAGCAACCTAGTAACTTTATCAACTTGCGAGGCCGAATATGTGGCGGCTTCCTGGAGCGTATGTCATGTTGTCTGGCTCTCAAATTTACTAAGGCATCTGGGAGTGATCCAAGAAGAGGAGACTATAATTCGTGTTGATAACAAGTCGGCGATTGAATTGACAAAGAACCCGGTGAACCATGAAAGAAGTAAACACATCGATGTTCGATTTCATTTCATTCGAGAACAAGATAGAGAAGGAGAGTCAAGCTGGAGCATGTGGAGAGCCGAGCTCAATTTACTAAGCGATTACCAACTACATTGCTGGAGAATTGCAAAAGGTTGATTGGAATGAGAGATGAAAAGAGTATTTAAGTTTAAGAGGGAGATTTGTTGTTAAACTTAAATTAAGAAAACTGTCGTTCAATATTCTTATATTAGTATTAAAGTTTTTTGGGATGGACCAAAATTTATTAGGAGTCGTTTGTGGTACTGAAGAGGTAATAATTCTGTTTTAAATAGTTGTAACAAATTCAATGGAAGGCAGAGCAAAATAAATATTTTTTTTCCCAATTGTTTTTGCCAACAGGGCCACCAAAGGTGCAAAGATCCAACTTTAGGATTTAAAACCTAAGTTTATATTTTTTTTTCCACCTAATCACCCATAAAACCTCTGTAGTGGTGTAAACCTAGTTTTGTTGGTTTAAACATCGTCATTTTTCACCATTAAAATCACCCTAAAAACTTTTAGCCCCCCGTTGTGGATGCTTTAAGAGTATATATTTGAGCCCATTCTGTTTTAAAATTATTTTACATTGTGTGTATTCCACTCGGAATGCACATTTAATTCGGAATATGTTTTACACACAACGTATTTTGTTCGGAATATGTATTCTAAAGGAAAACTAAATGATGAATTTCAGCATATTATTTGTGTTAAAAAATCAATTTCTCGCACAAGTTTTTGCCAATTTTAGGGAAAATTATCAATTATATTACAAACTATTTAAATTTTCTTAAATCTATTACAAACTATCATATTATCAAAATATACTAGTATTTCACTCGTGCCTTGCATGAAATTATTATATTAAATATTATTAAGAAGTATTATATTTTTTTAAGTTTTAAGAGACCACTGAGTCTATTGAAATACCAAATTTATACTAATATGTCGTGGTATCATAATAAAAAGAGTACAACAATATCGTAAATTAATCCAAAATTTGTTTCTTATTCTTCCAGTTTAATTGTCTTCATTTCAAAACGAATTTGAAAAGTTCTTGGATTCTACGATAAACATATATATTCTATTTTATACTTTCTTAAATCCAATTTTATCTATTAACTTTAAATTCTTTTTTTTTAATTTTCTCCTCCTCTCAGTAGTGCTCCTCATTTTTTGATCACTTTTATAAATTAGTTTTCATAATACTTTCATAAATAATTTTTTATTTTAGATAATAAATCTTTTTTTCAAGGAATTTTTTTTTTTAACAATTTAGTTAAATAAATTTAAATAATCTTAAATATAAAGACTCGCGGTGTAGTGAAAATGTCGAAATTCATTGCATTTCAATCCATTTAATTTGATTTCAAGTTTGTGAAATCTTTTTTTGAAATGTAAGAATGTTTACATGATAATTTCATTTCAAGTGGTCCTTGAAATTTGGATGAATTGCAATCACAGAAAAAAATAATCATGATTTTGTGTAAATTCAAAAAAAAAATTGTGAAATAAAAGAAATACAGATATAAAGATTTTTGAACAATTTAGTTACATAAATTAATACAATCTTAGAAAGAAAAACTCGCAAAAAAAGTGTAGAAATTACTTATCTTTTTGCTGAAACATAAGAATGCTTCCATGATGATTTCATTTCAGGTGAGACTTGAAAATTAGATGAATTGGATCCACAAATTATTTATCATCATGCGTTTATGTAGATTCAAAGAAAAATATAGAAATAAAAGAAAATACAGAAAATAAAACATTGTAGAATAAAATGAGATTTGTTTGTCGAACTTTTGTTATTTTTGTGCATATAAATTAAGTGTGTACGGTTTACCCATGTTTGTGGTGACTTGCATATCAAGCGTTTGATTTTATTAAACCAATATATGTCACATTGAGGTGTAAATATTATATATATAATAGTTATGTGTTTGATAGATATAATAAAGGATATAAGTTTTCAACCTAATATAGCCACGTTTTATATTTTTAACATAAAATAATAAATTATAGTCTAAATAAAATAAAAAATCAAATTTGTGTACTCATGGTTTATATTTTTAATATATAGATAATACTAATTTTAAGTAACATAAAAAGTCAAACTGATATACTCACATTTTATATATTTTGGCATAAAGTAAGAATACTAAATAAAATGAAATAGAAAAAATCAAACTGATGTACCCACATTTTAAAAGTTAACTTATGTCTATTTTTTACTAATTTAAATTAAAATTATAAAATAACATGTGATATTTGACTAAAATTTTATATATAAATTTCTATAATTATATATATAATTTATATTAATGAGTTGCTTATTGTTCGTTATAGTACATATTATACATAATTCAATATTTTAAATTATAAAAAATAATTAATTCGTATCAAATTTACAAAAAATAATCAAATTATAAATATAAATAACAGATTTATTTGTAATACCTTGAGTTTTCTAATATATATATATATATATACATACATATATATATATATATACGTAATTTAATTATTTAAAGTAAGAATCTTCATGTTAATTAGTTAGACTGAATTATTATTGTTTGACATCCCTACTTTTATTTTCCACTTGGTAGTAAGATTTCATGAGCTAATTTAGAAGGGGTGTGGTTGATTGCTATGTTGTAGGGTTTCACTTAAATGTTTAAAATTTAATTTATTTTCTTAAATTCTAATTTTTGGGTGGAATTTTCACCACCACATTATCCACCAAACCCCTTTTGTTAGAAGAGAGAGAATTTCAATACTTCAAACCCATTTTCTCTTCGTAACTTGGTGGAGAGGGAGCATGGCTTGGTAGAGAGGGAGAAAGGCTTAGGAAGGAAGAGTTCACCTTATTGTTATTCAAAATTAAGCAAAGGGATATCAAGAATTTCTCAAAGGTATCATCTACTTTTGATTCACTGTAACTCTCTATTTTGTGTATTGTTGGAATCGAATTTATAGTGCTAGGTGGAAAAATAAGAATTGGATTCATGATTTTGAAGTTGAGTTAGTTTCTTGTTGCTAAGGAAGATTTTATATATACAAATGGGTTGTAGATAAATGTTAGCTTTTGTTTTGCTTTTGGGTTTTGGGAGATCTCTTGTTTGAAATAAGGGAAGGGTGTTTGATGTTGTTGATTGTTGAGTTATTATTCTAGTTTGACCTATCGGCTGTAGCAGAAAAAAAAAATGAAAGCAGAGGCAGGGGAAAGGAGAAAGGTCTCGGTAGGGATGATTGTTTGGTTTTGGTGTTCGGCGGTAGTAGATAAAAATAAAATAAAAACCTGCAAATGATATCAAGTGAGCTTGCAGCTTGGTGGTAAAAGGTTGTACGAAATTTTCCTTGCCCAGGGTTCGAAACCTGTTAGCTGCATTTTGTTTGTTTTGTTATTTTGAATATTTGCTACTTTAATCTCTTAATTGATAATTATATAATAATATAAGACGAAAAAAAATAATGAATGAGGTTTTTTGATCAGGTGGTCAAATTGATGGGGATATTGTAAGAGGATGATGGTTCTAATCTTTTTAACAGCAAACAGGGGTTTATTTTTTTTCTTTTTTTTATTTGTTGTGAGTTTTTGCTTGAGTGTATCTTGGTGTTTAAAGCAAGATCATGATGTAGAATAGTTGTTATACAAACATGAAATTATTTATTTGGTATTTACATAGATATTGAAGATGTTGGTGAAATGGAGTTTGAATAATACTATGTTCAATTTAGATTGTTGATAACCATAAGTGTATTCTTTTGGATACATGAAATTGAATTTTTTTTTAAAAAGTTTGGAATTGTTTTGGTTGTTTGCGTATTAGGAAGCATAGGAAGAGACGAAACCTTGCTTAGTTTATTTATTTATTTTCTTTATTGTTAAGCTAAGGAACTAACAACTTGGTGGTAATATGAGAAGTCTCATATTTGAGGATCTAGGTTCAAATTTTGCTACGAGAAGTTTAGAAATTTTCAATATTAAGATAATTTCCTTATTGTTGTATTTAGCACCCTTAATTTTATAGATATCATACTTAGGTACATTAATTTAGTTGATCGTGTACTCTCCGAACAAAGGGATAAATACTTTGAGAAACATAGCGTTCCTTGAAGATGGAGGAGTTCAAGGCGACTTTCTGTGCAATGACAGCTTGATCTTTAAGACATTCTCGAGCTTACCATATCTTTTGCCTTAGACAATTTACGAGGTGGAACCTAGATGAGAATACGTTGCGAATAATATGTCTAATGACTATCTAGTTGTAGTCACAACTCAAACTTAAGTTTTATTTCATTTTATTTTTCGAATCCTCGCTGATTGAAAGATTTGTTATGATAAAGGAAATACGGGGAACGTGAACTAGAAGATCGAAGGTTTTGGGCGTTAACCTTTTGACTAAGTATCAGGTGGGCTTTCCTATTAAATTATAAAATGTGATTTCGGACTATGAGTCCTAATTGTGAAAATTATGAAAAACATGTTTTGTTTTGAATTAAATTGTCATATCTGAAATGATTTCTGTTTTGCATTACCTATCTGTCCTCTAAGTCGAGAAACGGCTAGAGAGTATATGTAAAATCTGAGCCGGGGAATACGGCCAAAGCCTTGGGCATTTAATGTCAAGGTACTTATAAACGATCGGATCTCGTGTCTCACTGAGCCGAGATTAGTGCACTTGGTGTCAGACCTGGTGGGAGAAAGGTCCCACTGAATAGGCTGGTCACCGTGGCTATGGAAGTAGGCCTGCTTCCTAGTCACACCTATTAAAACAGATAGTGTATGTGGAAATAAAACCGAGCTCGGTATTGCAAAAATAAAATGAGTTTGATAAACATGGTGAGATTTATAAAAGTAAAACCCATGTGTTATCCCTGTATTGTGATATGACAATTTTAAATCTATACGTGTATTTGGCATGTGTCCACTGGGTACAATGTACTCAGCCCTGTATATATTTCTAAATATGCAGGTTAAGCTGGAGACAGGAGTGGCGAAGTGCTAAGCTGTACATAACTTTTGAACTCTAAAGAGCCCGGGATTATATATCTTCATATATATAATCCATCTACGCTTATTTCGCTGCAAATATTCTGAACTCCTTTAATTCCCAACTTTGGTTTGTAATGCAAATTATGAAAATCCTGTTTTGTTTTGTGCTTAACGAGCCAGACTCGAATGCTTTTGCCAACTCCTTCATTCCAGACAGGATTATCTAGCTCTCATGTTTTTTTTCTTTGTTGTGATTATTTACCTCTTTCCTACTACATTTTTGTTCATTGTGCCATTATCATCTCCGATGTCACGTCCCCGACTTTGGGAATTTCTCGGGGCGTGACAAAGTGGTATCAGAGCCAGGCTTATTCGCTCTTAACCAAAAACTTTTTCTTCCTATTCGAGACTAGCATTGTATCGCTAGATCTCCAAGAGACGATCGCTTAGCACTCCACCATGTCATGCTTAACCGAAGGAGGTGATTACTTGTATATATATAAAAAAAATAATTATTATTTATTTATTTATTTATTTATAATGTTTGGAAGCCTCATTACCTATACCAAGTTGAGTAATTGATAAATTTGATAACACTAATTGTCTATGCTTCAAGAAATACTTGTGACTTGAAATATTGATGAGCATGATGATTGTTTGTGGAAGCAATAAAGCATGATGTACGTTTTGTTTGAGCATATTTTTATTATATTATGCTATGATATCTTTGGTGGAATAGATATTTATATTAAGGTTATGCTCTCTGCACAAGAACGTAGAAGAATCTAATTCCTAGAATTTATGAATAATATATCTATTATATGAATCGAATGGAGGAAA